>JARHVA010007790.1:157500-247500 GCA_037957365.1 Torreya grandis
GGGAATTGGTATCTAGCTTATCACTTTTATTAATAATTTATACACTATTTAACTTTGAGAAAATATTTCCTTTTCTTCACAAATTAAATATCATTCACTAGGATTAGTCACATTTCAATTATAAAAAAATTTAAATCAATTCAAGAGATAACATTTTCAAGTATCATAACCAAATTTCTAGTGGCATACATATAGTTAAGGACCATAATTTCACAATCACTTTAGGTGGAAGAACTAAATATGGATTGAATCACTTATCAAATTATCTGGATGTGTAGGTAGAGATCAATCATCAATGGGGTTGCTTGTGGTCAGCTTCTCCCATTACACTTCTCCTTTTTTTAAGGTTTATAGCTCTCACAAGTACCCATAGGGTTTTTTGGGCAAAGATAAAAAAAACATATTTTAATATGTCGTGGCTATATAATCAAAATATCTTAGTCCTCTCAATAGACACATGTAGGTGGTATAAAAATCATAATTTTATCATATTCATAGTAGATAAGTACATAGTCAATAAACATGACTAACTTGCATTAGTATTCAAAGAACATATACCTATCCAAACATAAGCACAAACTTTGTTATTAAACTTGATCTATAAAAAACTTATTTTATCTTATTTCCCATTATTAGACATCAAACAACCAATAATAAGATAATTGTAAATATATTTCTCTTAGTTGTACTTACTATTTTTAGCATATGTGATTTGTCAATCAATTTAAATTTTTAACTCAGATTTATGATTAAATGTTGTTTATTGTAATTTTAATTATATTTTAAGTTTTATACCTATTAAACACTATTAAATAAAAAATAGGGTTTAAAATAATTATACCAAGAAGTGAGGTTTTAGCTATGTGAAGATATAATTTAAGTTCAAATTATCTGTTTTAGATATAAACCATCACCCTAAAAGGAAATGATTCCATCACAACAATAATTGAATCATTATGACTAACTCTAAATCATGGGTAGTTAATTTAGCTTGTAGTCCTTTAATATTTATAATTTTAATGATAGTCTTCAATTTTCATACAAGATAATATGACCCAATCCCTCTATGAAATCATCAACACAAACAAAAAATAATTATCAAGATCAAGAATCATAATCTTCATAACACTCACGAGATGTTCTTTTAGTGATAGAGAGGAAACCTTACAACCCTCTTTCCACTAAAACTTATTAGATTTATTTTGAAGGGAAGTGATGAGGAGTGAATTGTATTAAAACATCTAAATAAATATCCTATAATACCTTCTAAGATAATCATAGTATGTCATTATTGTGTTTCTAAAGTCACAAAATAGATAAAAACCCTTCCTTTTATATTAATTCTCAATCCTTAATGGAATTTAAAATCAAATTATGACACTCTACTCTACCTCTCTCTCTAATCCTCTTTAGGATCTTAAAATATCATTCCATTAGTTAAAAACTCTATAATTTTATCTTCTTGTGGCCTTCCTTTTCTCTTATTTTTTTTATTATGGCTTCCTCCCATGATTTCACTCATCTAAATAATTTTATAACTTAGAGATTCTAAAAATTCCAAGCTCAGCCTCTATAACTTCTTAGTAACCTTTTGTGGTCTCATGGATATTTAAATAGTTTCCCTTCCCATTTCCATTATTATGAATACTACATAACCTATGAAAAATTCCCCTAGATTTTAAATCATTAATAATGGCCTACACATGAAAAACTATCATATGACCATTATCAATTTAAATCTATGATAAAAGGCTTCTTTATGAGACTAATAAAACCTTTTTTGGATGTATCTCATCAAATATATGGTATCTTAAAATTTTCATGGCTGCTTTCACTTTAAATTTGGAATTTTATGAAATTTTTCCACTATGACTTGTCAAAGTTATTCCATGTGTCATCAACCTAATGCTTTTCCATAAAAACTACTTTTTATACCATGTCATTTCCTATACATGTACTCATTTGAATTATATACTCCAATTTAATATTCTTACACTGTAGCCACATAAATTTAATCATTAAGTGCTCAAAAATGTTTATTCTTGACATCTTTACCTTACTTTGTCTATTCACCATTTTTCTAACTCATAATCTGTAAGAGAGACTTTAATGTATTATAGGCTCATGTCAAGTAGGTCTCATCTTCTAGGACTAATCCATGCTAGGTTGGACATGACTACAATGTGACTTAGTCCCCTAGCATGGCCTTATTCCCAATGCTTTAATGGTTATTTTTGCAAATCTAGATGTTTCAAAATGTCTCTCCCACCATTTTTTTATATTTTGTTAGTAAAAATATTCCAAATATTCCCCTATATATGCACATCAAGGAGACTCAAATGAAACACTTATTCTAGCAACCACTTGGAAATTCTACTACACATTGAGTAAAAGAGCACTATTTCTTCCAATTACAATTTTGATACATTATAATAATCATAAGCCAAGTTTTAACATTGTTTATTTAGCTATATGTCATCTATTCTCAAATATATCAATAAAATTTATAGCTATAACATTATAGTTACATAATCCTAGATCACAAAATCGCCCTAGGAAGGAAAACTACATCGGCATGAGTCCTATTTGGTCTATGTAGGCAACACTCATATTATGTGAGTTTTTATAAGGATGTCTCAATTATTCCTCTTACCCATTCCCCAATTTTTTTTATCTCCTATTTATCTTTTGTTATGAAATAAGGGGTTTATCTTTTTAGAGTATTCCATGAGGCATACGAGCACATATAATTAATAAAAAAATCCTCGTAGGTAGTTACATAGATCCAAACCAAAAAATAAGGTGCATAATCAACTATAACATGGGTGTAGTAAGTAGAAAATAACATAATATGGCCTTATCCTCCTCATGTATACTTGTCCCAATGTATTTTAAATTCTTGCATTCAATCATGACATAATACATAGGTCATTTAAAGCAGTTTCTAGTCACAATGAACCTATACAATCACAACTAAATATATTTTATGGAGGTTTGCATATTTTTAGGGATGTATATTTTTTTATAAAATTCTAATTACTTTTAAAATTTATATCATAGTGTATTTCATTATTAGATCTATCTATTATTATATTTCAATAGTTTAGATATATTAATTTGAATTCACTTCAATTAAAATAGATTAAACATTTTGGCGAACTCACTATTTTTAGAACATTGCTTGTTTGCTTGATTTTTTTACAAAAACTTCATACATATTTATGTAAAATTCATGACATTAAAACAAAACATCCTTCAACCTTAGATAATATCTAACACATAAAAAATTAACTTCTTTGACTTTGGATTTCATCTAACACTGAATTAGTTTGTCTTGTCACCTTAGATAAATATAACACAAAATCTCTTTATTTTGACCTCAAGTTGAAATTTTTTAATATTTATATACAAAAAATATTTATCTTTGATTTTTTCTTAATTTTTTATTTGTTTATGCTTATTTTATAAACAATGTTCCAATAATTTTAAAAATACATAGTGACTATCATGAAGGGCTATGCAATGATCTAATTAAAAATATTATGGAATGAAAGGTTTACCCCAATAATCATAGCCATTCTACAATACTAAACACATAGTTTAGTTTCAAATTACCTCATGGTATATAGGAAACACCTAGGATCCCTTGTTTATACCATAGGAAGCCTCTTTTAGCTATTTGATTTGTGGTACACTTGAGAGGATCATATCCCCAAGGGAAGTTACTATCACTATACCTTTGGAAATGGAATTAGTAATATAAAATCATGGTTTTTACTCTATATTTAGGCTTTAAAACATTGGGAGACACTAATCAATTAATGAAAGAGTATATTTGATATCCCACACAATCATTCAATCCATTTACTAGATCACCCTTATGCCTTAATTGCTTCTTGTATTGGAGTCATAGTCATTTACACTAATTGATTCATATTTTATTATATTAATAATAAAAATAAATTAATTAATGTTTCTTTTAATTATTAAATGTAATTTTTTATAAATTATTCTTACTTTCCAATATGTTACTAATTTTATTTTTATCTGGTTAAGATTCAATGATATCCATTATATTTTATTTCATATTGTTATAAAATTCAATCATAATTTCTTTCCATAAGTAATAAACACAAATAAGCATGTATTCCTTACTTTAATAAGCCTCAAAATGTTCATGTTCTTAATACTTGATAATGAAAAGTCCCTCATATTCCTTCGCTTTCATCAAGACAACTTACTCAATCTAAAAAAATTGACATTCTATATCAATTAAATAATATTAATTCCAAAATTTCATTGTTCTATCTCTTGGAAATAAAAGCAATATATAAATGTATACTATATTAAGCATTAAGTAATACACTTTTACTTTAAAATGTTGAACATCCTTATGTAACTTCTATTATTAATACTATCTGATGGACAAAATAATGTATCTATTTTTAAAATAGATTATTCCCACAAATAATATTATTGAACAATACTTACCCTTATGTATTCAAATATTTGCACAAAATAAGGTGGTCAAAAGAGTACTTTTCAATAATGGATCTAGATTGAATATGTATAACATCTCTTTCATAAAACTTCTTGGCATAAAATCAAGAGATCCAACTCATTCAAATATGAACATTTGTGGATTTGAAAACTTCCACACCATATACTTGGAAAAATTACATTCAATATTACTTTGGGCCAATGCACTCTTTCTACTATTTCTCAAGTTATGTCTAATGATCTTAACTAAATATTTTATTAGGATGACCTTAGATTCATTACATGAATTCCATTCCTTATACATTACATGTATGCCATAATTTTGGTTATCAAGGATGTGTGTGTGTGTGTGTGTGTTGTGTGTTGTGTGTTGTGTGTTGTGTCCTTTAGACAAAAATAAATTAAAATATTATGAAATAATCCATCCTATTGATCCTTAAGTCCCATAAATTAAACCTCATTCCATAGATCTTTTACCATCTACTTCATTTATCGATTTACCCTCACTTGTAACACATTTATATGACTCATAAATCAGATTTAATTACTATGCTTTTAGATTTAAATACTTGTGAAATTATAAGTATACCATTGGACAAGGATTCAAAAAACATGATCAAGGTATTGCTTATCCTATTACTAATTTTTTTAGTGAAGGTAAAGTTGGACTTGTATATAAGTCCAATTTTCATGGACTTAATCAAGTTAATCAACCTATCAAGCTCATACCTACGACACATGCACTTTGAGAATAATAATCATGTCAATAATGTTTGTAAACTATAATTAGTGTATCTTGAGCTCATTGATAACATGATCTCACTATAAATATTGACATTATATGGATTTTCAAATGATGAGTATCTTTTATAATATCTAGGTGTATACGAGGACCTTCATCCATTTGATCATAGGAAAATTTTACTCATGAAATAAATGCACATGCATATTTTGAGGAAAGTGACGATTCTAGCTTGAAAAAAAAATCATATGGTTCCAATACTATTCCTATTACTCTATATGTGCAAGATCGATCAACATTACTTAATTAAGAAACTATTGAGTTTAATTTTAATACTAAATTTTTTTCCATGACCATTGCTCCTGATCGCCATGTTATAAAATGATGAAGGCTAATCTCTTTGATAATAATTACATGATTATCTAAAATTATTTACATAGGCATATAAATACATGCCTATAATTACCCCAATAATAGATATGCACAACATTATGCTATATTCAGATTCCAAACCAATCAAGCAAAAAATAAGGAAAATTCATCCAAAAGTTGCACTATTAATCAAAAGTAAAGTTGAAAGGATTTTGGACATTAGATTTTTTCTTGTTATTGATTATACTAATTGGTTCTCTAATATTATACTAGTAAAAAAATTTAATGTAGATATTCAATGTGGCACAAATGACCATGATTTAAATAAAGATTTTCATATAGATGATTTCCATTACCAAGCATAGATATGATTGTGGATTACACAATAAGATATGAGATGTTATCATTCATGGATGGTTTTTTGGGGTATAACTAAATCAAGATTAATCCTAAAAATAAGGAAAAAATAGAATTCATCACACCATATGGGATGTTTTTTAATATAGCCTTGCCTTTTGGACTAAATAATGCAGGATCAATGAGCTATGCCACATATTTTTCATTTTAACATACTTAAAATGGTTGAAGATTATGTTGATGATTTATTATCCAAATCCAAACATTGACAAGATCATGCTATTGAATTATTATAAATATTTGAAATAATGAGGGAATATAACATATATTTTTGTGCCCCTAACACACACCCCATTTTATCATATTTCAAATGAGGATCCATTGTGATAAAATCTTTAATTGAGGAATCCTTGAACCTTATAATTCTATTTTCCTAATTGTTCTCTATCCATAGTCTAAAGTTACTATCAAAAAGTCAAAATTTACAAGAAATCAAACCATAAAAATCAAAGCTTGAACTAATATCATAATTTATTATACACCTTGGGTTTTCATGAGTTATTTTACTATAATATGGTTTATAAACTAACAGTATTAATATTTTTTCCTAGTTTTTTATCTATTTTATGTATTCATAAGACCATTTACTAGGATTTCCTAAATGCCCCAAGCAAACCCCACTTCAATTACTCAATATTTCCACATGCCTTGATCCCACATCATTTATATCATTAGGATATTATAAAATTGGAAAAAAACTAAGTTTTTGACTTATTGAGCCTTTAATCATCTTAAGAAGTTGTCAACATAGAGACTTCACTTTTTCATCGACAAAGTTTAATTGTTCTGGGGATCTATAGTTTAATACCTCTAAGCTTCAATAGTTTTTAGCAATTGAACACATCAATATTTCTATGAAATAGAATCCCAAAAGGATTAAATATACCTTTGATTCATAGTTTAATGGTTTTATGCTTCTATGCTCTAAGTAATCAATGCATGGCACATTTACACCTCAACTCAACTATAAGAGAGTCGAATCATAGTCAAAATCTATATTATAATAGCTCAAAAGTTCTAAACTCCCATGCCATCAAGGTCATTCCATATGTCTAATTTTTTCTATTTAGGACCAGTTAGAATATACATAGTTCATTGAATAGGCTCCAAACCTCTAAACATCCCAAGACCCCGTGTCACTGAGATCATGCTATGTGGCTTGACCATGTTGAGTCGTTACTGTGGAGAATAAAAAAGATAATGAAAGGATAAAAGATCCAAATTGATGAAATATATACAAATGCAATTTTATGAAATGATATGTGACTAAGATATGAATATAAAATGTTGGCAGCATGATAAAATAACTAGTCAATGATTAATAAAAATTTATTTCAAAAATAGTGATCGAACATAAGAACTTAGTGAAATGTTGCCATATGGAAAATAAACCAACCTGTAGAATCTAAGTAATAAGTTCAAATAAAAATGGGATATAATTCATTATTGATATTAATGGTGTATTAATCCATTCAATACTTAGGATTAAGAATAATATATTCAAAAGCTACACAAATGGTGGATTTACTTTATCATTACTTTTCCAATATAATGATCAAAATTTTCAGCTCACTAGCATCTTGAAATCCCTAATTTATTTATCAAGAAACCACAAAATTAACTAGTGAATTCATACATATAATTGTAATAATTATCAAAGGATAATGGATTCTTCTATTAAATAGGGAAAATCTCTAGTTCCCTCTCCTTACTCATTTTTAGGAGGACCCAAATACTTGGATACTGTATTCGAGAGGATCGAACTAGATTTAGAATTCCTACATTGCTTAATTATTTGGGAATATGTGGAGTCTATAAAACCAAATTATATAGAGGAACAAATCTCTCCCAAGGAGATTCAATACATATATGACCTCTTTCTAATCAAATAATAAGGCCTCTACCAAGATATAGCTAAACCTAAGCTAATGTCATGCATTGACCTACTCTGAGTTTTATTTATTAATGCAACTATTTTTGGTGATATATTACATGTTATAAATGTTACTAATATTGCTACATAAATCTCAGGTAGGGAATTCAAGACATATCTTAGAATTCCACTACTTAAAATAACTTACAACTAAGTTTCAACCAATGTTTCACTTGAGCATAACGTAGTAGATGGGAAGTTAAAGCAATGTCTTGATAAAGGCCAAAGGATGAATCCCAAAGGGTTTATCTCATCTAATTACATCATGAAATTTAGGCCTAGAATAAGGATAACTATGGCCTTATTGAATATATTTTATGGTTTTTATAGTATTGTAATTTTTTAGGTTGAGTGGGTTATGCTATTAGATATACTCGACATTCAAAAAACTAGTGGTACTAGGGGAAATTATCCATGCAAAACTGAAGTAGCATCTCCTCCATCCTAATTAAATATTAATTGATGGAAACTTTTATATGATTTCTTACTTATTATATGCATTCATGGACATGGTATATAAACCCTATGGTCAAAAATGGTAACCTTTGATTGAATATATAGAAAATAGGGTAGGAGAAGACTACTCTATAATTTTTTTACATAGAAATAAAAATGAAATCAATAGGCTATGTGAGGAGGTCTATCCTCAAATATTATAGGATATATAGGGCACTACAATGCCCAAATTATTAGAAAATATAGGAAAAATCATGAACAAAATAGGAGACTACTAGTACTACCCTAATGTCACTATTTTCATGGTATAAATAACAAGGACCACTCCATTAATTTTAACCCAATATGATATGGATAAAATATTAAATCAATAAATTTCATACCAAATTTATAATAACATTGATTAGGAACTAGATCAAAAATATTTGGCCTACTATTTCAAAACTCCTCTAAGAATTGGACAATAATAATATGTTGTCAGATCACATTTTCTCCATACTAGAAATGATAAGAATTAGTAAAATTTAAAAGTGGTAACTTTTAAATAATGGTACCCTAGGAATAAGGTAAGGGGGTATCTCTTGTAGCTCAAGGAAAATAAGAAAGTACATGTTTCTTATGGTCATTAAGTATATGAACATGAAGTAGTATTTCTAAATGCAATAGATGATACTAAAGTATAGATGAAAATGAGAAATGAATCAATATCCATGGCTTGGAAACAATACCTTCAGTATGAACATGAGGTAATTGAGAAAAAGTCACAAGCTAAATGGAGTAATTAATGGTCTTTAAGATAACTAAATGGATTGAAATAATAGGATATACCTAATTCCCCTCTAGGAGAGATTGTAAACAAGGAACTAGATGATTATATAACTCAAAGAGAATCAGACCCTCAAGTTAGGAGGTAAATTCTAAGGGTTCTCTAGAGTCCCCAAGTATCTTCTACATTAGTTTTATCCAACATTCAAACTTTGGATAAAACCACTACAAGACACATGCCAACTACTTATTTAGGGAAACAAAGGAGGAGATCTTTAGTAATGACACCTTTGCCACCCCTCATTATAGTCACCGAAGTAAGTCTTTTATATTTCCTTCAAACTTATTTATGATCTATTCTTACTAGCACTAGTTCTACCCAATCCCCTAAGTCTCCTTAGGTAAGCTTTGTATATTCTACAACCACATCGACACCATTAATCACATCTATTACTCCCTCATTACCATCTCTAGTCATACCTCCTACATTATTACTCCTATAGATGTCTCCCCATCTTATCCACCTTCTAATCCACCCATATTCACCTAATATAGGAAGTATAAATACTCCTACCCTCCCTCTAAAGGTAAATAACTATAATAAATACCATCACTTGGTCTCCCAATCATAGAAGAGGAGGAGGAGGAAGAAGTAGAGGAAGCAATGGATGTAATGGAATAAATAAAAGAAGAGCTTGGGCATGTAATATCTCTATTTGATTATCTTACAGATGAAGAACCAAATGATGAATAATCTAAGCTTTAAAAGGTGAATACCTTGAGCTTGGGAGGACATAAGTTAAATAAATCCTCTTTTAATGTGCTAAAACATCAAGTCCTCACACTAGAATAAATAAAGAACCTAGACAAGGTAGTTTCTTTTGTTATCTCTTCAATTTCTAATATTAATTCATTTACAAGTCTATCCCTATAAATTATTGGGGCTATTTTATCCAATTTATTAGTTCTATTTATTTGATTTTTCCTTATTCATATCCAAATCTAAAGACTCAAAAAAGTAGTCCATTTTGAAAATTTGCTCATTGTCTCTATTTTTAATCTTTGGATGCCACTAGTCCCCAAAAAAGGGTCAACCTGATTGGAACTCCTCATGCCATAACCATTGTCCATGACCTTATAAAATATGACTTTACAAGTTACTCTAGGCTTTACCAAACTTTTGACTAAAGTTAAACCTATGAAATAAACTTCTCCATGGGAGAGGGTTGTCCAACCACCCCTCTAGTTTTCTATTAGGATAAGCATCATTGGCATGCACCTGATTACACCACCTCCAATGACTCCTCATTATTCCCAATCTTCATAACCAAACCAAGATATTGAAATGGGATAAATTATTATTCCCTAATGGGTAAAGTAAATACAAGGTACAAGGGATGAAATGTAGAATCTAATTATAATAGAACATCCCATAGTCTCCAATCAGATTGATAAATAGAGTAGGACTATTTAAAGAGTAATGAAGAGGAAGGTGGTGAAGATAAAAATAAAGGAATAGGTGGAGTTTTATCAAAGGTATAATCTTTTCCCTTTAACCAATAATCATAAGAAAAATTTGAATGACCCCACTATGTATATAGAGAATTTTGTTTCTTTTGTCGATTCTATAGGGAAGTAATGAGAGAGATGTTTCAAAGTAAATAATATACATTGAAGAAGTTATAACATATCTAAATTATACAAGCACCCAATGAAATTATTACTGATGTATAAAGTGTATCAACTAAGTTGTATAATATATTGTATAAATTCAAGGTTTCTAAGGTAATGAGCTAGTCAAATAGGGTAGTTATAGTCACATTTTCAAATGAGATAAAAGAGATGGAAAGGAGATTGAATTTTTTGGTCTAGTGCTCCATGACTAGTTATTTTAATAAATTGGCTCTTATTACTAATATGGATGATTTTTAGTGATTAAATTATGTAATGGTAAGAAGGGATTCTTCCCTTAAATGGCACAAGAAAATGGAGACCCTAATAGAGAATTTATTCACTAATGAGGGGAAAGCGTTACAAATTTGGGATATATGAGGGTTACTAATGTGATAAGACATATATGAGAGTTTTTTAATAGATTTAAATTTGAAAATATTCTTCAGGTGGTTGCAAAAAACTTCAAACAAGAAGTTGAGGACATTATTTATAGAACAAATAAAGAAATCTTATAGTTGGTAAGTTTTTCAAAGGATAGAGTAACTAAGGAAAAATATTTAGTAGTTAAAGTCAAGAGATCAGAAGCTAAGAAAGAAATATTGATGACTGAAGCTGTTAGAATTTTGAATCTTTCATTACTTAACTTTGATATATAAATAAGGAGTTTAAGACATCCTATGCATTATTTGAGGAAATGAAATCTAAGGAAATAACTTTGGTGTTTGTCCCATATACACAACTAGCTATCATTTCCACCCCAAAATCACAAAAATATGGGTTCTCTAGATTTACTATCATGCAAAATTATACAAGCCCATTTTTCATTCCATAGTGACCTCTAGTAATTACATCAATTACAACTACACTTACCTCTTTAGTTAGAAGTGTCATATCAACACCTTGGTGTAAAAATAACCATATAATTTCATGTTATTATTAAAGTATAACTTGGTCCCAATCTATTTACTATGTATTTATATTGTATTTTTAGTTGAAGAGGATTTTTTAAATGTGTACATGAGGCATGCATCTTTTGTATGGTTTAAAACATATAGTTCTAATATTTAACTTGTAATTTTGGAATAAGCTTGAAGAGATGAAGCATACCCATCCCAAGATATATATTTATATCCTCCCAATTAAAAATAGAGGATATTTATTATTTCTAAGATTAATAATAAATTATGAGAAGTTCTGCTTGACTTAGTATTTATGTGTAAATATTGATTCTTCTTCAATTTTGTGGACTATATAAGATGTTATATCACTCTAATATTTTATTTATTTGGTTGTGTATGATTTAAATCTTATTTAATATAGTTATTCATTTTAAGGTACAATTTATTTTGGTGTCTTTGACATGTGAATTATAATCCCCCCTTACTGATGTGCAATAGTAATCTAGTAAATGTGACAACCTTTGATTCATGCATGTTTAATTATATTGTGTTCTATTTTTATTTGACTTATTACTCTATTTGATTGTTGGTGTGTTATAGAATCTTAAAAAAAATATTTGTCCTTTGATTTATAGTCATACCTTAGTCCAAGTTCTAGTCTTGAAGGGTTTTCATCATGTGTGGTCCACATGCCTCTTTTATGCCTTACCCTTCATCTTTGAGTTTACTTTGGAATCCTACACACTATAGTTAAAACCATCATAATTATACTCATTTCAAGTAGATTTAGGTTCATTCATAGTAAACTAAACCATGGAAAACAATCTAAATAATTGACCTCTATTCCATCATTAGGTTATTATAAAATAAAATACCCAACAACTAATGCCTTAGAGTGAAATATTTCACTAATACTAAAACATTAGAGGCTACCTCATAGGGTTAATTAGGTGTGTATAAAATACAAATCAATAGAGTAAAACAACCAAAATTGGTGATAGAAGGAGGGATATCACCTTTACCTCTATATTTTTGATAAAAATACTTTTGATTTACATTGGAAGCACCTAGAAGGTTAACAACCTCAAATGATAATCTATTGTTTTCACCTTTAGAAATCCATAGAAAGTAAGGTCTAATAAAGGATTATGAGAGGACATAAAACCCAATCATTCTCCCTAAGTATACAACCTTATCTTCCTATCCTCCTAATAGCCCATCAATAATTTAACAATCCTCCACCACCTCCCTCTCATGCTCCAACCTGGCTAAGAGGTTTAGCTATCAAAATTACTAGAGTCATGCATGATCTCCCTATAAACCTAGAGAATATCTCCCTACCTTTTCTCCCTTTGGAGGGAGGAATTTGAAAGAACATATTAAGGCCTTTAAAACTAATTTAGGGACATTTAATGTTACCCACAAAGACATGGATTTCAAATTATATAAGACATGGCCTATGACTAGTTCCTAAATGTTTCAAAAGGTTCTATCATGACCTAAACTAGATACCATGATAATTTATTGGAATAAATTGGCCAAGTCACTAGTCCAAGTGTTATTTATTATCACTTTTACATCATGACACATGATCCCAATGAACCAATCCAAGATTTCAATGCCATATTTCAAAAGATGTATAATAGATCAGATATTACATATCAACCAAATGAGTTGTTGACCTTCAAGATGTATAAAAATGCACTAGATCCCATATCCACTATGTTCTTATACAAATATCTTGGAATTATTTCACTAAATTTGGCTTACAAAAAACTATTAGTATATACAAGTAGCTAAAACCCTAGATGAAGTCCTTATCCCTACTTGGTCTTAGCCTAGTTTTTCTAGATTTCACTCTAATCCCAAGTGTGAATATAAACACTATATCCAAGAACCAAAACCAAGTATACCTATTAGTTCCTTTAAGTCATGATCTACCCAACTAACACCTTAAATTCCTCAATAATTATATGTTTGCCTCTAACCAACAAATTCAAAGTCATCCCTTGACCCCGATCAATACAACTATCACATAGGATACTAATTTTGATTCCACAAAGATAAAATGAGATTCAATCTAGAATATGGTACAAAAATTGAGTAACAAGTTTTTAAACATTCATAAACTCATGGGTAATACAAAAAAATAAAATAATAACCAAAATTTTGGATTCTATAGATAAAATATACCTTATAATAGGTTTGGATACAATCAAGAATAGTAAGCCCCATCTAATAAGATACCCAAGATAAATATCATGGATGTGGCTCTTCCAAATTGGTGTCGATCTCAAAAACTATACAACATAGAGAAATAGATTGTATCAAGTTATGCACTACTTTCAAAATTTTGTAGCAGGAGGAAAAGAGACAAGAAAATCCTACACATCAAAAAGAATCATCTTCTTCCAATGGTTTAGGCCACCTAAACACAATAATGGTTTTTAAAACCTATGATTCTCCATTTCTAGATGAAGGTGATAATGAACTAGAGGATAATATAGATGATATTCATGCCTTCAAGTAGTATAACCAAGACATGAATAATTAACATTTAAGGAGTAAATAACCTATGACTACTTAAATGCCTTTTAATAATATTTATACTACCCCTCTAGATATGAAGGATAATAAAAAACCACCTCCTCCAAAAAGAGATGAGAATTTAAAAACTATAAAACCCCATAACAAATGGGGATACCAAATTTTTGAATATATGAAGAAGATCAAGGATAACATTAGTCTACATGAGTTGTCCCAAATCACTAAACAAAGGGAAATACTTATCAAATCATTAACTAGGAGGTCCACCCATGATAAATCAAAAGATACACACATGAATGTGATGGTATATATAGATAAACTAGAAATACCACCTTTCTTACTAACTATCAAAATTTTAGAAAGAATGTACACAACTATCTGGTTAATTCTAGAGCATCAACCAATATGATGCCAATAGTTTTATGCTAGAAACTATGTCTAACTCTTGATAAATAAAAGAGGGTGGTTCTTAAATTAGATAAATCCTTGATCCCATATGTCAGATAATTGACCAATGTGTGTATCCAACTATCATCAAAACCATGTGTGTAACAAATTATTAATATATTGGTCATTAACATCCTAGAAGCTTATGGCCTCTTGATGAGGAGAGATTGGTCTAAAATTCTTAATGGATATATGGCCACTAAATTTTCACACATGTGGTTTCCTTAAAAGGGGATACCTAACCAAATTTGAGTGGATCATGAACCCAAAATGAAACATATGATCATGGAGTACAACACCACCAATGAAATGATAACTGTGTCTTTACATGTAGGTGTGTACACTTTCACCATAAAACATGAACATTCATTGCATGAATAATAATGAGGGTCCTTCCTAGATGTGGATACTTTATTTAAATGGGCATAGATCAAAAAATGTTCAAGTGTAAACACTGTCCCTCATATATTTATAATGGAATTAATATCTAAAATATTATATGTTAAAACTCCCATGCATGAATAAAATGTGTGAGTATGAAGCCCTAATCCTCAGCCTCTAATTTGTACTAAAGCATAGTGCCAAATAGATATAGGTCTTTAGTTATTCTAAGTTGGTTATAAACTAGATCAAGAAAAAATACCAATGTAAACTCACTTATATAAAAAAAAATACAAGCATCAATCCTAGGACCTAATTGAATATTTTTATGCCTTCAACATCAAAGTTATTCCAATAGAAGAAAATTAGAAAATAGATTCATTAGCAACACCATTTGTTAATTTCACACCACTAAAAGAATTAAAGATGAGAATATTATATATGGAATTAGTTCCCTATCCTTTTGTTCTAGAAAATATAGTCCATTTATAGGTATTCAAGGATGATCAACAAATCATACAATTCCTTAGTAATTCTAAATCCTTTGAGTCTCGGTTAATAGAATAAAAGGATGTCAAACCTATACACATTAAAAATCTTGGATCAGAGGTTGTTTTATATTTAAAATAAAAATCATCTCTTTAGGGATGGTTTCTTCAGAGAAAACCTTAGATATTGATCCACAGACTTAGAAGTAAAATCAATTCAAGGCAACCTAGTCTAAATTCACCAAATAAAACTTAGGGACTAATCAACATCCCCAAAATGTGAATGTGGGCCTAAGTTGTACTAAAGATGGAAAAAAAAGACTCAATACATTAATAATATACTATAAGGATGTCATTACATAGATGTATGATGACTTGAATATCATTGACCCTTGGATAATCACTCACACAATCCCCCTCAAACCTAACCATAAGCCTTTTAGGCAAAGATTAAGGCTAATGAATCCTATCCTAGAACCGATTATACATGCATAAGTATAAAAAATCCTAATTGAAAAAATCACCTTTCTAATTAGGAACTCAACTTGGGTATCCAATATAGTACCTATTAGAAATAAAATGGGGAAATTAGATTATGTGTTGACTTTAATAATCTAAACAAAGCTTCGTAGAAAGATAATTACCCACTACCTGTTGACTAATTTTGACCCCTAAGGTCAAAATGTCAACTCCTATAGGTAAAAACTTACTTGTCATTTATTTTTAGCCTATTTCAAAGTCTTGTCATGCCTTATATGGTCTCTAATAGGTATTTATAAATCCTTTTTAAGATAGATTAAGGTTTATTTGGAGAAGTTAAAGTAAGGTTCATTTTTGGTCTTATAGTGGTCTAGTCATGTCATGGATTGATGAAACTTGGTCAATAAGTGTCATAGGTCCTTAGGTGTCTCTTAAATTAATTTCATGCCTCAATCACTTTTCATAAGCATTTTATGATATTTTGGATAAGTTAATGTTCTTTTACGGACTTTAAGATAATGGTTTATGAGGAAAAAGGTGTTTTTTGCTAACTTTCATGTATACCAAAGCCCAAAAAAGTGAATAATTTATACAAGAACTATTTCCAAGGTCCCTAAACTAGTTACATATATACCACATATGTCAACAAGTTAGAAGTGGTTAGAATCTTAACTTTTAATGCCAAATAAGGGAGTGGAAGGCACTTGTACGGACTTGTTGATATCACTTGTAGATAGAAATAGTTTCAAAACATCCTTTCATATTCCAAAATTAATATTCACCCTCATGAATCTTTCATAAGCCTTAATAAGGTATAATATTCTTTCTCTCTCCCATCACTTCCTTCACAAGCTCATGAAGTCCATTTTCAAGTGAATGATATAAGTTGTATAAATGGAGTTGGAGTCTAATATTTTTAACAAAGTTGATAACCCTTATGAAATATAAATTAGGGGAATTTATTGTTTGATTGATTTCCTTATTTTTATGAATAATTTCTAAGAAGATAATATGCTTTTTAAAGGTGTAAAACCATGATAGGGTTAGTTTTAGGCTTCTTAGGTGAAATAATGAACTTGTTAAAGCATGATAATAATTGGGATGGATTATTAAAGGTCTATAAAATAATCTCACACCTTCATCCAATAGGTTGACATGTTTTGGAAGCCATTTGATAAGGAAAGTTGCTCTTTTGCATATTTTGTAAGTGACTGTCAATGTTTATTTGTGTTTCAGGGTTGTCCATGAGGTCTAATACATCCAAGTGGTTTTATAATGACTTACACTATCCTCTCAATCCATTAAATTCCCTCCAACATATCTGGTTATCTTACACTAGCCTTTCTAAGTAGTTTCTATTAGAGTATGTATTTTTCATGTTTGCTAGTTATAGCTATGTATTTCATCCTTTTTCTAATTTTTCCTATGTAAGGATTTATCCCACATTGCTTAGTTAGACTAGTTATTTATTTTTAGTTTACTACTTATGTAAGGGATTCCTATTATACTAGCATCTCATTCTAAATAAAAATTGACTTGCTTTACTTTATATCTCATTTATCTACAGCTCCATTATGTGATGTTTTTGTTGTTAACACTTTAGAATATTGGGTTGGAATTACTTTACCATTCCTAACATGGTATCAAATACTTGAGTTGTTTTAAAAATACACACACACACACACACTCACACACACACACACACACACACACACACACACACACACACACACACACACACACACACACACACACACACACACACACACACACACACACACACACACACACACACACACACACACACACATATTTATGATACTTCCATTATCATGGCTATTTATTCCCTTGTCACAACTGCTACTTTCCTTGCCATAACTACTTCTTCCCTTGCCATACATCCTTAATTTTTTTCTTCTACTTCCCTCTTTCAAATTGGCAATGGCATTGGAAAGACACTTTGATTTAAGTTTTGAAGAATTTGATTTTGGAGAATTGGAATAGGATAGAGGAGGTAAATAAGTAGAATTTCATCTAGTAGTGTAGGAGGATTTAAAGATATTTTGTTTGACAAACATTCTACCAACGTTGGAAGGAAGGATTGGAACTCGACCAAAAATAATTCTTTTTTGGGAATCTCTATTTGAAGCACTATAAGGTTGGAAATATTTCATATTAGGGATGAGAGATGTGTTATATAAGGAACAATTAAAATATAAGAAAGAGGCATCTTTTTTTTTCCCCATTTTAGAGAGATAAGGTGTTGAAGGAAAAAGTTTCTAGTGGGCAACATTTATTTTTTCCTCAAATTTTTAGCTCTTTTTTTGTCTATGTCCTCTTCCTTGGATAATTATAAGATATTAATGGTACTATAAGTGTGTATTCTCTTGTGTTGGATTTATCTTATACCTTTCAGTAAAATGGAAATGGCGTTGGCATTTATGACATTTTTTCTTTGTTATGTAAATTATGTGTTGGTGATGATTGGAGGAAAGATTTGTGCAATGTGTTGAAGATTATTTAAATATATTAGATATTAAAAATACACTTTAGGTATTTTTTGAAGGGTTATAAGTTATATATACTTTTATTTCACCCATCTGGTCTAGTGTGAAAACCTATGCTTTGGATATGTGTAGAAGAGAAACGTAGCAGAGAAGAGGATGGCATTGAAGTTATTTTACTAGATATGCATTGGAATTTATTTGTGGACACCTATGTGGAGATGATAAAGGATGTTTTCATGTGAATTAGAGGATTTTTTTAATAATTTTTAGTTTTAAAATAGTAGACCATTCTCCTTATTAGGCTTTTGGTAATATTTTGGACAATGGCTTACTACATATGGTGAAGATTTTCTCTTGATTTGTCTGCCTGATGTATTGGAGGAGACACTTGGAGGGTCTAAATAGGTTAATAAACCTATAATACATCATTTATCCTCATTATATCCTCTCAAAATAGATATTAATTTCATTATTTCCTTTTCCAAGTTGTAATTTTTCTTAAAGGGGGAAGATAATTTCACTTGCATGCACACTAAGGTAACTAAGAGGATATTTTTTCACATCAGTTGAATTTTATAAGTTTGAGGTTAGATTTTAGTTATAATAAGTGGTTGAAAACCTAAATTATTTTATAATTTTGTCACTAAAATCTATTTCTAGTGTCATTTTTATTATTTTGACCCATTTATGAGAATTCGTAAAGCCTCTAACTTTTAAACCATATCTCAGATTCGAGTTCTATTTTTTTCAAAAGTGTATGGTTTTCAATTATATATCCATTGTAGTCATTAATTTTTATAAAAACACTAATTTTATAAAGTATCAAATTGGGTGGGGGTCCTTAATACAATATTTTGGGGGGTTGTATCAGTGTTGATTTATGCACTCTTTTGATTTCATTCTACTCTTTAGTGATTCACTATAATGGATTATAATTCTAATATTGACCATTGTGATTTTTTTAATACATAAAATTACCATACATGAAGAATTTAAATGGAAATAATCATAAAATTCAAATTATTATGGTTCCTAATGAATGAAACTCAACCATAGTTTACATGAGAGTTTAAAAAAAATTAGCACCAATGTAAGTTTGAAAAATGTATGGGTTTGATAGGGACTTATGTGATAGATAGTTTATTATTTAATTTGGATGGGTGTGATACTCCATTCAAAATATGTGATAATATAAAGGTTTTATTTGTTAAATTAGATCACTTGAGAGCCAAGTATATTGAAGTGGAGCTTACTTCACTCAATCTGGATGACTTTGCCTCTATTGTATACTACCTCACTAAGTTTAAGCATTTGTTGACATAGTTGAAGGGGAGTGAATGAGATAATAAAGATGAATAGTGTGTGTAATTTATTTTATTTAAGTTGACTGGTCCATTCCAAATCTTTTCTTATACCTTTTCCTCTAACATGGATGCCTTAGGTGCCACATTGAAAATTTTAGATCTAGAGTTGTTTTGCTAGAGACTTACTAAGGAGGAATCTAATGGTCTCACCTTGAGTCTTCCACCTCTTAAAAAACATTAGTAGAATCACATCCTAATAATAAGAGAGAAATAAAGAGTAAGAATAATAACACTCCTCATCCATCTCAAAATGTATCTAAGCCCAAAACTAACACATCTAAACCCAAACCATTTTCCAAATCCAAGAATAAGTCTAACCTATATTGCTCTTATTATGGGGGGACTTGTCATGAAAATTCTAGGTGTTTTAAGAGAATGTAATCCCTAGATGATATCATTAGGAACTACAATATTTTTATCTCCACTCCTCCATCTCATGAGATGGGAAATCACTTAATGTTGTTGAGAGATCACAATCACCTATTTTAGATAGTTGGGTTCTATATTTTGGTACTTCACACCATATGAATTCTTCCAAGGAGTTATTTGTATCTCTTAGTTTGAGTTCTACTTTCAACATTTAGGTTGGAAATTCTTCCTTTATCTATATTAAGGGAAAGGGTGATATACGGCTAGATGGTGGTTACATCAATGATGCATTATATGTTCCATACATCACCACCAAAATACTTTTAGATTATTATATTTCCAATTCTATTCAGGGAAAGATAGTGACTTTTAAACCAAAGGGTGCTAAAGTTTTAGCTTTATTAAATCAACATAAAATTATTACACAGGGTGTTATTGATCATAGTTATCAACTCTATTATTTTTAGGGTTTTGATGATACTCCTCCTTTAGGGACACATTTGGTCTCTAATTAAGATTTTGAGAGTAGGCTTTAGCATGAGATATTTGGACATCTCAATTATAGATATTTGAAAGAGTTGAGTACTCACAATATGGTAGAGGGTTTTCTTATAGTTTCATGTCTTGATGGATTTTACCCTAGTTATGCATTAAGGAAACAACACCAAGATAAAATTCCTAAAGGTATGTCCATGAGATTTACTTCACCACTTGAGTTTGTTCATAGTGATTTGATGGTTTTTCCTACTCCTTTCAATGGATCTAAGTATGCACTTACTTTCATTGATAATTTATCAAGGTGTACTTGGGTTTATTTTATCAAGTACAAGATTAATGTCTTTGCTCACTTAAAAGTTTTTAAGTCTTTGGTAGAGAAATAATAATCTAGTTTCATTAAGAAGATTAATATAGACAATCGGGGGAGTAATTTATTTGAGAGTTCTTTGATTTTTTTATAGCTCATGGTATTATTCACTGGCATTTTATTACACACACTCCATAGTAGAATGGATTAGTAGATTAGAATAACCAAAATTTGAAGGATATGGGTAACTTTATTATGGATTCAATGGATTTACCTCCTATATATTAGGTAGAGGAAATTAATTGTGTGAACTACATTCAGAACTACACACCAC
Source organism: Torreya grandis (assembly GCA_037957365.1). NCBI lineage: Eukaryota > Viridiplantae > Streptophyta > Pinopsida > Cupressales > Taxaceae > Torreya > Torreya grandis. The sequence continues at coordinate 178,981 of JARHVA010007790.1, forward strand.
ATAAAGCACTTGAGCATTTGACTATGAAGGAAGATTGCATTGAAACCAAGGCTAAAGTCTCATTTTTTGAGTTTATATAAGCCTTGTTTGGGTATTTTTACCAAAGAATAAAAGGAAATCATTGGATAATAAGATAAAACCTTTGGTTTTTTTAGGGTATTGTGAGGACATTAGAGCTTATCATATTTTAGATCTTGATACTCATGATGTTCATTTTCAAACACATGTATAGTTTGATGAGCACTTCACATCTCATGAGTCATCATCATCTTCTATGAATTCTTATTATTTGTATGATTCATCACCTCCTCTTGAGGATTCATTCTTTGAGGATCTAGTTCAGGATATTCTTGAGGAGGTTAAATAAGATGAGCATCCTATTCACATTGGTTTTTCCACTATGCCTAGGTGGGATCATACTAAAGTTTTTGAGGTAGCATCTTTCATACAAGATATTCCACTAACTCAAGATTTTCATGCAAATTATATAGATACAAAAATTTTGTGTTAGGAATTCTCTAGGGATCCATAGTCTTTTTCACAATCTTATGGTATACAGGAGTGGGATGATGTAATGACAGACGAGTATTCTTCTTTGATGAAGAATCACACTTGGGATTTTGTCACTCTTCCTGAGGGAAGAAATTAAGTTAGGTGTAAGTGGATTTATTTCACCAAGTATGAAATTTATGGGTTCATTGATAAGTATAAGGCATGTCTTATTAAAAATGGGTTCTTGTAGGTTGAAGGTATTAACTACTCTAAGACTTTTGTGCCCATTAACAAGATCGAATATTTTTTATTTTTTATTTATCTTGATTCATAATATGGTTGGATAGTGTATCATATTGATGTTAAAAATACTTATTTACATGGATACTTTCTTTTATAAATCTATATGGAGCAGCCTATTGGGTTTATTCATGATTCTTCTCTAGTTTTATTGACTTCGGAGTTCTGTTTATGGTCTTAAATAGGTCCCTTGAGCTTGGTATGAGAAGATGGATTAATTTATTATCTCCACTATATTTTTTCACTACCACTATGATCCCAAAGTGTATATTAAACATATTATGGAGGGAATTTTTATACTAGTCTTGTATGTTGATGATCTACTTCTCATATGTAGCTCCTCTTCTTAGATTCAAATTATTTAGTAGGCACTTTTAACACAGTTTAACATGAAAAATATTTATATTTTTCACCTATTCCTTTGTTCACATATTTCATAGTTAGATACAAGGATTTATTTGAGTTATAAAAGTACACCCTTGATCTTCTTAAACATTTTGGCATGGTTGATTGCAAGCCAAGTCCTTCTCCTTTTCAATCTAGAATGACTCTCACTACAACTTGTACTACTCAAATTTATGATCCTACATTATATAGGAAGATCATTTGGAGTCTTATGTATTTGAACAATTCTCACCTTGACATTTCATTTAAAATTAGGATTGCATGTAGGTTTACACATGCCCATCATTACAGTCATCAACAAGATGCTAATAGTATTTTATGATATCTGTGAGGCATTACTCATTTTGGATTACACTACACTAGGGGTTATACTTAGTTAGTTGGGTATAATGATTAAAATTAGGTAGGTTATCTTGATGATATGTGTTCTACTTCTATATACATATTTTTTCTTGGTTCACCTATTTATTGGTTGTGCAATAAGTAGAAGGATATTACACTTTCATCTACAGAGGTTAAGTATAAGGTAACAGTTATAGTGAGCTAGTAGGTTATTTGTGTTCATCATTTATTTATAGAGTTTGGATTCATGTAGGATTTATCCACTATACTTTGGTTTGATAACTAGAGTACAATTCACATATCTCATAACCTAGTTGAGCACTAGTGGACCAATCACATCAAGGTACATATTGACTTCATTTTTCAGCACATTCAGGATGGAGTTTTTAGTTTGGAGTATAATTTGACTCAGTAGTAGGTTATAGACATTTTCATGAAGCCTTTTACATCAATTTATTTCCTTGAGTTGCATGGCATTCTCGGGGTTTCATATTTTGTCCTTAGGGGGTGTTTGTGAGGACATCTTCCTTCTTCATTTCATGGATACATATTACACATGAGTACCTTATCAAGCCTAGTTTTTAGGACTCATATTATGGATATACCATTTTTTTTTTGCTATTATTATTCCCTAATTCCACTTGATGTGGGTTTTATATTATGTACTTATCATGTTTTATAGTTATATCTATGTATTTTATCCTTTTTCTAGTTTATCTTAAGTGAGTATTTATCCCACATTTCTTAGTTAGGCTAGTTCCTTGTTTTTCCTTGCCTACTTATGCAAGGGATTCCTATTATAATATCATATCATTATGAATAACATTTAAATTTATTTTTTTGTATCTCATTTTTCTATAGCTTCCTTGTGTGATGTTTTTGTTGTTAACATTTTAGAATCTTGGGTTGGAATGCCTTTACCATTCCTAACAATTTCCAAGTTGACTACCAAATAATGTGCATAGATTAATGTACACATGAAATAAGAAAAATCATAGACCAATGCATGCCTAAAATATTTGAAAGTCATAAATGGTTGAGAATTTTGAGTTAATCAACCTAGGTATTCATATATAGGCCTATGTATGATATCAAAATGAAATAAATTTTGAAGATGCCATAAAAGGCTAATGGACTAGGTAAAATAGCAGGAATGAAATTTTAAAGAGGTTTGGATTATTTCAAGGTGTAATTATAAATTTGAAAATATCATTTCCAAGGATCATATTTAGACTTCTCTAATGAACACGTATAGCTAGGCCTAGAGAGGAGTAAGAAGGAGGGTGTATGGTTTTCAAGATGTAAAGTCTTGATAGTGCCAAAGACAAGTTCCACAATCTCAAACATTTTAAAAGTCTTGAGGTTGCTCAGTGGTTTCCATTGAAGATCTTGAAACCCTCAAATGTATCTAGACCACCCTAATGACCACCTATAGTTTATAGGGTTCATAAACAAGTTGGTCATAAAGATGATATGTTAGAGGTATAATCATTGATATGGGGTAAATTAGTGATGTAAGATATTTCAAACTTCAATTTTAATGCTTTCAAACTCTAAATCAATGATCACAAGCATTCATAAAGCATATAAGATGTTCATAATAATGAATAAGTAAGATGTTATAATATCATACACATAACACAATATCTACATGGGAAACCTTCATGGGGAATAAAACCCACTCTCAATCCTATAAACACATGGATTAATTTTCCTATAAGATGATCACAAACATGAGACCTTTTAGTGAAGCACCACTTCATAATGATAACCCACCCCTAAGTATGAAAAATCACCCACTTGTTCTATATTTGGATCACCCACACAACATCTTATGAAATCAACAACTCCATAATTTTGATTTCATTCAATATAATTGGAGAAATAATGTATAACACTTCTCTTTTAACTCTTCACACACACTCAAAAATTGCTCATAAAAGTAATGCATATAAATACCCCTTTTAGATCTCTCTAGTATTCTTCACTCATCCTCAATATGTTTTATACTTTAATCCATCCACTGATCACACTCCCTATGATCTCTTTCCTTTGTCTCTATCTTCTACTCTATCAACCTTTCACATCAAGTCTCAAAACCATTTCCTTGGTCTCTAATATTTATAAAACATTCATGAATATCAACATCAAGTTCTACCATAATACTTACCTTAACACTTAAGACATATAACATGACAACACATAGCTAAAATTAATCCTCATAGGTTGGCCATAGATTTCATGGGTCACACTTAGGTATATACACCTTTCAATTATGCCTTACTAGCCCTTATAGGTCTTATGCAGAGCTATTTACCTATTTATCACTTCATCAAGAAAAACATTAACATAAGATCACCTTAAAATACTTGGGTCTACTCTATATGATCTCTAAGATATTTTAAAATGATTCATCCTACCAAAATGGTCTTCTAGTAAAGCACAAATTTCTTAAACATAATTGTGTACACAAAAACACCATGAACAAACAAATAGTCAACTTTGAAGATTTATAAATTTTATTATACAAACATTTAGACATTTTAACAAGATTCATTAGATGTACCTCGAATTCCTATACAACTTTCATTTTAACTACATCAAGAAATTATGCATATATCAAAATTTATAGCATAAAAATTGTGCACTAGTTTTCCTTCACAAATTTGAAAATTCAAATTCCAATGGTCACTAAGAAAATGTTAAACATCAAATGCTTTGACTTCATCTCATAATTATTGGAAATTTTGAATAAATACACACCTTCAATCTCCTCAGATCAAACTAGTATTTATCTTTCAATGCTTATCATTGATCTAAGATCCTTTCTTCTATGATCATGCCACTTGGTAGATCTACATGCCTTTTGTGAACCTTGTACCATTCAGTTAATGCACTTGTGCCACTTGGTATCTCTGCATGTAGTATTAACTTATTGACTCAATACACTCCATATATATTCATATTTATAATCACTCACACACCATTAGATCATTATATGGTCATATTAAGTGCTCATCATTGATCTTAGATCTGAATAAACATTCACTATTAGATCTGTCTTGACAATTCGACCCCAGACTTCAACATATTTAAACTTGATGGTCTCTGGCCCATCACAATCTGCAAGAACAACTTTGAAGGTTTATAAATTGATCTATAAAACAATTCAATACTCAAAATATTTAATGTGCCTTCTTGTCACTATAGACAACATCTCCATGAAATCCTTTGACCTTGGTTGAATTTCTAAGTACCTAAAATAAATGCTCAAACTTGTTGGTTCATTCATATCTACATGACGTACAATGATGGTTTGGATTATCTTAAGCTATAAGATGCATGTTTCTCTTTCCAAATGATCAAGTGACATACCAAAACATCACCAAGACATCTATGAATGCCTCACAACTTATTTTTCCTTATAGACCTACAAATGTGCCATATCTCTCCAAGCTATCAAATACAACTACTTTGTCATTCATGCACTAGAATCATATTCCCCTTTGACATCAATGACAACCTAAGACATCAATTACCATGATCAACAATCTTCCCATTTGTCATTGATATAAAAACACCCTCATAATGACTTATTACTCATTTGAACTCCATTCTCATATTTCTCCCCCTTTGACATTAATTACAAAGGGTCTCTTCCTCAACATTAAAACAATCATTCCTAAAAATTATGTATGAAAAATATTATTTAATATGTTCAAGATACTTACATAATTTCAATCATATGAATCAATTTCTCCCCCTTTGATATGTACCAATCTAAACTTGGACTTCTTTAATCTTTGGACCTAACAAATTACTCACAGAGATTAGAAAGCTCCCCCTAACATCATGTTCCATATTATGTCATATATTATTTAACATACACCAATATGAACTTAGTATTTTCTAATCCTTAGACCTGTCTACCAATATAAATCACAAGCTCTCTTTGCTCATGCATGAGGATTCAATACCTATTCAAAATACATGACTTGGTTTGATCAAGTCTTAATGTCAATCTTCTTAAATTCACAACTGTAGTAGACATATTCGCACTTCTTATCATGACTAAATCATCTTCACATATGCTCCCCATCACATCATTCACATATTCTTCAAGCCATACAAGCTAACTGAGTTAGCTCCCCCTTAGACAAACACATCTTTAAATGATATTCTTGTCCTACAATTAGTTAACCTTATCTTGACTGATAAACCTCTTAAACCAACATCCAAACTAATTTAACCTTCTCAAATTCCTTCATCTACAAGCTTATTTTTCACAATATCTTGCTTACCCTTTTCCTTTAAGCTCTATACTAATTGAAACTTTGATCATTACCTAGAGCACACACACTTACTTCTATACATTAAAGATGTCTCCTAAGAAGCATAGATAGAGACACTCACATGTCATAGAGGGACTAAAGATCCCAAAATTCAAGAGATTCCCATATCTCCATGCTCTTACTTTACTTTAAATCCTTATTCATATTTAGATTGACTTTTAATGAATTATCAACCTTAGTCTTTTCTTTTATCTTAGGATCCTACTTGATTTCTTTATCTATTTGAGCATATAAGGCCTATTCCTTGATAATTGAACTTGATCCCTATTCTATCATGGAAAATAATCCATTTTGATAATATTTTTCATTTACCTTCTTAGGCTTCCGTTAACTATGAATCCTTCTCTTTATGACAAGATTGATAATTTTTCTTGTGGAATATTGATCATTCTTACAGAAGCTTATTATGTGACCTCTCTCATGACATTTGAAACAAGTGAGGTTTCTTATATTGTACATACCTTGTGATATTGAAGTTTCATGATTAATTATCTAATAATTTGGTCCCCTAATGAAGATATTATAAAAGATTTCAATATGACCAAATCCTTGACACTTGTAGCCAAATATGTCGTTCTTTCCTTGTGAACCTATTGACTATCTTGAGTGATGATGTTATTCATGATTACCATTGTATTTCTCATAATTTCATGAAAATTCATTCTTTGAGGATATTTTATAATCTTTTAACCTATGACCAAAATGATTATAAGAGTAATAATAACCATTGAAATTTGCATACTTTATAGCATTTGGTTGTCTGATCTGATTTGTCTTCATTCTACCAATACCTTCATTCCTTGACTGATGATTGATCTTCAAAGTGTGATTGTCATTATTCACATCATCCTTTATCTTGTCTTGAGTTACATGATTTTGTTCTTCTTTGTATCCAAGACCAGTTCTATCACTTGCATGATTTTGATTACTCATAATATTTTCAATATCATTTGAGCTCTCTTCAAACTTCATAAATGCCTCTACCTTACAATATGTCTTGTCTAACTTAGCTTTCAATGACTTGTTTTGAATCACATGCCTTGAATACTAATATTATTTACCTTTCAAGACTATATAAATGATTTATAATTAACAACTGAGATGCTTGATTATATCTCCATGCTCCTTGGTGTCTTCATTCATTCTTGCCTCAAACACACTAAATTGGTCTTCATAGTCCTTGATTTGTGGCATAATCTCTTTGTTATTTTTCTTCTCAATATTTAGATCTTAAATAGAATTAATAAATTCATCCTTATTATCTAAATAATTAGAGGTATATTTGCTCATAACATGATTTAGTTTTATCTACAAATACTATCTCTGATTGATACATGATACACTCTTCATCCTTACTCTTTACTTATTCATTAAGAGTAAAAACCTGAGTTTCAAAATTTTATGTGATATCATCATGCTCCTTGACATTAGTACTCATCATTCCTTCAAAAATTCCAATATACTCCTCATATGATTTTATCAAAGAATCTTGTTTCATATTATTTCTTTGTAGTATCTTCATTTTTCCATAGTATCTATATATTTGTATTCAAGAGTAAATTTCTCATATTCTTCATCTCATCTATCTCTACCAAAGAAATGTTTTCTTAAATAAATTTCACCTTCATCATCACTAAAATCCATGAACAATATATCCATTTCCAAATTATGAAAAGAATCATCACTATCAGATGTGTTTACTTATTCTTATGTAGATGAGTTATTGTCTTCTTCATGGTGAAGGATCTAACTACCTTTGTATGATTCTTTCTTTCCATTTTTATTACTAAAGAAATTTTTTTACTTTATAGGATCCTCTAATTTCTTGTGTTCATCCTCATGAGATTAGTTATATGCTTATTTGAGTTCAGACTTGTCTCTACCTAGACATCTAGTTGTAAAATGACCAACTTTACCACATGAAAAACATTTGAAAGGAGGTTTTCCTTCATACTTACCTGATCCTACATTTAATTTTCTTAAAATCATGGCTTTGATTTAATATTCATTAAGATCAAAATATTCAAGACTTAACTTTTTCTTCTTGGCTTTTGTCTCCTTTATCACCTTGAAGGCTACTTCCTTATTAGGAGGTCTATCCTCATCAACTCTCATATCATAGGTAGTAAGTATGTTATGTAATTCATCCATCTTCATCCGAGTGAGATCATGAATTTATTCTATAGCTAAAACCTTTGAATCAAACTTGAATGTAGGAGGCCTTAATACCTTATATACTATAATAGCTTCATCAATCACCTCTCTAAGACCTCTAATCATGTTTACTACCTCATCAACCTTTAGAAGATAGGATGCCACAATATCTTTGTCCTTCATTTTAAAACCTTCATATTACCTTTAGTAGGTCTATAACTTAGCTAATTTTACCTTTGATTCTCCTTCATATATATTCTATAATTTGACCCAAATTTCCATGGTAGACTTGTAATGGATCACATTGGTGAACTCAACCTCAAACAGACCATAAATGATACCATTCATAGATTTATAATTGTTCTCACTCAACTTATTATTAGTAACACTAGTTGGAGGAGTAGTTGGTGTAGTGTAACCATCCATGATAGATTGCCAAATATAAAACCCTAGAGAAATAATGTATGTCCTCATCTTTTTACTTTAGAAAGCATAATTTGACCCATTGAAAAATGGTGTTTGCTTTGTATAGAAACCCTAAATTTGTTGACTTTCCATAATATACCTTAGATCAAATTTAAGTGGTTAAAATTGGAATGAAGGTCCTACTCTGATACCAATTGTTAGAGATATAATCAATAAGAGGGGGTTGAATCAATAATGTAAGATATTTCAAACTCTTGATCAATGACCACAAGAATTCATAAAGTATATAAGATGTTCATAACAATGAATAAGAAAGATGATGAAAGATTACACACATAACATAATATCTACATGGGAAACCCTCTTGGGGAATAAAACCCACTCTCAAGCCTAAAATCACATAGACTACTTGTCATATAAGATGATCACAAACATGAAACCTTTTAGTGAATCACCCACTTCACAAGGACAACCCACCCCTAAGTATGAAAAACAACCCACTTATTATAGATGTTGAGTACCTACACAAAACCTTATGAAATCAACAACTCCATAATTTTGATTGCATTCAATCTGATTGGAGAAATAATGTATAACACTTATCTTTCAACTCTTCACACACTCAAACTTGACCATATAAATAATTTATCTAAACACCTTTTTTGGATCTCTCTAGTCTTCTTATCTCATCCTCAATATATTATGTAATTTATTCTATCCACTAATCACATTCCCTTTGATCTCTTTCCTTCATCTCTATCTTCTAATCTCTCAACATATTCATATCAAGTCTCAAAGCCATTGCCTTTGTCTCCACTATTTATAGATTCTTCATGAATATCAGCATCTAGGTCAGACATAATACTTACATTAACACTTAAGACATCTAACATGCTAACACATATATCAAATTCATCCTTACAGGTTGGCCATAGCATTCATGGGTCACACTTCAGCAACTACACCTTTTAATTAGGCCTTAGTAGCCCTTATAGGTCTCATGGAGACCTATTCATCCATTTAGCACTTCATTGAGTAAAATGAGAACAAAGATCACTTTAAAATAATTGGGTCCACTCCATATGATATATAAGACATTTTCAAATGATTACCCTCCCCAAAAAAATCTTGTACTAAAGCACATATTACTTAAAAATAATTATATACATGAAACACCATGAAAAAATAAATAGTTAACTTTGAAGCTTCATAACTTTGAATTAACAAACATTCAGACCTTTTAACTAGATTCATTGGATTTTACTTGAAGTCATCTAAAAATTTTATTTTTATTACATGAATAAATTATGTATATATCAAAAATTATATCACAAAATCTACACACTAGTTTTCCTTTGAAAATTTGTAAATTCAAATTCTAATGATCACTAAGAAAATGTTAGACATCAAACACTTTGACCTCATCTCATGCTCCCTAAGAACTTTGAATAAATATGCACTATCAATCTCCTTAGATTAGACTTGTCCTTATATTACAATGCTCACTATTGATCTAAGATCCTCTCTTCCATGATTGTGTCACTTGACATCTCTACATGCCTTATGCATACCATCTACCATTTAGTTAACTCACTTGTACCACTTGGTAGCTCCACATGTAGTGTTAGCATATTAAATTAATATATTCTATTGATATCCATCTATATGAGTGATCTCATGCCTTTAGATCATTATCTAGTTATATTCAGAACTTTTTATTGATCTTATATATGAATAAATGCTCACCATTAGATCTGTCTTAACAATTTGACCTCAAATTTCAACATAGTTAAACTTGATGGTCTTTGGCCCATCATAGTCTACAAGAGGAAATTTAAAGGTTTATAAACTGATTTAGAAAACACTTAAAGATTCCAAATCTTTAGGGTCCTTCTTGGCACTATAGACAACATCTCCATGAAATCCTTTAACCTCAGTTAACTTTCTGAGTACCTAAAACAAATGCACAAACTTGCTAGTTCATTCATATCTACATGATGTGCAGTGATGGTCTAGCTTCTCTTAAGCTATAAGATGCATGTTTCTCTTTCCAAATGATCAAGTGACATACCAAAACTTCACCAATACATCTATGGATTCCTCAAAACTTCTTATTTGTCCTTACAAACATTTAAATGTGCCATATCTCTCTAAGCTATCAAATACAACTTCTTTTCCATTCATGCACTAGAATCTTATGCTCTCTTTGACATTAATGACAACCTAAGACATAAATAAACATGTTCAAAATGATAAAGTAAATAGTGGCATATTTGGGTTTTGATGAGTGAAGGAACAAATGCATAATGGTAATTCAAAGTTGAAGAGATAAAAAAGAAACATGAAAAATGACCAAATCAAGTCATTCCAACTCTACATACATATTTAGCTCACTATGTAAAAACTTGACTTGTTAAGTGAGGGTATAAACTTGGTTTAAAAAAATAGGTGTGTAAGAAGAATCAAACCATGAATAAAACCTCATTATAATAATTATGATCTCATTTTATCCCTCAGATTCAATAACAAAGAGGTAATGTTGATAGACCTTATCTAATCCTGATAAGCCTAAAATCCTAACACTACACATGCAAATTTATAGGTAAAATAATTATAAGGGTGGTTTTTTGGGTTTAATATGAGAATATAATAATAATAATAATAATAAGTGTGAAATGTTTTTATGAACCCTAAGAGGGCCCACCTATAGTCATGAGAAAGGGGGAAAATATTGGAAGCATTGTTCATGACTAGTAAGACTAAGAAACTATAGGTAGACCTATATGCAGTCATGAGAAGGGAGATAGGTTGAAGAATTAAATAAACTTGAGGAAGTTTTCAAAGGAATGAAGGATGTGAATGAGGTATTTTTCTACATAGGAGCTCCCAAATTGGCCATTTTGACCTAAAACCATCACTAAGGGTCACGTAATGCATACCTGAGCCTAAGAGATCATCAATTTTCATTTAGAAGTCCCATGAGGTTTTACATGGTTCTAAGTAGTGTTTGGAGGTTTTGAATCGGTCTATCTACTTAAATCTTGTGTCATTAGGAGAGAGAAAGAGGATATGCTATTTATGAACAATCCTTAAGAACAAAACATTGCTTAAACCTGCCTAAAACCCTTTTAAAAACCTAATGTGAGAAACATGCCATCTAATGATGCTAATCAATATATTTGACCCAAAAATTATGTTTTTTACCTTCTAAAGTCTCATGATCACCTTATCATGGCAATGGTTGGTATATTCAGGTACAAGGGTGTACATAACAAGGCAAAATACATGACTATAAGCTTATTTATAAGTATAAAAGGTATAAATTTGCTTACAAATCAAGAATTAAGGTCTATAAAGACTTGGCATAGGTAATATAATCATCCAAATACCTAGTTAGGTCCCTTAAGGTGACATATAAATTTTTTAAGTTGTCAAGTGAGTCAAGAAGGGATAAATGCATGGTTTTATAAGCAAAGAGACCTATCTATAGACATAGAAAACACCTTAATATAAATATACTTAGAATGGATGAAGTTTAATAAGTATATTTTTGGCATAAATTTTTTTCCATGCATTATATCCTAAAAATTTCTTTCCAAACACTCAAACTATCTCTCATGCCTACACAAGCGCCTAGACTAGAGTTTTTGACTATTTCATGGTTGACCTATCTGTACAGGCTTTAGTAACTAAAAATTAATATGGAGGTTGAAATTATAATGTTTAAAGTTAATCACATGTTTTTTGTAGGTTTCACATGTGTGGTAGGCATGTGGAGTCAAAAATGAGTTTTTAGGTAAGGAGGCCTAATTAAGGAGAGAGAATGGGATAAAAAGGACACTTCCACTTGGAAAATAGGTCCCAAAAATTTACATGCATATGTAAAAGTTTATTGGGTCATCAAATATATATTTATTTTATTATTACCATCTATATACTTCCATACACAAGGAGGTTTGCATGATTTCAGGGCTACAAAGAATGAGGCCAAATGAGAGATTTTGGTGAAAAATAAGTTATTGGGGGTAGTTTGAGACATAAAAATGAGTTTTTGAAGGTCTAATATGATATTTATATGTCTTCCATCTATAGGTAATAAATTGGAGAAGATGAACTCGAGTTTTGACACTTGTAAGCAAGATTAGCCCAATGAGATGAAGGGGATTCAAGACACCTAAGTAAATGGATGATGATTTCCACTAAGATGTAAGTTTGAAAGCTTATACAAATGATGAAATGTGTGAAGAGAAAATATGGAATGTAACTCAACATGTTTTTGTGTTGAATAGTGTCACTTGTCCATTCACAAGCCAAGATAAAGGCAATTCTGAAGAACAAAGCAAGGTGTCAAGTAAAGTTGTAAACTTCCATGCCACTTGGAGGAGAAGATAAGTTTTAAAGGAGTAACACATGACATTTAGGAATTTTTGAGACACTTTCATAACTCCTCTCTCGATTTTAACTCTCTTAGACACTTGTCTCTCTCTCTCATATGCCTTCTCTCATTCTTCTCACTTTTTCTATAAATTGAGCCTTGATAGGATAATTTTGTATCCTCCACCTAGGTATGGTGAAGCCATGCCTATTTTCAAGACTTTTATTAATGAAAATATTTTGGTTTAACCTCGTTCATTAACTAGTTTCAATATGTATGTTTGATAGTTGATCTTGCTAAGTGATAGTCTTGCTTCCTTAGCATGTTTTTCCTTTCTTGCATTCATGTTTAGTTTGGAATCCTTTTTAAAGGTTTTATGAAGTGTCTAAGTGAGGAGTAAGTGTTTATTGAATTGTATTTTCAATAGTATCATGTCATGACCTCCTGAATAATCCTCCTAGCTCAATCATTATTCATAATCTTCATGAGAAGTATTGATGTAGAGAGGCATATTTGGAGAAGTGTTTGTTACAAGTTAGTCTCATGTTTGAAATGAATTTGAAGTTGGTTGGTGTGGTCAAGTAATTTTGTTAAATCACCTCCATTACGATAGGTTTTATCTCTCTTTTCCTAGAATTTTTTTATGTTTGTGTTTGAGACTAAGTGATTCATCAAGGGGAGCTATCATTTTAACCTAGGGATTCACTTCTCTAATAGGTCACCCACAACCTTGAGGTATTCCCTTGTTATTATAAATTTGGAAGTCTTGATCTACCCTCCAAAGGGTGTAAATTTGGTTGATAACACTACCTTATTTAGATGAGGTGATTCAAATGGTAAGTGGATTATAGATGATGTCCTTTTTGGATAAGTTCTCTAGTTACAGTTAGGTCCTGGTTGAAGCAGAAGATAGGATGAATATTGAAATCACCACCAAGTGGGGAAATTTTGCATATAAAAGGAGGTCATTTGATCTAATCAATTTAGGATCCACATTCTATATATTAATGTATTTTTAATTTTATGGATTGGTTGGTTAATTTATTATTATCTACATGGATGATTTCACTATGTTTTAAAAAAAATGAATTGATCATGTCGATCACTTGCATAAAGTTTTTGATAAATGTAGAAGATATGAGGTCTCCTTGAACTTGAAGAAGAACATCTTTAGATTCACTGAGGGAAATTTTTTATTCCATATTATCACTAAATATTGAAATTACATAGATTCAAATACATTCCAAGCCATCTCCAAGATACAACCTCCCAACAACAAGAAGGAGCTAAAGTCATTCTTTGTAAAGATTAACTTTGTTAAAAAATTCATTTCTAGTTTTTATAAAATATTCAAACCATTTAATGCTATGATAAAAAAATATTTAAAGATAGAGTGGGTAATATAAGACCATAAGGCCTTCAAAAACATCAAAAATACTATCACTCAGACCCTAGTTCTGATAAGTCCAAATTTTAATAAGTAATTTTACCTTTATACATTTCATTCAAATCATACCATAGCTATTTTATTAACACAAAGGGTATAAGGTAATGAAAATCCCTTAAATTTCATGAGTAATAACCTAAATGAGGCTGAACTAACATATTACATGATAAATAATCAAATTTATACCTTGATTAAAGTGTCAATAAAAACAAGCACTACATCTTGTGAAATAAAATGTATGCCATTGTTCTGTACTTGGTTATCAAACTTATATTCGGACATAATAGATTAGGTGAAAGGAGAGGTAAATATATGGTAAATTTATGGGAGTTTGATCTAGATATTAGACCTACATAAATGTTAAGGCACCAAGGTATTGTCTAATTGATGACAAACTAATCCATGCATTAGTATTGAAAAAATCAATGAAAGTCATATAACTAGAGGTGAATAGTAATCTCAGATAGTTCATTACTTACTCACATATATATTCCCTCTAAAATTAAATAGAGAATGAAGATGAGACACTAGGATCAAATCATCCCACTACATGATAAAGAAGGAAATCCTATATATAAAAAACTATGATGGCATCAATCTCAGATGCATGTCAAAAGAAGAAGCTAAAGATATCTTAGATGAATGACACTAAAGTATAGGTAATAAACACCCCTTAGGTAATATTAAAACTCATAAAATTTTAGGATAGGTTACTAATATCTAACAATATTTAGGGATGATCATAACCATGTTAGAACTTATCATGAATATTATATATGTGCTAAGAGGGAAGTGAATGCTATTATGCTTATTGATGCTTTGAAATGTACCACAGGCACTCTTCAATGTTGATGAATTCTAATCATTTTAGGATTTGAAAAATCTAAGGCATGAGTTGAAGTTTTTGATAATTCAATGATGTCTTTGGTGAAATAAAAGCATAGTATGAGAATTGTCCACAATATTTTTCCGATTTAGTGGTTGGGAACCACTAGGGTTTAAATATTTAGATATTCAATAGTTTTTTATGACTTAGAAGATAAACCAAATGAGTATTAATAATTATCTTTAAGCTAGAGTGAATATTGATAAAAATAAGAAAAGAGAAGGGTAAAGTAAGAAAGAAATGTGATTGTAAGTTTTCATCTCAAATATTATGACAAAATTCCAATTGCTTTGAGCACATTTGAATTAATTTATGTTATAAAATAGCATAAGCTCAAATTATATCATAAATCAAGAAAAATTCAAAGAAAAAATATGAATCATAAGTAAGAACCAAATTTACTTTAAATATTTGCTATTATGATCTGAATAACCTAAGTACATCCAAATATAGAGCAAATAAAATAAATTATATTTGAGATATTTACAATCAATTTACCATTTAGCAAAAAATTTAACAACCCTATGATAAATAATGTAACTTAAAATAATAAGAATCATTCAAATTCAATATGACTATCTACAATTGAGAGGTAGCATATACATTCAACAAAAATATACAAACAATATTTTCAGAATTCCTTAGTTATATTAAATGCTTCTTATATATAATTTCTCAAAAAACTCAACTTTACAAATGGTAACCATCTACCTATTTATAGAAAACATAAGTGTTTAACTAGTTAACCTTCAAAATATCCACATGTGGATAAGGACAACTACCCTTGATATAAAGATACAATGTGGAAGGTCACATGTCAACTTGCCAAGAAAGAGTATATGCTAATAGACTAGCATATATTTTACAATATATATATAATTTTAGGAATTTCATTGGTGGGCCCTTAAATTATCCCTATTTGAGGAAGTTTTTCACCTTGGTGTATTTTTCCTTGATTAGTTCAAAATCCACTACAGGCTTCATTAGACAATCCTCTTCTTGATCTAATAACTTTTCAAATTCATTATAAACATGAGATACAAGTTCCTCAATGCATTATGTTTCTATAATTTGTTTCCCTACATAAATAATAATATCAAGGATCTTTTGGTTGTCCTTGGTTAAATGACCTTTATTATCTTTAATGCCCTGGATGTGAACACCAACATTTTGCTTGAATTATTCATCACTAATCAGGCCTATAATATTGGTTTGAGAAGGGTTATCTAATATATTCCCTAGAATTTTCTCAATTTAGGTTACCAAGTCTATGTCTCTCTTGATGAAGTCAATGACATCATTTCTCCAATTGATCAAATTTTCTTTTTTATCCACCAAAACTACTATTTAGATGTCCACATATGTAAGTTTGATGATCTTGAAGTCCAATTCCTACTTTGTCTTATGCACCTTGATGAGCTCCTCCATCTAAACTTGAGAATTCTGTTATTGAGTGATTAAGGCTTATGCCATCTTATTTTGATGGTTTAAAGCACTCAATATAAGCTTGATGCTTTTTAAATTCTCAAATGCATCCATCAAATATTTATTCAACACTTGCAATACATCCTCAAGAATTAAAAGGAGGACCTGAGCTTCCAAATCTTGTTTTTCTTTCTCCAAGTTGAGAATCCTCTTTTTCATTTCTTAAACTCTATCCAATGTCATTATTGACTGGGCTAGTACCAAACTAGTCACATCTTCTTGAAATATAGGATGCTCCCCTGATGCCTACCCTAGAATAGGATTTAAACCTACAAATGGTTCCACCTTCTAAAAAGTGAACTCCTCAATACCAACAGTAGCCTTCTTGGTCACTACTCTCTCAAGATTTGATGTATCTAGATTGAAAAGGACCTAAGGGTTAGACTCATTTACCTACGGCTATTCAAGAATATCTACATTTAAACTCCTAAAGTATCCTGGGGTGTCAATCCCTTACCTTTCTTTATTGTGAAGGATCTAGATGCTTCTCTCTACTTGTTTGTTTAGAATATCCTTAATCCAAGGCTTGACATTATCCTAAATATCCATATCAACTCGAGTCAAATCCAATGAAAGAGAAAGAGATGGGATCTTTTGTAACTTCCCATAAAAAATCTAATCAGGAATAGTTGGTCCATAAATAGGATTCTCATCACTAGTGAGGTTAATTTCACTAGTAGGGTGAGTGAAAGTTAACCTTGGCCTCTTTCTTAGAACTAGAGGAACTAAGGCCAATTTTTCCCATCTCTTTCTTCTATCTAATGTAACTAATTATTTTTTTGCTTCCTTAGATGAACCCTCTTCCTTATCAAAACCATAAGAAGCTATGATATTAATAAGGGCACTTTCCACTATTTATCTTATTTCTAAATCAATCATTATAATAACCTATTCTAGGGAAGAAGGCCTTGGTGGGGATGCCTTAATTTGGGGACCTTCACCAGGTCTATGCTTTATGCTAAACTCTTGAATCACATCTTTACCTTTTCATTTTATATCCTTAGGTTGCCCAACTTGGGGTGACTTTGTCAATTATTTTTACTAAGGCTCAAAAGATTGTCCTTTAATAGATAGCTCTTGATGTACAAACCCTAGATGGTCCTAGCCACAAGTGATAATGTAAGGGATGTAGTTTCTATGTTTCTCCTGAGGGCTTATTATCCCTAACTAGCCTATGTTCTAATGTAATGTTGTAATTTTTAACCCTAGATAGGACATCTTCAAATTTCTTTACCTTTATGTAAATACCATCTCCCATACCTAGTTGTGTTTGTACTCAACCTCTGGGACCTTTTTTTATCCTGAATATGGTTAGACACTCTATCATTTGGGTCCCAAATCTTAAGATCATCCAATTGGAAATAAAAATATTTCATGTGTACCACCATCATCCCTAGCTATTTCCAATCCTTGATTACAATCCTGCCAATATCTAGTGGAAAGGGATGAACCTAAGCCTTCTTATTCTTATTTCCATGTCAATCCATTCCCTAGATGTTTTGATAATCAATTTATTTCTTTGTAATCTTACTAGGAACATATATAGGTAATCTATATGATTGGACCATGATTCCTTCTATCCTTATTACAATGCAATCTGGATAAAACCACACATCCCCCATGGACTCAGCTTGTTTTTTTATTAGAGGATTAATATTGGGCATAGGGATGCCAGTGATTACCTCAAAAATGATTGGGAATATACCATCACATATGAATTGCATGTGATTCTTGTATTTGAATATATGTAATTTGGATAAATGATGGGAAATGGTAGTTCTACCATTAGGGGACCAATTTTGGATGCCAAGGAAATTAATAGGCTAAGAGTGAATCCAAGAGTTAAGACATGATAAATAATTTATTAAAGGTCTTTCTCTTGATGGCTATAAATTATTTGGCCAAGAAAAAACTTATTAATTCTCCAATAGGAGGGGTTAAGTTTTGATCCAACATGTAATAGACATAAAACACCCATACCTTACTCAAATAAGTAGTAAAAGAGGCACCAAAGGCTCTATTCAATAAGGTCATAGCTACTATAACACCCTCCATAAATTGATCAATAGGAATGTCACCATAAGGGATCTTGAAAACATAGGAACCTTGGACTAACCAAGGTGAGAGGACTAAATCCAAGTTTTGGGAATTTGTCCATTTTCTTAAGGATGGGAGATTGACATGAGGCAAAGGGAGATTATAGTAAGCCTCAAAGGCCATGGAAGATATACATGTAAATTTATTGATACTTCCTTCATGAATAATCCATTCTCCATCTATTCTAAAGTCAACAAAAATAGGAACAATAAGGTCGATGCAATGCATTACCTCTAGTTTAGTAGTCACATAATAAAGGCATGTTGGCTAAATTGATACTAGGTCTTTATATATTTGGTGCACCATAGAATTATTTTTTTACTCTTTGGAAATTGGTTGAAACTCCTCTATAAATAAGAATAATTTAGACCAATTTATGATTTTATGTACATTCAAGGCTGTTAAATCTAACTCTATGTCTCTAAAGACCCTTCCTTTACTTTATGAAGTTAGAAAAAGATCCACTTTAATTTTCATCTGTTGCCTACCCATCACCATTAATAACATTAAATTGTAGTTGATGAAAACAAATATATCACTAAAGCACTTGCTTTAAATTCAAGCTGGACTTACTTTGATCGTTATGTGATCAATTAAACCAACTTAAATCCTTCCTTATAGAAACTTTAGGGTTTTTAGCTTTAATGGCAAAAATATCAAGCTCTTAATTTCATATGTGCCTTAGATTTTATGGGACCTCATTCTTATGTCTTCTATATTTTTGTTCATAAGATATATTTAATTTTGATATTCCTTGCTTACATAGAGCCTATGTGGTAGGATTCCATACCTTTTGTAGCAAATTTCATAAATGCTAGTTGAAGGCTAACTATTAGCTTTCAAAAGTCCTCTTTATTTTGCTTTTAAAAATTGAATCGATGTCCTTGAATTTCATTGGTCTCTTGATATTTAAGCTCACTAATTATTCCATGTGTCAAGCTCATGAGGCCTTTGTAAATTCCTCAACTTTGTTACACCATTGGATCAAATCCATTGAGCAAGTGATCACCATTAGATCAAAGCTAGGGCCAGATCTTTAACTGTATGCTTTTTAAAAAAAGACTTCAGGCTTAATGCATCATTGGAACAAATATAGTGAACAAGAGATCATCATTGGATCCTATAATATGCTTACCTCTAAATTAGTTATATGATTATATAAATTTTAGGTTTAAAAACATCATTTAGAATTTTATGTTTGAAAAACAAAAAATGACTTAGGTTAAGATCTTTATATACGAAGTTTATCTTCATAAAAATCTAGGAATTTATTAAAAGGATTTTATAAATGCCCCCTTTGTTTAGGATTTAAAAAATGTCTAGGTTAAATTTGAAGGATTCAGTCATGTCAAATACATCCTCGTAGACATCAAATGATGGGAACAAACCTGTCAATTTTAAAACAATGGAGTTTATTGATCAAATAACTAAATGCCATGTGCAAAGCCCTTAAGAGTTCCCAAGGCTTCAAGGATTATCTAGGTTAAATTTTATGGGTTCAATCACATCAAATACATCTTCATAGACATGAAATGATGGGAGAAAACCTATCAATTTTAAGATAGTGGAATTTATTGACCAAATAACTGAATGATCCTTGCAAATCCCTTGGGAGTTCTTAAAGCTTCAAGGATTGTCTAGGTTAAATTTGATGGGTTCAATCACGTCAAATTCATCCTCATAGATGTCAAATGATGGGATAAAACCTATCAATTTTAAAATAATGGAATTTATTGATCAAATAATTAAATGCCATGTGAAAAGCCCTCAAGAGTTCCCAAGGCTTCAAGGAGTGTCTAGGTTAAATTTGATGGGTTCAGCCACATTAAATATACCCTCATAGATGTCAAATGATGGAAGTGAACCTATCAATTTAAAACAATGGAATTTATTTATCAAATTATTGAATGCCACATGTAAAGCCCTTAGGATTTATTGAAGCTTTGGATCTAATTTTCACCATTAGATTTAAAACCTCTAATGAATCAATCACTATTGGATCCTTGCTAGGGCCCAAATCATTAACCATATGAATTTATAAAAGACTTTGATCTTGATGCACCATTGGATCAAATCCATTGAACAAGTGTAAAGCATTAGATCTACAAAAGTGCATGAACTTTAAGTTAAAACTTGAACATACATTAAATTTCTTGCTAGATTTTCCTATGAATGCTTAAATTCAAACCGCTAGGGTTTATTACTTGGGAACCCTGACTCCTTCCATGGAACCTATAATTATTCACCTTAAAAATGATTATTTAGAAAAATTAATCTATAAAACATTATCATAATCAAATACACCAAAAGTTATGTCTTTTTCAAAGATTGACCTAATTTTAAAATTCAAGATCAAACAATCTTTCACACTTACTCTAGAATATAGAGGTTTTGGAAACAATCACATGGGTCCCCTTTTCAAAAAAAGAAAGATGGGGGGTTTTGGTCTCAATAAAGGGTGACTCACAAGGGAAACATAGAAATATATTAGAATACAGGGTTCTGGTAAAAACTTGTACATGATTTTTATATCCTATTTAGACATATAATCTCTCTTAAATCATCTTTCATTTGTAACAAGTTCCTTATGTATAAATTTTAAACTTAGATATTAAAACATAAGCATGCAATGTGTGTCTTTATTCGACTTATTGTTTGTCATGAATTTCAAGAAATAATGTCTAGGTTCATATCCTTTTGGTCCATTACACTTAACTTTGATAACTTTAGATATTCTTTAAGAATAATAAATCTTAATTTATGGGACACATGGGCATTTCTCTACTGCTAGCTAGGCATCTATAGCCCTGACAGAGGTACCTTTGGTTCCACTCAAAGTCTTGCTCCACTACCAGCCAGGCATCTATAACCTTGGTGGAGATTACCTAAATCACATTTGCTTCTATTTCCATATATTTTACAATGTGTTTTTTATTTTATTTTATTTTCTAGGTCATTTTGCAAAGGTTGGAAACCAATACAGCCTACTTTTAAGGATTTGGTTAAATGCCTTGGCATTAGGATACTCTCCTTTAATTGAAACTTTAGTCCATGACAAGGATGTGTCTTAAGTGTAAGCATGAATATGAATTAATAAACTAAATTCACATTTCATACATATGATTCTTCTTAAAACCAAGTTTTGATGTAGGATAAGATTAAATATTTGTAGGACATTAAATTCTTATACCAATCTGTACCAATACCTATGATTTCTTCATACTGCTTTATTAACACCTCATGTTCACTTTTGTAAGATTTATTCCCACCCTTTTGAGAAATTATAAACCAAAAAATAATACCACAAGAATTTACCACAACCAAGGATCACCATCAAGCAAGAAAAAAAAAACACAAACAAACAAATAAATACAAGCTCAGTAAGGAATAAATAACCAAGCAAGAAAGGAAACTAACTAGCCTATCTACTCTACTTTTAACAATATTACACATTCACTCCATGAAGACCCCTAATGGGGAAGTATCAATGTAATGCTTGAGGTATTGTCCATTGGTGGGTAAAGTAAAATTTGATCCTTAGAGATCTTTCAACCTAAAAGTGTTGTTTCCCAAGATTTATGCAATTTGGTACAGGTCAATCCAAAAAGGGGTGAACTTACCATGTTTACCTATAGGTTTTGATGCTTTGTCCCAAAAAAGGACTAAGTCTCCTTGCCTAAATACTTTCACTTTATATCTCTTATAAAAAGATGTTTTCATGGTTGATTGGTGTCTACTAAAGTTTGTAATGCCTTTTCTCTAGCATCGTCCATTTGAATGATGTCTAATAGCCTAAAATTAGCAAGTTATTTGATATCCTTCATGTATTCTTGCATGAATGTCAATGTAGGCAACTATGAGGTGATCATAAATATAAGATCCTAACCATATACCAAAAAAAATGGTGAAGCCTTGAGATATTGTTTGATCTTGATTCGATCTACCCATAATGTACATTTAAGAAGTTTATGCCATGTTCTAGGTCTATTTTCAGTAGATTTATTGATAGCTTTCATCATATTTTTGTTTGTGGATTCATAAACACCATTAACTTGAGGATATTGATTGGAAGAAAAATTGAGTGTAATGCCTTGGTCACAAACCGATTCCATGATTTCAATATAAATGAATGTAGATCCATTATCACAAACCAAATAAACTAGGGTTCCAAATCTAGAACAAATAGTTTCCTCTAAAAATTTATCACCTCTTCAATTTTTCATTACTTAGTGGCTATTTCCTTAATCCACATAGTTTAATAATCCATAAAAGTTAGGACATACTTATGACCTTCAAAATAATTAGGCTTGATTATTCTTACAAAGTCTAATCCCCATTGTGCAAAATGTTTATCCACCATCATGGGTTGTAAATGAATGGCTGCCTTTGGATCCCTTATGCTAAAACTTTGGCACAAATGACACTCCCTCAAATGATTATAAGCATATTTGAAGAGGTTGGTCCAATAATATCCAACCTTGATAATCTTGTGAGTTGTAGTTTTTCCTGAAGGGTGTCCACTTCCCATATTCTCATGGACGGTAGTCATAATCCAAGATACTTCTTCCTTGGACACACATCTAAAATAAATTGCCTCAAAGTTCCTCCTATACAAGATTCCATTCCTGATGAGGTAATGATCTACTTTGAGCCTCAATGCTCTCTTTTGCTCTCTTATAAATCTTGGGGGACAAACACCATTGACAAGTAAATGGATAATAGAGTCATACCACTCATTGGGTTGGAAGTTTCATTGATCTACTTATATGACATGGAATTTTGGGTCAATAATGGTGATAATCTAAACTAAACCTTGAAATTTCACTAATTTGTCTATTTTCATCTCTATATCATATTCTTGTATAATTACCATCCACTTGCCTCTTCTTTCTTTGAGCTCATTCTAACTCAACATAAGTTTTGTAGTTGGATAAGGCAATATGGCATGTACCCTATTTGTAAGGAGGTAATGTCTCAATTTTTTTTATTGCCTCTAACAATGCATAATCTTGCTTATCAATCATAGAATAATTCACTTCTTAATTTTTAAAGTTGGTGCTCATGAAAGTTATGGTATGATAATTCCCATGAACTTTTGGAGTTAACACTGCAGCCATATTATGCTTATAAGCAAATGAATATAGATAGAAATATTTTGAGAAATTATGACTCATTAAGACTAGAGCTTTAATGATTGCCTTCTTAATTTCAGTGAAGGCCTTCTTAGATTCTTCATTCCAAGAAATTATAGCATCTTTATTAAGCATATCATTCAAAGGTTTGACAATCTCAGTGAAGCTTAAAATAAACTTCCTCACAAAATTAATCTTGCCAAAGAATGACTTAAGTTATTTTTGGTTGTTGGGAAACCTAATTTTAGAGATGGACTCTATTATATCAGGATCTATAGAAATCCCATCTTTGGTAATTATATGTCCCAATAATTTTCCCTCAGTGACACAAAATATACTTTTCTCGGGGTTAAGAGATACACCATACTTTCTACATCTATCAAATACTTGTCTCAAATGTATGAAATGTTCCTCTCTATTTCTATAAAATACTATATCATCCATATATATGATGATAAATTTTACCACCAAACCTTAGAAATCATGGTCCATGGCCCTTTGAAAAGTTTCCCCTACATTAATTAATCCAAAAGGCATTCTCTAGTAAGCATGTGTTCCCCATTTAGTAGTAAAAGTTATTTTCATCCTATATTCTAGAGCAATAAGCACCTGGTTATATCTATAAAATCCATCCAAAAAGGACATCATAGAATATCTTGAAATAGTTTGGATAACCTGGTATAGAGAAAGTAAAGGATAATTATCTTTTTCAAATGCTCTATTCAGATTCCTAAAATCTATGCGCAATCTTATTTCTCCATTATTTTTTCTAAATGGGACTAGGTTTGCCACGCAATTGGAATGTCTAATAGGAAACACTATCCTTGCATCTAATAGCTTCTTGACTTATTTAAAAACCATGGGTTCTAAAATAGGGTTGATTGGCCTTTGCTTCTGTCTAAAGGGTTTGTAACCTTCTTGAAGAGGTATAGTATGAGTAATGACCCTCAGGTCAAATATTCTCAAATATTCATAAGACCAAGAAATTACATCCTTGTATTTTATAAGCAACTCTGTAGCTTTTCTATTTTCCATTTTAGTTTAAGTTTTCCCTGTATTCATCATTTGGGGCTGAACATGAGGACTAAGGTTTGTCACATGATAATCTCTACCATTTACCTTGGGTTAATTAGTTACCTCAAATATATTGTCAAGATCAAATAGTCTTTCAAATTAAATCATCCCTTTAGGTATCTTATTTTCACTTAATTGGATGATTTTACCATTAAGTTCCTTCTCAAGAAAAGTTTCGTCAACCTCATTAATAATGTGAGATTTAAAATCTCTACAATTAGTTAAGAAATCTATGATTTGTTGATCATCATTGAAAACTTGGAAATGATTTACATTGTTAGGAACTAAAGGACATGGTACTATCTCAATATTGATGCTTTGAGAATCATGATTAAGCATGAGGTTAGTTATAGTAGAGGCAATCTCATCAGTATATTTGTTTTCTTCTCTTGGAATAGCTAAGATGTTAAAGGCATTGAAATATTAGATCAAGTCCCACACCCTAAACTTATGTATTTTTAAGTAAGATAATTTTCACTAGTATTTATTCCTCACTTGGTTAACCAAAATTTTAGAGTCTCCATAGACAAGGAGTTCCTTAACCTTGTGTTTAATGGCAAATTTCAATCCAAGTAGGAGAGCCTCATACTCAATGAAATTATTGGTGAAAATAAATTGTAACTTATAAGCTTCATGGCATTGCTTTTATAAAGGATCCATCAATACAATACTAGCTCCTAATCCTAACTTTCACATGGCACCATCAATGTATAAATTATACAAACTAAAAATTTGAGGAGAACTCTTATAAACTGGTTCTTTTGTAATTTCCAAAGTGAAAACTCCCAAATCAAAATCTAGGAAATTTACCATTTTGTTAATATCATTATATTATGTTATCATGCGTTTCATTCGAGGTTCCCTTTCTACTCTTATTTGATTTGGTACACATTTCCAGGGAATACATAAGTGTGAGTAATTAGTATACATATGTTCATTTAAAGCCTTCAGCCATTCTCTACTCAAAAGCAATCCATAAGCACTAGGCATTTCTACCACTTGGATATCAATGAATTACTAAACTTTAGGTTCACTAGCTAGTTGTATATACTCATTAAATAATTCTCATATAACCTTAACTATGGATTTATCCAAGTGACTACCCTATTATACTTGATTGGCATTAACCCAAGTTATCCCAGTAGGCATAATTTTGGTTGAAGATCTAGAATCTAAAAGACAATTATGAACATTCTTCCCAAATATCCTGACTATAAGTAAAAAAGGTTTAGACTCTACTTTGATTACTTATGTAATTATATTTGCACTATAATTCTTAGTGGGCTTCCCAATTTTCTTGGACAAAGATTCCAAGAATAAGTCTCGTTGTTCTGTGATTTGAGTTAGCTTGTGCAGAGTGATATTGGATTTAATCCTTTTCATATCCTCCATAATATTGTAGCCAATTTTTCTTGGAGGATCAATAGCTAGCTTAGAATAACATCCTCTAGGGGGTTTAGGATTATTATTTGATGTAGTGTTTGGAGGGGTTCCATAATTGTTAAGAGGAATAGAGGTAGTCAATGGTTGTTTTTATTCCCTATTTCTTAGAATATATGTCTTTAAAAATTATTGGAATGTTTGAATCTCCTAAAGAATATTCTCAGGCTCATTACCCTATTGAAAAGGGAATTAAAAAATTTCTACCATATGCACTTAGATGTTTTGGATTCAGAACAATTTGAAGTAGCATTTTTGTTTGGAACCACTTCAAATGTGTCAAGTTCTTCTTGAAAATCTTCAAATGCTTTACAAAACTCAATGTAATTAATATCACCATGCTTGGAAGTAGCATGCACCCTACATTAGTCTGGTAAGGCAATATTATTGAGGTTTATATTCATATTATTTTTGCTATAAGAAGGCTCATTAGCTTTGTTATTATAGAAACTATCATTCTAAAACCTATTCCTAGGCCTACTGAACTTTTAGAAAGTGAATTTCCTTCTAGAGTTATCATTAGCATTACCAAATTGTTTTTGTAATTGTAAAAAATTAGTGCTAAGCTTCTATACCATTTTCAATATAGATTCATTCTCATTTTTTAGAACCTCAACATTTTGACCTTGGTTACTGTTAATTCCACTAATAGGCACTAAATCCTTCTGGTCATTATCATAAAATACATTGGTAACTTGATGGCTTAAGATACATAAATTTTGATTAGGGGTAGCATGACTAGTAGGAAACACATTCAAATTAAGGAATTGGTTTAATGTTGGAACATTTTGATTAATATTTGGGAAAAGGTTTAATGCTATAATTTGAAGATTAACATTTTGGATAGAATAATCCATCTTTCCTTGGGGTTGCATTTGGTCACTAATAACCACTACTTAAGAATAGGCCTGAGCCAATGTGATGATAAGTGGAAGGGCTCTCTTTAGAAACATAGAAGTCATGGGGTCAACAACATCTTTATAAACCTATAAAGCTAAAACTTCATTAGGTTTATATAGATCCATGGTCTGACTAAAAATCTTTTGGAACCTAGAATTAAAGGACCTAATAGGTTCACTTGTATCTCTCTTAATAGTTGTAAATTGATGATAGATGACACAAGGGCTTATGGTCTTTCAAATTTGATCAATAAAAATAGTGTCAAATTTATTATATGAGATAATACAATTGTCAAGTAGATTAAGGAACTATTCATATGGAGCTTATTTGAATGTAAACAGGAACAACCTACATGTTACATCTTCATGAATAACATTTAATAATCTTAATGTAACTTTGAAAGATTTAACATGTTCTTTAACAGTCATAATACCAATTGGACTACATATTGGCAAATATTTTTTAGGATTATGTGGTAAATCATGAATTGCACCTAGTATATTAATAAGGTAAATTCCAAGCCACACAATGTTTGGATGAAGATAAAGAACAAGAATCCCTTAAAAGGTGATAATGGTAAGGATTTAGAATACCTATGCTTACCTCTATCTTTCCTAGTCCTTCTATGAATTTCTAGTTTGAGCAAGGGGTTTTAAGTCTATGAACGTGATCTAGTCCTAATCCTTGGTAATTCCAACTTGAAGATTAAGGATCCTATTTTGAAACACGGTGTAAAAAATTAATTTCCAAAGAATGACAAATAATATGCACACTAAGCTTAATTTTCAAAAAAAAATCATAAGAGGACAAAGGACATCAATTTTTAACTAAACAAGTTCAAAGTACTAAATTATGCAAAGATGATCAATCTTTAGAAATTATGACTCAAATAAACCTCTTATTTTCAAAGAATTGTTAAATTTGAAAAAAATAAGCTATCTTAACTCTAAATACTAATAAATTCTTAGCAACAAAATCCATATTTCTACAAAGGTCATCAATTTTTACATAATTTATGCTAAAATAAACATAATCATGTAAAATGTAGAGTAATTTTGACTAAATACACCCGAAAGATATTAAGTATCTTTAACGAGGCCCTCCTTCTAGCACCAACGGAGCTTCTCTTTTTGATGCTTCGAATGTACCATAGGTTCTCTTCAATGTTGATGAACACTACTCATTTTAGGATTTGAAAAATCCAAGGCATGAGTTTCATTTTGTGACAATTCAATGATGTCTATGGTGAAATAAAAGTAGAATATGAGAACTGTCCATAATATTTGTTTGATTTAGTGGTTGGGAGCCACCAAGGTTTAAATATTTATATATTCAATAGTTTTTAATGACTTAGAATCTAAAATAAATGAGTATTAATAATTATCTTTAATCTAGATTTAATCTTGATAAAAATAAGAAAAGAAAAGGGTAAAGTAAGAAAGAAACATGATTGCAGATCTTCATCTAAAATATTATGAAAAAATTCCAATTGATTTGAGCACATTTGAACCAATTTATGTTATAAAATAGTATAAGCTCAAATTATATCACAAATCAGGCAAAATTCAAAGAAAAAATATGAATCATAATTTAGAACCAAATTTACTTTAAAGATTTGATATTATGATTTGAATAACCTAAGTACATCTAAATATAAAGCAAGTAAAATGAAGTATACTTAAGATCTTTACAGTAAATTTAGAATTTAGCAAAAATTAACAACCCTATGATAAATAATTTAAATTAAAATAATAAAAATCATTCAAATTCTAGATGACTATCTATAATTGAGAGGTAGCATGGACATTCAACAAAACTATACAAATAATCTTTTCAGAATTCCTTAGTTGTATTGATTGCTTCTTATATACAATTGCTTAAAAAAATCTCCCTTAAAAATGGTAACCATCTACATATTTATAGGAAACATATGTGGCTAACCAATTAACCTTCAAAATATCCACATGTGGATAAGGATAGTTGTCCTCGATAGAAAGATACAATGTGGAAGGTCACATGTCAACTTGACAAGAAAGAGTATATGCTAACAGACTAACATATACATTACAAAAAAAAATATTTTAGGAATTTCATTGGTGGGCACTTCAATTATCCCTATTTTATGAATTCCTTCTCCTTGGTGTATTTCTCCTTGATTAATTAAAAATACACTACAAACTTCATTATAAAATTCTCTTCTTGATCTACTAACTTGTCAAATTCATTATCAGTTTGAGATACAAATTCCTCGATACATTTTCCTTCTAAAATTTGCTTCCCTATATAAAAAATGATATCAAAGATCTTCTAGTTTTCCTTGGATAAATTACCTTTGTTGTCTCTAATGCCTTTGATGTGAATACCAAACTTTTCCTTGAATTATTCATCACTAATCATGCCTATAGTAGTGGTTTGAGAAGGGTTATCTAATAGATTCCCCAAAAGTTTCTCAATATGGGTTACCAAGCCTGTATCTCTCTTGATGAATTCAATGACATCATTACTATAGGTGATCAAATACTCTTTTTTATCCACCAAAACTTTCATGAAGATGTCTAGATGTCTAAGTTTGATAATCTTGAAGTCTAATGCATGCCTTGTCTTTTGCAACTTGATGAGCTCCTCCATATGAACTTGAGAATTTTTCCATTGAGTGATTAAGGCTTGCGCCATCTTATTATGATGTTTTAAAGCACTCAATATGAGCTTGATTATTTTCAAATTCTCAAATGCATCCATCAAAGATTTATTCAACACTTTCAATACATCCTCAAGAATTAAAAGGACCTGAGCTTCCAAATCTTGTTTTTATTTCTTTGAGTTGAGAATCCTCTAGTTCATTCCTTGAACTCTATCTAAGGTCATTACTGACTGGGATAGTACCATACCATCCAAATATTCTTGAAATATAGGATGCTTCTCTACTACCTACCCTGGAATAGGAGTTAAACCTACAAATAGTTCCACCTTCTAAAATGTGAACTCCTTAGTACCAACAGTAACCTTCTTGGTCACTACTCTCTCAAGAGTTGATGTATCTAGATTGAAAAGTACTTGAGGGTCAGCCTCCTTTACCTATGGCTATTTAAGAATCTCTATATTTAAACTTTCAAAGGCTCCTAGGGTGTCAATCCCTTGGTTTTCCTTTTTATGAAGGATTTGGATGCTTGTCTCTACTTGTATGTTCAAAATATCTTGAATCCAAGGCTTGACATTATCCTAAACATCCATGTCAACTCAAGTCAAATCTAGTGAAGGAGAAAGAGATTGGATCTTATACAACTTCACATAAACAAGCCAATTAGGAATAGCTGGTCCATAAATAGGATTCTCATCACTATAGAGGTTAATTTCACTAGTAAGGTGAGTGAAAGTTAACCTAGGCCTCTTTCTTGGGGCCAGAGGAACTAAGGCCAATTCTACCTATCTCTTTCCTCCATCTAATGGAACTAATTCTTTGCTTTTTTCCTCAGATGGATCCTCTTCCTTATTAGAACCATAACAAGTTGTGATATTAATAAGGGTACTTTCCACTGTTTCTCTATTTTCCAAAGCAATCATGCTAATAACCTCTTTTAGGGAAGAAGGCCTTAGTGGGGATGCCTAAATTTGGGGACCTTCACTAGGTCTATGATCTATTTTGGACTCTTGAATCACATCTTTACCTTTTCCTTTTACATCCTTAAGTTTCCCAACATGGGGTGACTTTGTCAATTCTTTTTGTTAAGGCTTAGAAGATTGTCCTTCAATAGCTAGCTCTTGATGTGCAGTCCTACATGGTCCTAGCAATAAGTGATAATGCAAGGGATGTAGTTGCCATATTTCTCTTAAGGGATTATTATCCCTGACCAGCCATGTTCTAATTTGATGTTTTAATTTTTAACCCTAGAATGGACTTATTCAAAGTTCCTTGCCTTTGTGTAAATACCATATCCCACATGTGGTTAATGTTTGTACTCAACCTTTGGGACCCTTTTATCCCAAATATGGTTACCCGCATTGTCATTAAGGTTCCACATCTTAAGATCATCTAGTTGGAAATCAAAAGAGTTCATGTGCACCATCATAATCTCTAGCTATTTCCAATCCTTGATTACAATCCTACCAATATCTAGTGGAAAGGGATGAACCTGATCCTTCTTATTCTTCTTGTAGTGTCAATTCATCCCATAGATGATTTGATAAGCAATTTCTTGCTCTAAGATTTTATTGGGAAAATATATAAGTAATCTATATGGTTTGACCATGATTCCTTCTATCCTTATTATAGTGCAATCTGGATAGAACCACACAACCCCCATGGTCTCCACTTGTTTTTTTGTTAGAGGATGAAGCCTAGGCATAGTGATACTAGTGATTACCTCAAAAATTATTGGGAAGATACCATCACATATGAATTTCATGTGATTCCTATATTTTAATATATTTAATTTGGAGTAATGATGGGAAATGGTAGTTCTACCATCAGGGGACTAGTTTTGGATGTCAGGGAAATTAATAGAGGTTAGGAGTGAATCCAAGAGGTAAGACATCATAAAGAATTCCTTAGAGGTATTTATCTTGATGGTTGTGAATTGTTTGGCCAAGAAAAAACTTATTATGTCTCTAATGGGAGGGGTTAAGTTCCACTCCAACATGAAGTGGACATAAGATTCCTAGACCTTACTCAAATAAGTAGTAGAAGAGGCACCAAAGGCTCTATTCAATAAGGTCATAACTACCCTAACACCTTCCCTAAATTTGACAATAGGAATCTCAACATTAGGGGTCCTAAAAAAATGGGAACCTTGGATTAACAAATGTGAGAGGATTGAATCAAAGATTTTATAATTTGTCCATTCTCTTAAAGATGGGAGATCAACATGAGGCAAATGGAGCTTATAGTAAGCCTTAAAGACCATAGGAGATATACATGCAACTTTCTTGATACTTCGTTCATGAATAATCCATTCTCCATTTATTCTAAAATAAAAAAAATAGGAACAAGAAGGTTGATGCAATGCATTATCTTTGAATTAACAGTCGCATGGTGAATGCTTACCAGCTCAATCGATACTAGGTCTTTATATCTTTGGTTCACCATAGCATTCCTCTTTTCCTCTTAGCAAATTGGTTTCAAATCATCTATAAAGAAGAATAATTTAGACCAATTTATAATTCCATGCACATTCAAGGCTGTTAAATTTAACTTTGTGTCTCTAAAGACCCTTCCTTCACTATTTGAAGTTAGATAAAGCTCTAATTCAATTTTCATTTGTTGCCTACCTGCCACCATTGATAACACTAAATTATAGTTGATGAAAACAAATATCTCACTAAATCACTTTCAATAAATTTAATTTACACTTACTTTGATTGCTATGTGATCAATTGAACCAACTTAAGTCCTTCTTTATATAAGGTCCAAGGTTTTTAGCTTTAATGGTGAAAATATCTAGCTCTTTATGTCATACTTGCCTTAAATTTGATGGGACCTCATTCTTATGTATTCTATATTTTTAAGCATAATATATCTTTCATTTTGATCCTCCATGCTTATGTGGAGCCTATGTGGTAGGGTTCCATGCCTTTCATGGAAAATTTCATAAATGTTAGTCAAAGGCTAGCCATTAGCTTTCAAAAGTCCTCTTTGTTTTGCTTTAAAAAACCGAATCTAGGTCCTTGCATTTCATTGGTCTCTTGATATTTAAGCTCACTGATTATGCCATATGTCAAGCTCATAAGGCCTTTTAAAAGTCCTCAACTTCATCACATTGTTGGATCAAATCCAATGAGCAAGGGATAACCATTGGATCAAATCTAGGGCCATATATTTAACCGTATGCTTTTTTTAAAAAGACTTCAAGCTCGATGCATTATTGGATCAAACCCAATGAACAAGCAAACATCATCAGATCCTACAAGATGCTTACCTTTTAATCAATTACATGATTATATAAATATTAGGTTTTAAAATGTCATTTAGAATTTTATGTTTAAAAAACATAAAATGACTTAGGATAAGATATTTATATACTAAGTTTGTCTTCATAGAAATCTAGGAATTTATTAAAATTTTTAGAAATGCCCCCTTTGTTTAGGCCTTAAAAAATGTCTAAGTTAAATTTTATAGGTTTGGTCATGTTAAATACATCCTCGTAGATGTGAAATGACAAAAACAAACCTACCAATTTTAAGACAATGGAATTTTTTGATCAAATAACTGAATGCCATGTGCAAATCCCTCAGGAGTTCCTAAGGCTTTGGGGATTGTCTAGGTTAAATTTGATAGGTTTAGTCACATCAAATACATCTTCATAGACATAAAATTATGGGATTAAACCTATCAATTTTAATATAATGGAATTTATTTATTAAATAATTGAATTCCTTGTGCAAAGCCCTTGGGAGTTCTCAAAGATTTGGGGATTATCTAGGTTAAATTTGATGGGTTCGATCATGTCAAATACATCCTCAAAGATTTCAAATGATGGAATCAAACCTATCAATTTTAATACAATGGAATTTATTTATCAAATAACCGAATTCCACGTGTAAAGCCCTTGGGAGTTCCCAAGGCTTTAGGGATTGTCTAGGTTAAATTTAATGGGTTTGGTCATGTAAAATACATCCTTACATATGTCAAATGATAGGAGTGAACCTCTCAATTTTAAAAAAATGGAATTTATTGATTAAATAACTAAATGTCATGTGTAAATCCCTCAAAAGTTCTTAAAACTTTGGCTTTAATTCACACCATTAGATTTAAAACCTCTGATCAAATGATCACCATTAGATCTTTACTGGGGCCCAGATCATTAATCTTATGATTTTATAAAATACTTTGAGCTTGATGCACCATTAAATTAAATCTAATGAACAAGCGTAAAGTGTTAGATCTACAAAAGTGCATGAACTTTAAGCTAAAATCTAATCATGCATAAAATTTCTTTCTATATTTTCTTATGAATGCTTAAATTCAAACTTCTAGGGTTTATTGCTTGGGAACCTTGACTCCTTCCAGGGAACCTACAATTAATCACCTTAAAAATGATTATTTAGCAACATTAATCTATAAAACATGATCTTAATCAGATGCACCAAAACTCATGCCTTTTTAAAATTTGACCTACTTTTAAAATTCAAGATCAAACAATCTTTCACACTTATTCCATAATATAGAGGTTTTAGAAACAATCACAGGGTCCCCTTCTCAAAAAATAAAGATGGGGGGTCTTGATATCAATAATGCCTTTGTAGCTAGTTATTAAAGGACATCCCTTGCATAATGGGGTCTTTATTTTATTTGGGTAAAAAACATGAAATCTTTAACAAGACACATTTTCATCTTCATATCTATAGATTACTTCACCAGGTGGACATGAGTAGTAGCAAAAAAACTCTAGAGAAGTTGATGTCATCAATCTTTTAGAGGAAAATATAGGGACCAAGTTTATCACCCCTTTTCCCCTAATGTGTGATAATGTTATATCTTTTTATTCATCCAAATTTATAGAATGGTATTATTATAATCATATTATAGTTAAATTCTATTCAAATTATTATCCACAAATGGAGTGGTTGAATCCACCAATAAAAATCTAGTAGATGCCATTAAGAAATTAGCACAAGATAAACCATAAGAATGGCATCTTTTGATGAAATATGCACTATGGGCTGAAAAAACTAGAAATAAGTAAGATATTAAATACTCACCTTCTCTATTGGTATATGGCCAACAACTAATTTTACCTATAACTCTCAAGATACCAACATTATCAATTTATGCAAGAGTATATGGGTGAAGATGAAAGAATGCCATCTAGGCTATTGGATATGGTCCAAATAGAATATCTAATAACTCAATCCTTGCACAACCTTAGTAAATATTAGGATATTTTAAGTGATTGTTTGATAAAATATCCAAAATAAAAGCATACAAGGTTTTAAACACTATGCTCTTATGTGATAAATCCCATGAAAATAAAGGACATAATGACAAGTTAACTCCCCTTTAGATTTGACCATATAAAATATCATAAATACTTCATAATAATGCTTTATAATTAAAATAAATTCAATTCAATGACTTCACATTTCTAGTCAATGGGTAGTTTTTGAAGCATTACTTCATGGCTGCTTCATTTTCTAGATTAATCGATATGCTTTCTAGGTTAAATTCTTAAAATGTAGAATTGTCTCACCAATTTCTTAGGTTATAATTACAATGATAAGATAAAACAAATGGGATGAGACATAAAAGGGCACCACTGATATCCAAGGATATCTATTCTAAAAGTACAAGACTCTATGGTATTGAGGTATGTATTGTGACTAAGATAAGTTTTACTTAGATCTAGTAAGTTTTCTAAGTTTTAGGGACTTGTTCTAATATATTCATGAAAATTTAGAAAATATTTCCACTTTTGAAGATTCATCACACTATTATATGTAAAAAATTGGATATGAAATTAAAAAACATAGAACTCATTATACACTAATAGGGGCATATTGACAAATAAGTTATCTTATTATTACAACAAGCCAATGGTAGACCCCAACCCTTCTTCGATCTATGTTGAAAAAAAATAAAAATCCTATAAATTGATGAAAGATGGGTTATTTTAGTAACTTATACCATATATATGGACACTTAGCTGGCAATAAATTTAAGGCTTTGAGTGGGAATAGAGGTATATTTATCAGGGATATGGATGTCTATCTAGTAGTAGAACAATACCCAAACTTTTTTTATTGAAAAATTAAAGGTTGATAAGATTGATCTCACTTTACAACACACAAAATCCAAGGAATGGAGAGGTTAGTATGTTACATGAAGAAATAAAAGTTTATTCTAGAGTCTTAGTTTCTTTACTCTCTCTTAGTCAGAATGAAGTTTTCTTATAATGTATTATTGAAATTATAGGTTCTCAAAATACTTAGATGTATTTACCCTTATAAGTCACCATTTCTTTTCCCCTAACACACACACATCCCATTTTATCAAACTTCAAATGGGGACCCATTATGATAAAATCTTTAATTGAGGAAGTGATGAACCTTAAAGTCAATTTTCCTAATTATTATTTATTCATAGTCTAATGTTGCTATCATAAATTCAAAATTTATAATAAACCAAACCATAAAAATCAAAGATTGAGATAATATATTAAGTTATTATATGCCTTGGGTTTTCATGGGTTCTTTTTATATACTATTTTCTATAAACTAACAATATTAATCATTTATCCTAATTTTGCATATATTTTATGTAATCATAGGACTATTGATTGGGATTTTAAAACTCCCCAAGCGAGCCCCACTTTAATTAATCTAGATTGTTACACACATCGATACCACATCATTTAGATCATTAGGATATTATAAAATTGGGACAATTATAAATTTTTTGACTTACTGAGCCTCTGAATATCCCAAAAACCTAGCAATATAGAGACTTTGTTTTTTCATCCATAAAATTTAATGGTTGTAGGATCCCATAATTTAATACCTCCAAGCTCCCATAGCTCTGAGTGATTGAACACTTATCAATATTTATATCAAATAGAACTCAAAAATGATTAGATATACATTTTCTCCATATTCTAATGGTTCTATAGTTCTATGCTCTAAGAAATTGATGCATGGCACATTTATGCCTCAAATCAACTATGAAATAGTTGAAGCATAATCAAAATATACAATCTAATTAATCTGAGGCCCTAAAATCCTACACCATTGAGGTCATTCCACATGTCTAATTTCTACTACTTGGGACCATCTGAGACATACAAAATTCATTGAATAGACTCTAAGTCTCTAAACATCCTAAGTCCCTATGTCATCAAGATCATGCCATGTGGTTTGATCACATTGAATCATGACTTTAAATCATATAAAATAAAATGAAAGGATTAAAGAGCTAAAATAATGAATATTTTTTTAAATAAGATGTGACAAAGGTATGAATATAAAATATTGATAGCATGGAAAAAGAACAAGTCAATGATTAATCAACAAGTGTTCTAAAAATAGTGATTGAATATAGGAACTTAATGAAATGTTACAATGTGGAAAAAAACTAACCTACCAAACTTCATTAACAATTTCAAATGAAAATAGGAAATAATTTGTTATTGGTATTAATGGTGCATTAATGCATTCAATACTTAGGCTCAAGAATAATATATGCAAAATATAAGCAAAGGAGGCTTAACTTATCCATTACTCTTCCAATATAAAAATCATTTTTTTGAGCTCCCCAATGTCCCAAAAGCCCTAGTTTCTTCATCAAACAACCACATAATAAATCATTCAGTTCATAGAGATAATTTTAATAGTTATCAAAGACTAATGGCTTCTCCTAAAAAACAAGGCAAATCTCTAGTTCCCTCTCCTTACTCATTTACAAGAGGACCTAAATACATGGATACTCTATTCGAGAGAAGTGCATTTGATTTAAAATTCCTACATTAATCGATACTCTAAGAAGATGTCAAGTCTATAAAACTATATGATATTGAGGACCAACTATCTTTAGAGGAAAATCAATACACATACGACCTCCTACTAATCAAGGAACAAGGCCTCTACCAAGTGATAGCCAAACATGTGGTAATGCCATGAATTTACCTACTACAAGTTTTATTTTTTAATTAAATTATTTCTAGGGATATGTTTCATGTTATAAAATTTAGGAATTCTACTACATACATCTCGTGTAGGGAATTCGATAGATAGCTTAGAATTCCATTACCCTAAACTACTTACAACCAAGTTTTATCCAATTTTTGGATTGAACATAACACAATAGCCATGAATTTGAAACAGTTTCTTGATAAAGGCCAAAGGATGAATCCCAAATGGGTTATCTCATCCAATTACATCATCAAATTTAGCCCTAAAATTAGGATAGATATGGCCTTACTAAATAGGTTGTATGGTTTTCCTAGTATTGTAAATATCAAGGTTGAGTGATTTATATTTTTGTATATACTCCTAACATCCAAAAAATTAGTGGCACTAGGGGAAATTATTAGTGAAAAACTAAATTTGCATCTCCTCCATCCTGATCAAAGAGCAACTGATGGACACTTTTATATGATATCCTACTTATTAGACATAATCATAGGCATGGTATACAAGTCATATGGTCAAGAATGGTAGCCTTCAATTGAATATTTATAAAATAAGGTAGCAAAATACTAATATTTCATTTTTTATATAGATATAAAAACTAAATCAATGTCATATGAAAGGAGGTCTACCCTCAAATATTCTAGGCTATTTAGGGCACTTCAATGCCCAAATTATCATAAAATATAAGAAAAATATTAAAATAAATAGGAGACTAATGGAACTACCCTAATGCCATTATTATCAGGGTAGAAGCAACAAGGACCAATCCCTTACTACTACCACACCATGTTCTAGATCACATAGTGGAACAAGAAATTTCATACCGAATTTATAATAGTATTGATGAGGAACTAGGTCTAAGACATTTGTCTTGTTATTTTAAAACTCCTATGAGTAATGGACAACATCAATATGTTGCTAGATTAAATTTTATTCATGCTATCAAGGCCAAGAATCATTACAATTTATAGGTGACACCTTTTATAAAATGAGACCCTGAGAATAGGGTAATGGGGTATCTCCTACAACTCAAGTAGAAGAATAAATTATAGGTTTCTTATGATCATGAGGAAAATGAACATGACATAATATTTATAAATGAAATATATGATACTAAAGTCTATATGAAAATGTGAAATAAACCAATATACATGACTTAGGCACAAGCCCTCTAATATGATCCAGATCTAACTAAGGAAAAGGTATAATATTCATGGATCCATCACTAATCTCCAAACCAACTGACTGGTATGAAACAACATGATGGACCTCCCTTCCCTTCATGAGATAATTCAAACACATAACCAAATGATTCTATCACTTAGAGAGAATTAGACCCTTATATTAGGAGGGAAATTCTATGGGGTCTCCCAAGTCCTCAATTATCTTCTACATTAGTGGCATCCAATGTTCAAACGTTGGATATAACCACTACAAGGCACATGTTAGCTAATTCTTTAAGGGAAAAAAAGAGGATCTCTTTTTTAATGACACATTTCCACCCCTCACTATAATCACTTCAGTAAGTTTTTCATATTTTTTATAGACTACTTTCTTATATGTTCCTATTACCCCTAGTTCTCCTCAATCCCCTAAGTCTCCCCATGAAATATTCATATCTCCTATAAATACCACAATACTATTCATCACATCAAATACTCCCTCACCACCATCTAAAGTCATGCCTCATATCAATGTTACTCTTACAGCTCCCCCCCATCTTATCCACCTTCCACTCTACTCATATTCACTACTAAAGGAAGAAGAGAGACTCTTACCCTCCATCCAAAGGTAAAAAAATATAATAAAGACCATAACTTGGTATTATAGTCATAGAAGAGGAGGAAGAAGAAGTATAGGAAGCATTAGATGCAAAGGAATAAAAAAAGAAGAAAAGCTCGGACATATATTATCTCTAGTCAATTATCGTATAGATGAAGAACTAGATGATGATGAATTTAAGATTGAAAAGGCTAATACATTGAGAATGGGAAGATAAAAGTTAAAGGAATCCTCTCTTAATGTGTCAAAACATTAGGTCCTGACACTATAACAAAGCAAGAACTTTGACAAGGTAGTTTCTTATGTTATTTCTTAATTTTCTAATATTAATTTTCTAAAAGTTATTGATTTATCTAGTTATTTTAGTTCTATTTATTTTATTGTTCCTTCTTCATCTCCAAAGCTAATAAGGACTCCAAAAGTATCCTCTTTTGATAATTTTCTCACTATCTCTATTTTTAATCCTTAAATGACACTAGTCCTCAAGAAAAGGTCAACCCAATTAGAACTCCCCATGCCACAACCATTGTCCATTCACTTAGAAATAATTAATTTACAAGTTACTCTATGATTGACCAAAATTTTTACTAAAGTTACAAATATGAAGGAAACATATCCATGGGAGAGAGTTTTTAAACCACCCCTCCAGTTTCCTATTCAGATAAGTGCATCCTTTATACCCCCCATAATCACACCACCTCTAATGACTCCTCATTCTTCCCAATCCTTAAAACCAAACCAAGATAATTAAATGGCATAAATTATTTTTCTCCACTACGTAAAATAAATGCAAAGTGCAAGGGATGAAAGACAAAATCTAATTATAACATAACTTCCCACAGTCTCCATTTAGTCTGATAAATAGGGTAGGACTCTTCAAAGGGTAAGGAAGAGGAAGGTGATAAACACAAAATCCAAGGGAGAGGTGGATTTTAAACAAAGGGAGAATAGTTTCTACTTAGATAGGAAGCCCAAGATAAATCTAAATGATCCCACTGATTATATAGAGAATTTTAGTTCTTTTGTGGATTCTATAGGGGCATCAATGAAAGAGATGTTTCAAATAAAATAAAATGTCTTAAAGAAGTTACAACAATGAAAAATTACACAAGTACCCTAGGAAATTTTTATTGATGTACAGAACCTAACAACCAAGTGGTATAGTATTTTGTATAAAGTCAGGGTTTCTAGGGTAAGGAGTTAGTGAAACAGGGTAACTATAGACACATTTTTGAATGAGATGAAAGATATAGAAAGGGAATTAAACATTTTTGGTCTAGTACTCTAGGAATATTTATTTTAATCAATTAGATATTATGACTAGTATTTATATTTCTTGGTGCTTAAATTATGTAATATCAAGAAGATATTATTACCTTAAATGGCACAATAAAATGAAGACCCTAATAGATAATTTTCTCACTCATAAGAGGGAAGTGTAAATTTTGGTAGATATGAGGGTTTGATAACCCTAAATGAGAGTTGGTCAATAGACCTAATTTTAAAAATATTCTTCAAGCAGATATAG
Organism: Torreya grandis; assembly: GCA_037957365.1. Lineage (NCBI taxonomy): Eukaryota > Viridiplantae > Streptophyta > Pinopsida > Cupressales > Taxaceae > Torreya > Torreya grandis. The sequence continues at coordinate 220,215 of JARHVA010007790.1, forward strand.
ACAACTTCAAACAAGAATTTGAGGGAAGTATTTATAGAACCAACAAAGAAATATTACATTTGGTAAGTTTCAAAAATTACAAAGCAACTAATGTAGAAGTTTTAGTAGTTAAATTCAAGAACTTAGAGGCTGAGCAAGAAAGATTGATTATTGAAGTTGTTAATATTTTAAAGCTTTCATTACTTAGTTTTTATATTATAAATAAGGAGTTTTAGATAGCCTATTTATTATTCAAGGAGTTCAGAGGCAAGGAAATATCTTTGGGGTCAGTTCTATATACACAATTGGCTATCAGTTCCACCCCAACATCACAAAACTCACAGTTCCCTAGATTTTTTGTCATTCAAACTTTAATAGGCCCAATTTCGATTCCACAATGTCTTTAAATAGTTACATTGATTAATAATACACCTACCCCACTTATCTCTTTAGTTAACAGTGATACATCAACACCTTGATGTAAAAATGTCCATGTACCTACATGTTATTACTAAATTAGAACTTTATTTCCCAGTCTATTTACTATGCATGTATATTGTATTTTATCTCAATAGGATGTTCTAAATGTGTACACAAGGCATGCATCTTTTACATGGTTTAAGACGTATGTTTCTAATTTTAAAATTGTAATTTTGGACAAAGATTGAAAATATGAGGCATCCCCATCCCAAGATATACATAGTTGTATCATCTCAATTCTAAAAGGAGGATATTTTTGGATGCTAATATGAATAAGAAAAATTGAGAAGTTATGCCCAACTTATTATATGTGTGAAAATATTGATTCTTATCCAATTATATGGACTATATGGGATGGGCTATCACTTTGGTATTTTAGTTATTTGGTTTTGTGTGAGTTAAATCTTATTTAATATATTTTTTCATTTTAAACTATAACTAATTTATATGTCTTTTACATGAGAATTATAATCACCCCTTGTTGATGTGTAATAGCAATATAGTAAATGTGACAGCCTTTAATTCATGTAATTTTAATTATACTATGTTTTATTTCCCTTTGACTCCTTACTATTTTTTATTATTGGTGTGTTATAGTATCTTACAAAAAATATTGGTCCTTTGATTTATTATCCTATCTTAGTCTAAGTGTTGTTCTTAATTTTTTTTAATCTTTTGTGGTATACAATCCTCTTTTATGCCTTACCATTCCTTATTTTTTGAGTTTATTTTGGAATCATTCCCATTATAGTTAAAACCATCATCCTTCCACTCACTTCAAGTATATTTAGGTTCATAGATATATGTATCAATACACATGATGGATCTATAGTGACATGAAAAATCAAAGCATATAGAGATAATAATGAACAATGTGACATAGAGTTATCATGGGAAAACCCAAAAGAGGTAAAAAAAACCCACCAATAGATGATATTTAATTAATTAAGAAACTCTACACCCCAATACAATGCCTTCCCTTCTCACTTCTTCACATAATCCTTTACAAGTTTTGTAGGTTAAATATGATAAAATAATTTCATATTCGAATATGATTTCACAATATGGGTAAAACCCTATTTATAATGAAATACCAAGGGAGGTAACCATTGTAAAAATAACAGGTCCATCCATCTCGATAAAGATAATTAATTAATATATTTGGTAAGGATTAAATAGCCATAATAATATTATTTATTTTCATGAGGTTTCTACCTCATGTTAATAAATAATATATTTTTATTTATTTAATTAATTACTAATGTAAGCTAAAGGTTAATAATTACTACTTTGACATTAATTTCTCTAACACATTCATAATCAAATCACCCATAGTAAACAATCTACATCATTCACCTCTATTCAACTAGCAGGTTATTATAAAACCAAATGCCCAACAACTTAAGCCTTAGAGTGAAATATTTCATTGATACTAAAACATTATAGACTACCTTTTAGGGTTACTAGGGTGTGCATAAAACCCACATCAACACATTCAGATCTAAAGAAGTGTATATTTGGAGTATCTTCAAGAATATTGTTTTGTTTTATCGTTTCTCAAAGAGGTATTGAAGTTGACCCCAAGAAAGTTAAATTTATACTAGATATGCCATAACCAACTAATTTTAGGCAAATTTGATGTCTATAAGGTAACATTCAAGTTATACAATGTTTAATGGCTAAATTAGTAGATAAAACTCAATATTTTACAATATTACTTAAGAAATATACCAAATTTGAGTGGGATGCCTCTTGTCAACAAATTTTTGATGAAATTAAAGAACATCTTCTAAACCTACCCATTCTTATCCTTATATTTTAGATAGACCCCTATTAATATATATCTCTACTGCTGATTATGATTTAGGTGATTTTACTACACAATACAATGATGATCACCATGAAAATGACATTTACTACATTAGTCTCACACTTCTTTATTATGATAAAAATTATATCGCTATCAAAATTCTAGTTCATCTCTTATTTTTTCCACACAAAAACTACACATTATTTACTTCATAATGAGATTCATGTCAAAGCCTCATATATGAGGACACATAAAATAGTAGGTAATGTTTATTATTGAATTTTATTTACATTTTATCTCAAAAATATATTAAAGGGAAGATTATTGTGGATCATTTGGCTACTACCCTATCACATGATCTACTACCCATTACTTCTAAATTTTGAGATGAAATAATATATTATAATATCAATAATGATATGTGGACCATGCATTTTAATGGATACAAATGCACTATAGGTTTTAGTGTTTGGATTGTGTTTGTTACCCCACAAGAAGAACACATGCATTTCATTATTTTGTTTTATATTTTCATGCATAAATAACATAATATAATATGAATCTCTAATACTCAACTTGTTAACAATACAAAAATTTCACATCAAATATTTACTTGTATAGGATGATTCATATATTGTGATCAATCAAGTACTAAATGTATATAAAACAAATAAATACAAGCTCATCCCTTATAGAGACATGGTCCAACATCTCATGCTACATTTATCTTCTATTTCCATTGAAAGAATTACTCAAAAGATAATCACCATAATAATGCCATGGTGAGTGTTGCATATTTAACCCTAGTTGATATTAATGAGGATCATGTAATATTTAATATCTAACAATTATGCAATCCTTCAATTGATATGGACATTATCAAAATATTATAAGTTTTAGAAATCACATGATAATTTTGAATGGTACATCAATATATATAATTACCTTTATAAATATACTTTTCTATAAAATGCTATAGCAGAGGAAAAAAATAGTTACTGTGCCAAGACATGTGTTATATACTCACTGCTGGATCTTTTTTTAATCTCTCTTTTGATGGATAATTGTTACGATGTTTAAATCAAGTTGGAGATCAAAATGTTATACTTTAAGTTCATGATAGAGAGTGTGGTGGGCACTTTAGTGGTAAAAACATGACTTCCAAGATCTTACATCAAGGATATTATTGGCCAATTATGAAAAAATAATGTCATGAATATGTTAAATTGTGTTCCCAATATCAAAGGCATAACAATCTCAATCATTATCCATTAGACACATTAAAACTCCTTATTTCTCCATGGCCTTTATTTTTTTGGAGATTTGATTTAATTATTAAAATCAATATATAATATTTATATGGGTGAAAGTTTATTATTAAAGCTACCAAATATTTTACAAAATGGGTACAAGAAATATGCATACAATATAAACTAGTAAAGATATTTGAAAATTCTTGATAACACATATTATCAAACAATTTTGCCTACATTTTGTAATTGTAGTAGATAATGGCTCATCCTTAAAAAATAAAATTGTCAAAATATTTTGTGCCAAGTTTAAAATCAATCAGACATTCACCACCCCATATTGCTTGTAGGTAAAAATCATCAAGTAGAAGTAATCAATAAAATAATCAATAATATATTAAAAAATATTGTTGTAAAACATAAAATATATTGGCATAATAAAATCATTTACACTCTTTTGGAATACCACACAAACATACACACATCAACATAGCATATGCCCTACTCTCTTATTTATAAAACAAAATTTATACTTTTTTGAGATATAAATACCCTCGTTATGATTATTATTAAACATATTGAGTATCATGAAAAACATATACATGAATTGGAAATTGTTGATAATAAATGCATACATGCTATTGAACATTTAAAAGTTTATCAATCATGTATTAAATGAGCATATGGAAAGAAAATTCATGATATTGAATTCTAAAATATTATCTAATGATTTTAAATCAACTTCATCTTACAAGTCATTAGCTATTTTAGGAATTTTGAATGGGTGGGATAAATGATACTACAAGAATTTTGAATGCTAGTAATGGGTGAGAGGAAGGTTAACTAAAGCTTGACAATCTCGATAAGTCTATGATAGATCAAAAAAGGTTAATTTAGGGAAGGTTCCTATCTAATTGAAAAACATAAATAATCAATTGGTACTTGGGGAAGAGTCTATTTGGGGTTTGCAAATCACTAAATCAAACCCCACCAAAGGTAAACAACAATCCTCATGGGTAGATCTAGATATAGGAGAATGTCATCTTGCCATCTCAAAATATTCTTTCTTGGTCCCTTTAGGTGAAATCAAGGAGGTAAGTATCGAAGTCTTGAATGTGGCCAATGATATAATTGATTACTCTTTATTGAATTCTATCTTGGCTAAGTTTAATGACATTCAACCAAATATTGATTCTTTCTATAAATGGGCTAATCTCAAATGGAAACCTAAAGGGAAAATTGATATCATTGCCATTCCCAAAATTTTATTTATAATCAATTTATCCCATTTTGAGGATACCCTAAGGACCCTCATGAGAGTACCTTAGTTTATGGTAAAATTGGTAGTCAGTATTCATAAATGGAAGGCAAGACTTAACCTTAATAGTTTGATATCTGAGAATATCCTAGTCTAGATTAATTTTTCAAAACTCCCTTTGGAATTTTGGGTACCAAAAGTCATTTTTGGGATTTTTAGGGCCCTTGGTCAACCCATTTCTATCAACCTAGTTACCATGTCTAGAAGGAGACTTCTTTCTACTAGTGTTTGGATCTTTATCCCTACTGACAAACCCTTAATCCATTTTATCAATATTAAATAAAAGTATAACATCTAAAATCAAACAATTAAATTTGAAATATATTTCAAAATTTTCAAAACTTGTGATGTCTTGAACCACTCATTAAAATACTACTTCTTACTCAAGAAGCTACCCATTCTCCCTTCCCCCTCTTGGTTTAGGAAATCCTCCATCCAAGATCCCTATTTTATTCACCCCTCCCACCCCTTTCTCCTATCAAATCCCCCTTTCCCTTTCCCCTAAATCTCCACTTCCTCCTTCCCTCCCCCCTCTCCCCCTTTCCCCTCTTTCTTGGCCCCCTTCCCCCTCCACCAAGCCCCCCCAGCCCCCTTCCCCAAACTAGATCTATCCCCTCTTAGCTTAGGTAAAAATCTCTCTACTATTGATTTATTGAGACCCCCCATGGATATAAGGATCCTTAGCCCTCCACATCTCTTCCTAACACTGGCTTCCCTAATAGGTCTCCCATTTTTACTTCCACTTGATTCCTCTTCCCCACTAAAGGACATTCTTATGGAAGTTGTGTTTACATCCTTGGTACGCTCCCTTCCCCCTCATTTGAACCCTCATGTCAACTCTCCCCTATTTCCTCTTGTGCCATTCTTTGTGAATCTCTCTTATTGGATGTTAAAATGGTACTGTAGGAAATTTTAACCCATCAATCTCTCCTCACTCCTATTAAATCATGCAGGGAGTCAAAATATTTATCCTTGTGTGAAAGATAGTGTTCCTCTACTAGAAAGGGGTAAGTTCTAATTTATTTGAAGACTCAACTGAGGAAAAGTGGGAAAATTTCCACAATAAAAAGGGTAGGAAAAAAGAGAAATTTGGTTGGATTAGAAATTCATAGGTAGACCCTCATCCTAGAGCGCTCTAAGAGAGCTAAAATAGATGGGTAGGTTTTAAAGGGCATGTAGATTACCCTTAGACACTATCCTAATAACAATAAATGAAATTCCTTTTCTAGAATATAATGGGGTTGAAAAACCATAAAAATAGAGGTTAGTAAGAAATTTAGTTATAAATCATAAACTAGACATTCTTTTGATTCATGAGACTAAGATGTCAGTTAAAAAATTATTGAATATCAAGTTTAATATCTAGGATAATTCACATTGTAGTTGTATTAATTTGAGAGGGGCTTCAAGTGGTCTAGAAATTTTTGGTAATCCCTCAGTCTTAGAAGACAACCCCCTTATTATTACCAAGACCCATATCTCTATTTCTTTCTTTGACTTCTATGTCAAGAACTATTGGATCCTCACCAATGTTTACACCCTAAATTCCAAGACTAAAAGGAATAAGTTATGGAATAACATGTTGGACATCATAAACATCTCAAAAACATGAATTGGATGGTAGCAAGAGATTTTAGTTCTCCCTTATCCCCAGGGGAGAAGAATGGAGGATTTTTTTCTCTTAATAATAGCATGCTAGAATTTAATGAATTTATTACTAATGTAAATATGTTTAATGTGGAGTTAAAAGGTAATTAGTATACCAAGTCAAACTAAAGACTACGAGATCATCTTATTCAAGTAAGATTGGATAGGTTTTTTATCTCTCTTATTTGGATACATAACTCTTCTAGTTTTATCTCATCCCTCCCCAAAATAGGACTTGATCATAATCTGATGTTGTTCCAAAGTGACATGGTTTTAAAATATAAGTTTACACCTTTTAGATTTGAAAAAATGTGGCTCTAAAATCAATCCTTGGAAGACTACATTAAGGAATTGTGAAATTTTCTAATTCAAGGATTAGCCATGTATATCTTGGCCATGAAACTTAGACATGTTAAGAATATGATTAAAATCTAGAATAAAGAAGTGTTTGGAAATATATTCTTTCAAAAAATTCCATCAAAGAGGAAATTCATAGGACCAAACTAGAAATATTAGTTTTAGGGCCCTCTTCTAACCTTTAATTGAAAGAAAAGGAACTTCTCAGTAGTTTCCATAATTTTGAAGTGAATGAAGAAACCTACTGGAGGCAAAAATGTAGAAAGTTATGGTTAAAATAAGGTGACAAGAATACCAAATACTTTCACACTTCAACATCAATGAATTACTAGAAGAATCACATTACAAAAATTCAAGGGGAGGATGACACTTGGTTCAAGAAAGATGAATATATTGCAACCCAATTCATTAACTTCTATAAATATGTGCTTGCCTTTGTCCATCCTTAAGATGAGGGTATATAAGATCAAGTGGCCAACATTTTTGATAGGGTTATATCTCAATAAGACAACATTTATATTCTCTCCCCCCTTTGGATGAGGAGATTTGGGTTATTATGTTCTTATTGTTAGGGGACAAAGCCCCAAGACCATATGGCTTCCCTTCTTTCTTCTTCTAGGTTTTTTGGGACATTATTCAACATGAAGTATGTATGGAAATTGTGGAATTATTCAAATCAGGCACCATGCTCCAATATTTCAATAACACTTTCTTTTTTATTATTCCTAAGATGTAGTGGGCCACCCAAATGTTAGATTTCAGACCCATTATTTTGTGATCCATTTTTTATAAAATCTACACTAAATGTCTCTCACTCAAAATCTAACTTCTACTAGATAAAATTATTTTAGAATATAAGGGAGATTTTGTGTTTAGTAGATAGATTTTAGATGGGATTATCATAGCACACAAAACCATCGAATTAGTGTCTCACTCTGACTATCAAGGTATGTTTCTCAATCTTGATATAAACAAGGCCTATGATCGGGTCTCTTAGTAATTCCTTGATAAAATTTTGGCTAGATTCAACTTTAATCAATTGGTCAAAAGTTTGATTTCCTCCTACATTTTTGCCCCTATGTTCTCTATTATTATCAATGGTGTCCCAAAGGGTTTATTTCCATTTGGGAGAGGGTTACGATAGGTGGATCCTCTATCTCTTTACTTATTCATCATCCTGGCTAAAGTGTTGAGTAGACTTATTATCAAGGACAAAAACTCTAACATCATTATGGGAATCATTACAGCCCCTAACACTAGCCTAATCACCCATCAACAATTCACGGATGATACACCGATGATGGGAAAAGCCTTGGTCTTAGAAGTTAGGTTCTTTAGAAAGATCCTATAAATTTATGAAGTGGTCTCTAGTCAAAGTGTCAACTTCCATAATATTTCTCTCTTCTTCATCAATATCCTACTTTACCTTCAAGCTAAAATCTCTAAGATTATGGGCTCTATCATTAGGAACCTCCCATATTCCTACCTGGGCACTCCTCTCTTTGAGGGATCCATGAAATCAAAATTATGGAACCCCCTCATAGGCATGATTCAAAAGAATCTAGTAGTTTGGAAAGGGAATCTTATATCCCAAGCAAGAAAATTACAACTTCTAAATAGCTCTCTTCAAAGCATTCCTATCTATTTAATTTCCTTTTTCATCATCCCTAGAAGGATCATAGATCAAATTAAACACATTTATAAAATATTCTTATGGAGAGGTGTTGAAGATAGATTCAAGTTCCCACTTATCTCCTAGAATAAAGCCTATCATCCTACCTCAAAAGGAGGATTGGGGTTAATAAGAGATAAAATCATGAATCAAGATCTTCTACTAAAGCAAGGTTGGAGGGTGATTAATGAAGATAACTAGTGTACTATAATCATTAGGGCCAAATATATAAATTATAGGGAAGGCCCCAATTTTCTCTCAAAAATTGGTCCCAATAATGGCTCAACATTCTAGAAAGTGATGAAAGCTAGCAAGGATCTTCTTAGCAAAGGATAAGTGGAATGTTGGTAGAGGGAATATAGTTGAATTTTGGGTTGACCCATGTATAAACACCCCTTTATTATTCTCCTTCTAATATTTTGAATTGATCTCATTCTTTAAATAAATGTATGGTCATAAGGTGTTAGATTATTGGGAGAAAAGGAATGGAAGGAAGAGGTGGAAATTTCTAGTAAAAAATGACTTGAACTAGTAGCTGGCCCACCTCCTTTAAGACTTAAACGATTATATTTAACACATTCACATCAAAATTTTCTTGAAGGAGGATGTCCTCATCTATAAATTTGATCCCAGTGGATTTTACTCTATGTAATCTAGTTATTCTTCCCTTTAGGACTAGGAGGATGATGATGACAATTGGCATAATCCCTGGCTTTAAAACCTCATCCCCAAAATTAGTGTCTTTTTCTAGTTGGTAACCTATAACAAGATTTTAATTATGGAAAATTTGGTAAAAAGAGGAATTCCCATCCCTAATAGATGTGTTCTTTTCAAGCATGAAGCTAAGTCTGATGAACGTTTATTCCTCTCTTTCTATTTTTCTTCATCTATTTTTTAGCATTTCTAACTTCTTTTGGGTTACTCTAGGCTCCATTAAGGACCTAACCACCCAATGGAAGCCTCTTTTGGAATCTCCCCCATTGAAATTTTGGTAGAACCTAACTCTCGCCCATATTTTTTGGGGCATTTACAAATCCAAGAATTCTTTCATCTTTAATAAATGCAAACCAAATCCTTCTTCCATTTTTAAATAGGTATTAACCTTTATTCATGAAAATTAGTCTTCATTTACTTATTTTTATCAACTTAGCTCTCTTTTCTTCTCTTATATTATGAACAAAATCAATTTGGTCATCCAAGAAAAATCTCAAGCAAAGGGGGTTGATAGGTCTAAATTTAAGAGGTTGTTTCCTCTTCCCTCATGATTTAAGCTAAATTTTGAAAGGGTAGCAAAAGAGAACCCAGGCCATATGATAGTAGGCGTTGTGATCAAATATTCTTCTAAAAATATTAAAGTGGCCTATGTAGGTCCATTAGAGATACAATCCAACCATGTCTTAGAATACACTATGGAAATTTGGGGAATAGAGTTGGTGGTCAATCTTGACATAGAGTTCATCCAAATTGAGGGAGATTTGATGAAGATTATAAATTACTTACAAGGCCTTTCTCATTCGTCATGAAACATTTATAAAATCATCAATGATGCTAAAAAATTGTTGACCCACTTTAAAGGGGTCTTCATAGGGCATGTGTATAGGGAAGGTAATAGGGTTGTTGATTGCATGGCTAACATCAAATTCTTAAGAAGTGATTTTATCACATGGTATGAGAGCTATTTCTTGGATGATGTCATCTAGATTGTCGATTTAGAGAAGGGACACATCATGCAAAGTCATAATGGGGGTATTAATTATGATACAAACATGAATCATTTGTGATGACTTTTATATGTACAAGACTATAATTACTGAGGCCTGGCATGTTTGGGAATCCTTGAGCTTATATAATATGATTTAATGTGGCTCTTTTTTCCAAAAACATCCCATCTCCTTCCCTAAGAGCATATAATATGAAGATTGTAGAAGCAGTTTGTATTTTTACAAACTGGGTAGGGATAGAGAACAATTTGAGATGATCTCTTATGTTGATGTTAATAAAAATAAGTACATATGGCATAAAATGGTAAAGGGTGGGTTGGCTCCATTTATTAAATGCTTGGTCTAGCATGACATTATGTTCTCTAGGGATTTTACCCATGGTTGGAAAGATCATGAACTGAGAATGTATGATTTAAAAATTTAGATCACAAGGACCTCATTAGTGAAACTATAGAGATGAAATGCAATGGTGTAAAAACATTCAAATATAAGAGTCAAAAGGAGGAACTCTTGAACATATTCTATAAGAAGGAAAAGAAGAAACCTAAGCATTCATCACATAAGGGGTTTATGAGAGCCAAGCTACCAAGGAAATGGATGGAGGTCTGTCTACAAGTTATGAGGTATTACACTTGAGTGAAAACACATTACTATATTTTCACATCATATTCTTCTTCTAAACCACTTTAAAGGCCATACTATTATCATCCCATTCTTCTTTTTACAATATTTCAAGGTTTTGGTCTTAAATTTCAAAAAGAATCTGTCAATGGATTTAATCCATCAAGGCCTTATCTTGTTGTTAATTAAGTGTGGGGAGCCATAATGGTATAATATTATCATTGAAACTATTGACATCAATAGTGAAAAGGATAATTCAAAGGAGGAAGTATACTATACTTAGTCAGACTCTATATATGAATACGAGTAGGATTTAGGGGAGTCAATAGAACATGTGCAGGAGGATCCCAAACTAGACTTGGGGAACCCTACATTTATCTAACCTCTCACTAGTAAAGGCAACGGGGTCACTGGGTTCAATGTCAAAATGGAAATTGATGACTCCCTCTAAAATATGAAATGAATATTATGATTTAGAAACTTATTTATAGAAAAATTACTAAGGAGTTTAAGAGGATCAAAGGATTCTTCTATTTGGAGTCGATAGCTACTAATATGGGAAAATATCTCCCAATTCACACCGCAAAAGGTAAACCCACCCAACATGAAAAAGAGGAGGAAGCTACCTGAGATCCTGAGGAAAAAAAGGGAGATTCAATCCTCTAACCTCAATTGGAAGAGACATGAATATGGTAAGGAGTAGTTTGTTAAGATTCAAAATAGGGGAAGAAATAATAAAAGTGCTAGTATTGAGACCAAGTAGTTGGTCTTCTACTTTGAATCAAAATAGCTTGTTTGGCTCTATTTCCTTTAGGCTACTTTTAGGTTTTTTTGTTGATAGTTGGTGAAAGTTTGGTGGTAGGGAGGTTTAGCAACTAGGCTTGTCTTTTTTCTCTTTTTTTCTTGTTGATATGTCCTACTTATCTTTTAGTTGATCATTGTAAAGGGTACAAGCCCTTCAACCCAGTCTTTAACCAATCAAATAAAAAATGATCTTGAAATCCAAATTAGTAATCTTGTTCTCAAATAATATCAAAATAATATTGATGTTGACAAATATAACAAAGGAAAATTCACACCCAATTGTTTGAGTCCATTTGTAATCACTAAAAGGCTTCGTATAAGATCTTATTAACTAGCCACACTTGTCAAAAATCTAATGAATATCATGTATTTATGTGATTATTAAACCTAGATAGTATTTTATCCACTATTTATTTAAAATATTTCAAACATTCAAAAAAATAAAAATATTTCAAAAATTCAATAAAATCAAAATAATTTTAAAATTCAAAATAAATAGCTACAAACATTTTTCAAATGTTGCTAGCTTACTTATTTACATATAGTTTTTATTCTATGGTAGGTTGATAGTATATTTCAATTTTTAATACACATTACCTTCCAAGAGGTACTTGAGTGTGATACATGAAATAATTTTACATGGTTTTGATATCAGGATTCCATTATCAACTAAAAAAATTGTTAAGTTGGGGGCATCTATTTAGTGTTTATGAATAATTCAATAGGTTGTGTTTATATAGAACATTTCTATCATGTTTGGCATTTCTTAATTACCTGTGAATAATTCAACAAGTTATATTTATCCAATACATTTTCACTTTTAACTTTAAACTTTTGAAAAATATTGAACATGAATGAGTATCATGCCACATTTGAATCTATTCCAATGACATATAATGTTATGCATCTATATACTTTATTGAAAATGTATTTTCAACTTGTAACTATGATCTTGTAATTATTTTTCACATGCCCTTGAATATTCATTAAAATGTGAATGATTATGTACCTTCATTATTTTAAAATTGAGTGATATGCATGCAATATGTGACAAAAATATATATTTATGTCATAATATCTATCACACATTTATTTTTTAGTCAATCGGCATATTTTAAAACTTGTATTATGTTATAAAATCTGATTTTATATTAATTTGAATCTTTTAAAACCTCTAATATATATTATTGAAACCTATGTTTTGTATATTTAAACCTATCTCCTCTCCCAAATATATTCATGAAGGTTTAGATCGGTAATACAAGACCATTGTGATGCTCCCTTTTGAGATGAGGGATGTATCTTGCAAGTCACTCATCTCAAAATAAGATTCAATTGTATCTTGATAAATATATGATAGTTTATTATTATGTCATCATGATGGAGAATATTATATCATATAACATTTAATTTTCATTGAATAATATAACATATTAAATGCAACGTCATATAAAGGGTTATGTATATAGAAATGTAGCAATGAAGTGTGTAGTAAAGTAAGAATATTTGAATTAGATTATACCTTATAAGTTCATGATAGATATCCTGGCATCACTAATCAATCTTAGCAAACACACAAACATAATACACAATAATGTCAAATAATAAGGCCAAGGGATGCATTAAAGGGACGTTCAAATGCTGCATAAGTAAAGATTACACACATTAGGGCAAGGACCACAAGTAATGATATGTTAATATATCACATATACTAAGTAATTATATCATTAATATAGTCAATAAATTTGATTAAAAGTTTCAAATACCACACACAATAAATAAGTAATGTTAAGCATATCATGCAAGAAAAAAAATAAAAATTAAAGAGCATAAAACAAGTGAAAACTAGTATATTATATCCACATGTGGAAATGTTATATCATAAAGAAGTAACATTTTACTATATAAAAATATAAAATATGAGTGATTTATAAATAAACTTATAAGATATGTATCTCAATATTATATTTTAGGTCATAGATAGATATCACCTATTATAATGTAACATGTAGAACTAGATTCCTCTAGCATAAACATGGCCATTGGGTAGAAGGGAGTCCAACATCTAAGAATACATCTATAATGTATGTCCTACATCATAGTCAGTACCTCATGAAACACATGTACATAGTAAATTATATGCTATCCACTAAAATATATGATAAATAACATATGAAAATTAGTAAACTAGCATCTCATATCATGCTTAGGTCCCCATTATTAATTTTTTGAAAATATTTTGAATGTTTTTGTATTCTTTTGCAATATTTAGATTTTTTGGATTATATATATATATATATATATATATATATATATATATATATATTTGATGATCCCATAAATTTTAGGATGAAACAACTCTATTTTTTCCCTTAAAATCGAGAACATATATGCATTCAAGGCACCTTTCCTAAATTAACAACACAAGTTAGTGTCATATTAAAATGTGTACAAGCATGATTATAAATATAATCCATATTAGGTTAATTTATAATACTTATCCAAGGTTAAAAATCCCGTAGGGAATACTAAAAGGAAGAGTGTTACCTTTTAGAGTTATACACTTATGTTACATCCTGATTCCTCACCAAAAAAACTTGCTAGATTGTCTATGGATATTTGTAGTTAATAAATTTATAATTGGTTATATTTATGATTAAGCTTGATATTTATGCTATTTTAAGATAATATAATGTTTCTTATTTAGATGATAATACATGATTGCTTATTATGAACTATTTTATGTATGGATTTATATTTTAAGAATATTAATGTATTGATTCAGTTATATATTGTTGCTTTATGATTATCATGTGATATAATATAATTAACTACATGTTATGAGATGGATATAGGGGAATTCATCCCTTGATTTTACCATAGGGAGATCATCATCAGAGAGGATGATGCAGATGGAGACATCGTAGGTCGACAAAGAACTAGCAAAATCTTACACAAATCACAATAATTAGTCAAGGTAAAAAATACATTAAAAAATGATTGATTTTTGTTTTTTTTAAATTATTATTTTTTGTGATTATTTGAGTAGTTAAAATTATAGAAATAAATTCCCTTGTGTGTGCTTAGCATGATTTGTTGTTAATACATAGAGGCAATTTTTTAAAAAAAAGTAAAATTAAATATGGGTTATTATTTATGATTTTATCATTAAATTGCTAAAGTGTAATTAAATGTTAAATTAGTTGAATATGAAGTTAGAATTTCATATTAAAATATAAAAAAGTAAATTCTTTTATTAAAAAAACATTGAAATTAGAAAAGAGAAATAAAATAAAAATCTATAAAAAATAAAAAAAAGAACTAGATGTCTTAAAATTAGTAAAAAAAACAAAAAGATAAAAAAAATAAAAAATAAAAAATAAAAAATAAAAATCTCAGAAAAAAGAAATTAGCATCTATTTTCTATTTAATAGAAAGAATGAAAGAGAATTTGCATAGTTTTTTACAATGGAGAAGAAGGAGAAGAGAAGAAACATGGCAAAGAAAATAAGGGAGACATAGAACTACCAAGTAGGTGATTCCCTATAAATTTGTATGTAATATTGAGTTTAGCTATGTGATATTATGGACTTGAGCAAGCAATTTATTTATAAACTTATATGAAAATATAAAATTTATTTTATGAATAGTAGAATATACATAGCAAATTATTAGTAAATATAAAATGATATTTGAATATAAAATAAATTATCATAATTAAATTCAAATGTCCTCTAGAATGAGTAAGTCTCTTAATACAGTGATTAAGAATAATGTATGCAAAGTTGGGTATTGTGTAGGGAGAAATGATATGTACTATTTAAAGTAATTGAATATGTTATACAATAATAATAATATATGTATAAGCATAGATTAGTATATATAGGGTTGTATAAAACAAAAATAGATTTTTATTAATCAAACCTAGCTAAAATGAGCATTGAACAGCTAAATGACATTTGTATATTTTTAAACTTGAATCAATAGTTAAGTTTAAGCACTATATAATCAGTTTTAAACCATAAATAGTGTATATTATATAATACATGGTCTAAATAAATATTAGAAAATCTAATTTAAATGTTACTTTATTAGCCACAATGATTCTGAAGTATAATCAATAATTCACAACCATATATGATAAGGCACCGATACATATACAATACAATATTTTATTTATCCAAGTTATTTATAGTCAATAGGACATTGATATAATATAATCAGAGAACCAACTATTTATTTTCCAAATTTGATCAAGTAAAAGGTTAACATGCCATATGATAGATGAATGTATAATATATTCTCTAAGTATTAGAATTTGGTTGTTATAAAAAATAATTAAAAATGGTGACTTAGATTATCTTATAGAAGATATCCTCTAGCATCAAATTTTACATGCTCTAGTCTAGATTTATAAAACAAAATTTATTTTAGGTGGCATCGACCATATAATCTTCTAAATGTTTGTTTAATTTTCAACAAAAAAATAATCAAACTATTAAAGCGTCATACAACCTATGGAATCCATAAATAATAAATACAAATTACAAGGCAACATAGTCTTTATTTGTTAACTTATCCATCAAAACATCTTGGAATCATAATCTGACATGGCTTTTTCATAGGCATCGAATTACACATTTTTAGAATTAGATTTTACAAATAGTTTGCATTTTAATCCTAAGGCAACACCATAATAAGGATTTGACTATTTTTTAGAACATAATTTAGTATGTTTGGTGTCGACTCTCTTGAATGTTCAAATACTATTTTATAAACTAGTTTTTCTCTAAAAGAGGCAATATATAATGTTTTGTAAAAAGAATAAAATAATTTGATAATATAAATGATGAATATATAAATATTTTTATGTAATCAAAAATATAAAAAAATGGTAGGCTGATTTAGAGATCAGCCTATTTCTTCCCAATTGGTTAAGACTTATGAAATCATTATATATACATGTATTTATTGCGTATCATGAGTGATAGAAAATTATAAAATCTTTTTATATTGCTTTAAGAAATTATGGAAATGTTGGGTGCATGCATATGAGAAGTAAATAACAAAATTGAATTGCTAAAATTAGTAAGTGAAATTTTTTTGACAAGCTACAGTTGAAGTTGAACATAGAATATTATTCTATGAACCAAAACCATTAGCTAAAATATATAAAACATAAGCTAAAGTATTATCCAAATATAATTAGTTTTTAGAGTAGTATTTTTCTATAGTAAGATATTTCTATTTAAATCTAGTGGTACAAATCTAGAACATAGCTAAACATACCTCCTAATAGGCATCGGTCAATGCCAATATAAATGTTATAAGAAGAAAATTTATAATTAACTAATTTTTTAAGTGGGATTTAGATACATTTCATAATCTTGATTTATATAAGGAATTAAATTTGGTTTTTATTATAAAAATTTCAAGTCTTATGATATATTTCTCCTAAAATTACAGTGACATTAGTTTTATAATTATTTTATGGGCATGAACCTTGAATTGGTAATTATGGTGTGAGAGTAGCGATATAAAACTCCTTTCTTCATCATTATTGTATAGATAACCATAAGAATATGTGAATGGAGTTAAACAAGTAAAATATAACTACCTCTTTTTATGAGTTTAAACTAATAGAACTTGTAGATTTCTTGATGTATTAAAACCATCACACAGAATGTGACATTTTATTAAGTTATGAATATTTACATAATTAGAACCATGGAGGTAGATTTCTTTAGTTAATATTATCGATATAAATATTAACAAAAAATTAAAAGGATTGATTAAATATAGTACCTCCCACTTATCTCCTAGAATAAAGCCTATCATCCTACCTCAAAAGGAGGATTGGGGTTAATAAGAGATAAAATCATGAATCAAGATCTACTACTAAAGCAAGGTTGGAGGGTGATTAATGAAGATAACTAGTGTACTAAAATCATTAGGGCCAAATATCTAAATTCTAGGGAAGGCCCCAATTTTCTCTCAAAAATTGGTCCCAATAATGGCTCAACATTCTAGAAAGTGATGAAAGATAGCAAGGATCTTCTTAGCAAAGGACTTAAGTGGAATGTTGGTAGAGGGAATATAGTTGAATTTTGGGTTGACCCATGTATAAACACCCCTTTAGTATTCTCCTTCTAATATTTTGAATTGATCTCATTCTTTAAATAAATGTATGGTCATAAGGTTTCAGATTATTGGGAGAAAAGGAATGGAAGGAAGAGGTGGAAATTTCTAGTAAAAAATGACTTGAACTAGTAGCTGGCCCACCTCCTTTAAGACTTAAGCAATTCTATTCAACACATTCACATCAAAATTTTCTCGAAGGAGGATGTCCTCATCTAGAAATTTGATCCCAGTGGATTTTACTCTATTCAATCTAGTTATTCTTCCCTTTAGCACTAGGAGGATGACGATGGAAATTGGCATGATCTTTGGATTAAAAACCTCATCCCCAAAATTAGTGTCTTTTTCTAGTTGGTAACCTATAACAAGATTTTAATTATGGAAAATCTGGTAAAAAGAGGCATTCCCATCCCTAATAGATGTGTTCTTTGCAAGCATGAAGATGAGTCTGATGAACATTTATTCCTCTCTTGTTATTTTACTTCATCTATTTTTTAACATTTCTAACTTCTTTTGGGTTACTCTAGGCTCCATTAAGGACCTAACCACCCAATGGAAGCCTCTTTGGGAATCTCCCCTATTTATAATATGGTGGAACCTAACTCTCCCCCATAATTTTTGGGGCATTTACAAATCCAAGAATTCTTTCATCTTTAATAAATGCAAACCAAAACCTTCTTCCATTTTTAAATAGGTCTTAACCTTTATTCATGGAAATTAGTCTTCCTTTACTTATTTTGATCAACTTAGCTCTCTTTTCTTCTCTTAGATTATGAACAAACTCAATTTAGTCATCCAAGAAAAATATCAAGCAAAGGGGGTTGATAAGTCTAAATTTAAGTGGTTATTTCCTCTTCCCTTGTGGTTTAAGATAAACTTTGACAGGGTAGCGAAAGAGAACCCAGACCATATGATAGTAGGAGGTGTGATCAAAGATTCTTCTAAAAATATCAAAGTGGCCTATGTAGGTCCATTAGGGATACAAACCAACCATGTCTTAGAAGACACTATGGAACTTTGGGGAATAGAGTTGGTGGTCAATCTCAACATAGAATTCATCAAAATTGAGGGAGATTTGATGAAGATTATAATTTGTTTACAAGGCCTTTCTCATTCGTCATGGAACATTTATAAAATCATCAATTATGCTAATAACTTGTTGACCCACTTTAAAGGGGTCTTTATAGGGCATGTGTATAGGGAAGGCAATAAGGGTGTTGATTGCATAGCTAGCATCAAAGTCCTAAGAAGTGATTTTATCACATGGTATGAGAGCTATTTCTTGGATGATGTCATCTACATTATCAAGTTAGAGAAGGGACACATCATGCAAAGTCATAATGGGGGTATTAATTATGATACAAAAATGAATCATTTGTGATGACTTTTATATGTCTAAGACTATAGTTACTGAATCCTGGCATGTTTAGGAAGCCTTGAGCTTATATCATATGATTTAATGGGGCTCTTTTTTCTAAAAACATCCCATCTCCTTCCCTAAGAACATATAATATGAATATTGTAGAAGCAGTTTGTATTTTTACAAATGGGTGGGGATAGAGAATAATATGAGATGATCTCTTATGTTGATGTTAATAAAATTAAGTACATATGGCATAAAATGGTAAAGGGTGGGTTAGCTCCATTTATTAAATTCTTGGTCATTGTCTCTAGGGATTTTTCCCATGGTTGGAAAGATCATGAACTGAGAATGTATGGTTTAAAAATTTAGATCATAAGGACCTCATTGGTGAAACAAAAGGGATGAAATACAATGTTTTTAAAACATTCAAATATAAGAGTGGAACGGAGGAAATATTGAACATCTTCTATAATAAGGAAAAGAAGAAACCTAAGCATTCATCACATAAGGGGTTTATGAGAGCCGAGCTATCGAGGAAATGGATGGAGGTCTGTCTACAAGTTATGAGGTATTAAACTTGAGTGAAAACACATTACTATATTTTCACATCATTTTCTTCTTCTAAACCACTTTAAAGGCCATAATATTAGCATCCCATTCTTCTTGTTACAATATTTCAAGGTTTTGTTCTAAAATTTCAAAAAGAATCTGTCAATGGATTTAATCCATCAAGGTCTTATCTTGTTGTTAATTAAGTGTAGGGAGCCATAATGGTTTAATATTATCATTGAAGCTATTGACATCAATAGTGAAAAGGATAATTCAAAGGAGCAAGTATACTAAACTTAGTCATAATCTATATATGAATAGGAGTAGGATTTAGGGGAGTCGATAGAACATGTGCAGGAGGATCCCAAACTAGAATTGGGGAGCCCTACATTTTTATAATCTCTCACTAGTAAAGGTAAAGGGGTCACTGGGTTCAATGTCAAAGTGGAAATTGATGACTCCCTCTAAAATATGAAATGAATATTATGATTTAGAAACTTCTTTGTAGAAAAATTGCTAATTAGTTTAAGAGGATCAAAGGATTCCTCTTTTTGGATTCAATAGTTACTAATATGGGAAAATATCTCCCAATTCACACTGTAAAAGGTAAACACACCCAACATGAAAAAGAGGAGGAAGCTACCTGAGATCCTAAGGAAAAAAAGGGAGATTCAATACTCTAACCTCAAGTGGAAGAGACATGATGATGGTAAGGAGTAGTTTGTTAAGATTCAAACTAGGGGAAGAAATAATAAAAGTGCTAGTATTGAGACCAAGTAATTGGTCTTCTACTTTGAATCAAAATAGCTTGTTTGGCTCTATTTCCTTTTGGCTACTTTTAGGTTTTTTGATTGATAGTTGGTGAAAGTTTGGTGGTAGGGAGGTTTAGCCACTGGGTTTGTCTTTTTTCTCTTTTTTTCCTATTGATATGTCCTACTTATCTTTTAGTTGATCATTTTAAAGGGTACAAGCCCTTCAACCCAGTCTTTAACCAATCAAATAAAAAATGATCTTGAATTCCAAATTAGTGACCTTTTTCTCAAATAATATCAAAATAATATTGATGTTGACAAATATAACAAAGAAAAATTCACACCCAATTGTTTGATTCCATTTGTAATCACTAAAAGGCTTGGTACAAGATCTTATTGACTAGCCACACTTGTCAAAAATCTAATGAGTATCATGTATTTATGTGATTATTAAACCTAGATAGTATTTTATCCACTATTTATTTAAAATATTTCAAACATTCAAAATAATAAAATATTTCAAAAATTCAATAAAATCAAAATAATTTCAAAATTCAAAATAAATAGCTATAAACATTTTTCAAATGTTGCTAGCTTACTTATTTACATATGGTTTTTATTCTATGGTAGGTAGATAGTATATTTCAATTTTTAATACACATCACCTTCCAAGAGGTACTTGAGTGTGATACATGAAATAATTTTACATGGTTTTGATATCAAGATTCCATTATTAACTAAAAAATTGTTAAGTTGGGGGCATCTATTTATTGTTTATGAATAATTCAATAGGTTGTGTTTATATAAAACATTTCTATCATGTTTGGCATATCTTCATTACCTATGAATAATTCAACAAGTTGTATTTATCAAATACATTTTCACTTTTAACTTTAAAATTTTGAAAAATATTGAACATGAATGAGTATCATGCCACATTTGAATCTATTCCAATGACATATAATGTTATGCATCTATATACTTTATCGAAAATGTATTTTCAACTTGTAACTTTGATCTTGTAATTATTTTTCACATGCCCTTGAATATTCATTAAAATGTAAATGATTATGTACCTTGCCTATTTTAAAAGTGAGTGATATGCATGCCATATGCCCCAAAAATATATATTTATGTCATAATATCTATCATAAATTTGATTTTTTATTCAATTGGCATATTTTAAAACTTGTATTATGTTATAAAATCTGATTTTATATTAATTTGAATCTTTTAAAACCTCTACTATATATTATTGAAACCTATGTTTTTTATATTTAAACCTATCTCCTCTCCCAAATATATTCATGAAGGTTTAGATCGGTAATACAAGACCATTGTGATGCTCCCTTTTGAGATGAGGGATGTATCTTGCAAGTCACTCATCTCAAAATAAGATTCAATTGTATCTTGATAAATATATGATAGTTTATTATTATGTCATCATGATGGAGAATATGATATCATATAAAATTTAATTTTCATTGAAGAATATAACATATTAAATGCAATGTCATATAAAGGGTTATGTATATAGAAATATAGAAATGAAGTGTGTAGTATTGTAAGAATATTTGAATTAGATTATACCTTACAAGTTCATGATAGGTATCGTGGCATCCCTAATCAATCTTAGCAAGCACACAAACATAATACACAATAATGTCACATAATAAGGCCAAGGGATGCATTCAAGGGATGTTCAAATGCCACATTAATAAAGATTGCACACATTAGAGCAAGGGCCACAAGTAATGATATGTTAAAATATCACATATACTAAGTAATTATATCATTAATATAGTCAATAAATTTGACTAAATTTTTAAATTACCACACACAATAAATAAGTAATGTTAAGCATATCATGGAAGAAAAAAATAAAAATTAAGGAACATAAAACAAGTGAAAACTAGTATATTATATCCACATGTGGAAATGTTATATCATAGAAAAGTAACATTTTCTTGTATAAAAATATAAGAGTATGAGTGATTTATAAATAAACTTATAAGATATGTATCTCAATATTATATTTTAGGTCATAGATAGATATCACCTATTATAATGTAACATGTAGAACTAGATTCCTCTAGCATAAACATGGCCATTGGGTAGAAGGGAGTCCAACATCTAAGAATACATATGTAATGTATGTCCTACATCATAGCCAGTACCTCATGAAACACATGTAAATAGTAAATTATATGCTATCCACTAAAATATATGATAAATAGCATATGAAAATTAGTAAACTAGCATCTCATATCATGCTTAGGTCCCCATTATTAATTTTTTGAAAATATTTTGAATGTTTTTGTATTCTTTTGCAATATTTAGATTTTTTGGATTATATATTTATATATATATATATATATATATATATATATATATATATATATATATATATATTTGATGATCCCATAAATTTTAGGATGAAACAACCCTATTTTTTCCCTTAAAATCGAGAACATATATGCATTCAAGGCACCTTTCCTAAATTAACAACACAAGTTAGTGTCATATTAAAATGTGTACAATCATGATTATAAATATAAACCATATTAGGTTAATTTATAATACTTATCCAAGTTTAAAACTCCCGTAGGGAATACTAAAAGGAAGAGTGTTACCTTTTAGAGTTATACACTTTATGTTACATCCTGATTCCTCACCAAAAAAAACTTGCTAGATTGTCTATGGATATTTGTAGTTAATAAATTTATAATTGGTTATATTTATGATTAAGCTTGATATTTATGCTATTTTAAGATAATATAATGTTGATTATTTAGATGATAATACATGATTGCTTATTATGAACTAGTTTATGTATGGATTTATATTTTCAGAATATTAATGTATTGATTCAGTTATATATTGTTGCTTTATGATTATCATGTGATATAATATAATTAACTACATGTTATGAGATGGATACAGGTGAATTCATCCCTTGATTTTACCATAGGGAGGTCATCATCAGAGAGGATGATGCAGATGGAGACATCGTAGGTCGACAGAGAACTAGCAAAATCTTACACAAATCACAATAATTACTCAAGGTAAAAAATACATTTAAAAATGATTGATTTTGGTATTTTTTTAAATTATTATTTTTTGTGATTATTTGAGTAGTTAAAATTATAGAAATAAATTCCCTTGTGTGTGCTTAGCATGATTTGTTGTTAATACATAGAGGCAATTTTTTAAAAAAATTAAAATTAAATATGGGTTATTATTTATGATTTTATCATTAAATTGCTAAAGTGTAATTAAATGTTAAATTAGTTGAATATGAAGTTAGAATTTCATATTAAAATATAAAAAAGGGAATTATTTTATAAAAAAATCATTGAAATTAGAAAAGAGAAATAAAATAAAAATCTATAAAAATAAAAAAAGAACTAGATGTCTTAAAATTAGTAAAAAACAAAAACATAAAATAAATAAAAAAATCTCAGAAAAAAGAAATTAGCATATATTTTCTATTTAATAGAAATAATGAAAGAGAATTTGCATAGTTTTTTACATTAGAGAAGAAGGAGAAGAGAAGAAACATGGCAAAGAAAATAAGGGAGACATAGAACTACCAAGTAGGTGATTCCCTATAAATTTGTACGTAATATTGAGTTTAGCTATGTGATATTATGGACTTGAGCAAGCAATTTATTTATAAACTTATATGAAAATATAAAAATTTATATTATGAATAGTAGAATATACATAGCGAATTATTTGTAAATATAAAATGATATTTGAATATAAAATAAATTATCATAATTGAATTCAAATGTCCTCTAAAATGAGTAAGTCTCTTAATACAGTGATTAAGAATAATGTATGCAAAGTTTGGTATTGTGTAGGGAGAAATGATATGTACTATTTAAAGTAATTGAATATGTTATACAATAATAATATATGTATAAGCATAGATTAGTATATATAGGGTTGTATAAAACAAAAATGGATTTTTATTAATCAAACCTAGCTAAAATGAGCATCAACCAGCTAAATGACATTTTTATATTTTTAAACTTGAATCAATAGTTAAGTTTAAGCACTATATAATCAGTTTTAAACCATAAAGAGTGTATATTATATAATACATGGTCTAAATAAATATTAGAAAATCTAATTTAAATGTTACTTTATTAGCCACAATGATTCTGAAGTATAATCAATAATTCACAACCATATATGATAAGGCATCGATACATATACAATACAATATTTTATTTAGCTAAGTTATTTACAATCAATAGGACATTGATATAATATAATCAGAGAACCAACTATTTATTTTCCAAATTTGATCCAGTAAAAGGTTAACATGTCATATGATAGATGGATGTATAATATATTCTCTAGGTATTAGAATTTGGTTGTTATAAAAAATAATTAAAAAGTGGAGACTTAGATTATCTTATAGAATATATCCTCTAGCATCAAATTTTACATGCTCTAGTCTAGATTTATAAAACAAAATTTATTTTAGGTGGCGTTGACCATATAAACTTCTAAATGTTTGTTTAATTTTCAACAAAAAAATCATCAAACTATTAAAGCATCATACAACCTATGGAATCCATAAATAATAAATACAAATTACAAGGCAACATAGTCTTTATTTGTTAACTTATCCATCAAAACATCTTAGAATCATAATCTGACATGGCTTTTGCATAGGCATCGATTTACACATTTTTAGAATTGTATTTTGTAAATAGTTTGCATTTTAATCCTAAGGCAACACCATAATAAGGATTTGACTATTGTTTAGAACATAATTTAGTATTTTTGGTGTCGACTCTCTTGAATGTTCAAATACTATTTTATAAACTAGTTTTTCTCTAAAAGAGGCAATATATAATGTTTTGTAAAAAGAATAAAATAATTTGATAATATAAATGATGAATATATAAATATTTTTATGTGATCAACAATATAAACAAATGGTATGCTGATTTAGAGATCGCCCTATTTCTTCCCAACTAGTTAAGACTTATGAAATCATTATATATACATGTATTTATTGTGTATCATGAGTGACAGAAAATTATAAAATCTTTTTATATTGCTTTAAGCAATTATGGAAATGTTGGGTGCATGCATATGAGAAGTAAATAACAAAATTGAATTGCTAAAAATTAGTAAGTGAAATTTCTTTGACAAGCTACAATTGAAGTTGAAAATAGAATATTATTCTATGAACCAAAACCATTAGCTAAAATCTATAAAACATAAGCTAAAGTATTATCCAAATATAATTAGTTTTTAGAGTTGTATTTTTCTAGAGTAAGATATTTCTATTTAAATCTGGTGGTATAAATCTAGAACATAAGTAAACATACCTCCTATATAGGCATCGGTCAATGCCAATATAAATGTTATAAGAAGAAAATTTATAATTAGCTATTTTTTTAAGTGGGACTTAGATATAATTCATAATCTTGATTTATATAAGGAGTTAAATTTGGTTTTTATTTTACAACTTTCATTTCTTATGATATATTTCTCCTAAAATTACAGTGACATTAGTTTTATAATTGTTCTATGGGCATGAACCTTGAATTGGTAATTATGGTGTGAGAGTAGTGATATAAAATTGCTTTCTTCATCATTATTGTATAGATAACCTTAAGAATATGTGAATGGAGTTGAACAATTAATATATGACTACCTCTTTTTATGAGTTTAAACTAACAAAACTTGTAGATTCCTTGATGTATTAAAACCATCACACAGAATGTGACATATTATTAAGTTATGAATATTTACATAATTAGAACCATGGAGGTAGATTTCTTTAGTTAATATTCTTGATATAAATATTAAAAAAAAATTAAAAGGATTGATTAAATATAGTGAATGATTACTTGTAAACCTCCAACTATAAATGGGTTGTGAAACTAGATTCCTAGTGTTTCAAAAAAATGAAGTTTTAACTTTTCTATCTATTTTATGCAAATTATGTTCCTTATATTTATAACTATTTCATTATTTTATTTTTATGCTTAATAGTTATGACTAAAACACTAAACCATGGTTTATAAATTTCTTAGCATTAAAATACCTATAGGTGGTGCATATTAGGATATGTGAGTGATAGTATATAAGGATTATACCTGTAGTTCATTAGATGATTTTAATAAGTCATTAATTTACATAGGAATAAGAAACTATAACCCTTGAAATAGTCTCATTAAAGTAAATGAGTAGGTAGAATGAAAATCCATAATGAGTTTATGAATTATCTAACTCACTACTAATAATATGAATGATTGTTAGTCATATGTATTCAATATGGAATACTTGTGTGCATTAAATAATATGAGTGTATTATTATTTATAAATTTTTAGCTATACTTAGTGCATAATGGTGCATAATGATGCATGTTTATATGTTATGATATTTTGGTATGCTTGTATCAGTTTATTTTATGGTATACCCAAGTGGTGTAATTCTTTATCGTTTGTTTGTTATTATCTGCATGGATTAGTTGAGTCTTGAAAATAATAAGTTTAGATTATGTGTTTATATGTATTTGGGAACCAATGATAGTATGAGATATCATAGGGTACTATAGTATAAAATTATGTTTTACCCTAGTGGTACATACTATAATTATTATGCCTAAACTCATATCTACATTTGACTATTTTATTATATACATATTGGTAAGACTTGTGTATGTGATCATGTAAACTTTAAGAGTTTAAAAAATATTGTATTGGCATATTATTTTGTTCCATGGTAATAATGACTTTCTTTTTTATATAAATAGTTACTTTTATAACGCTTAAGTTTCCATGTATTTAAGA
>JARHVA010007790.1:252500-287500 GCA_037957365.1 Torreya grandis
ATTTTCTATTTAAGAGAAATAATGAAAGATAATTTGCATAGCTTTTTGCATTGGAAAAGGAGGAGAGAAGAAGAATGGAAAAGAAAATAAGGAACGCACAAAACTACCAAGTGGGTGATTCCCTACATATTTGTATGTAATATTGGTTTTGGCTATGTGATATTATGGATTTGAGAAATCTATTTATAGACTTATCTAAAAATATAATAAGTTATATTATGAATATACATGGTGAATTATTAGCAATTATATCACGATAGTTAAATATGTAGTAAATTATCATAATTAAATTCAAATATCCCTTGAAAAGAGTAAATATCCTAATACAATGCTTAGTAATACTAAATGTAAAGTTGGGTATTTTGTAGAGAAAAATGATATGTAATGTTTAAATTAATTGAATATGATATATAATATTAATATATGTATAAGCATAGATTAGTATATATAGGGTTGTATAAAACAAAAATGGATTTTTATTAAATGAATCTAATTGAAATGGGTGTCAACCAGTTAAATGGTATTTGTATATTTTTCAACTTCATTCAGAAGTTAAGTTTAAGCACTATACAGTTGGTTTTAAACCATAAATAATGTATATTATATAATACATTGTATGAATAAATACTAGAAGTTGGACTTTAAATGTTACTTTAGTAGATAAATAATAATTCACAACCATATATGATAAGGAATTGATACAATATATAATATAATATTTTATTTAGTCAAGTCATTTATAGTTAGTAGGGCATCGATATAATATAGTCAGAGAACTACTTGTTTATTTCCCAACTTTGAGTTAGTACAAAGTTAACACACCATATGATAGATAGATGTATAATGCTCTGAGTATTAGAATTTGGTAGTTTTATTTTTTAAATGGTGGCTTATTTTATCTTATGGAATATATCCTCTAGCATCAAATTTTACATGCTCTGGTCTAGATTTATAAAATAGAATTTGTTTTAGGTGGCATCAACTAGTTAAACTTCTGAATGTTTATTTAATTTTCAACAAAAAAATCATCAGACTATTAAAGTGTCGTACTACTTTTGGAAGCCATAAACAATAAATACATATTGCAAGGCATCATAGTCTTTATTTGTTAACTTTTCTAGTAAAAAAACTTGGTGTCATAATCTGACCTAGTTTTTGCATAGGCATCGATTTACACATGTTTAGATTTGAGTTTTGTAAATAGTTTGCATTTTAATCCTAACGCATTGCCATAATAAGGATTTGAATGTTTTTTAGAATAGAATTTATTCTATTTAGAATTGACTCTCTTGAATGTCCAAATACTATTTTATATACTAGGTTTTTTTCTAAAAGAGGCAATATATAATGTTTTGTAAAAAGAATAAATTAATCTCATAATATCAATGATGAATATATAAATAGTTTTATATGATCAACAATATAAATAAATGGTAGGTTTATTGAGACATCTCCATATTTATTATATATGGCTAAGATTTATGAAATCATTATATATGCATATATTTATTATGTATCATGAGTAACAAAAAATTATAAAACCATTTTATATTACTTTAAGAAATTACGGCAATACTGGGCACATACATATGATGAGTAAATAAGAAAATTAATTTTCTATAAATTAGTAAGTGAAATTCCTTTGGTAAGCTACACTTGAAGTTGAAAATAGAATATTATTCTATAAACCCAAAACATTAGCTAAAATATATAAAACATACGCTAAAGTATTATCCAAATATAATAAGTTATCAGAGTTGTATCATAGGTAAACATACCTCCTATATAGGCATTGATCAATACCAATAGAAACATTATAAGAGGAAAATTTATATTTAATCATCTTTTGAAGTAGGACTCAGATGAAATTCATAATCTTGATTTATACAAGGAATTAAATTTGGTTTTTATTATAAAAATTTCAAGTCCTATGATAGATTTCTCTTAAAATTTTAGTGACATTAGTTTTATAATTGCTCGGTGGGCATGAACCTTAAATTGGTAACTATAGTGTAAGAGTAGTGATACAAAATTGGTTTCTTAGTCATTATTATATAGATAACCATACCAATGTGTGAATGGAATCCAACTGGTAAAATATAACTACCTCTTTAATGGGTGAAAACTAGCAAAACTTTTAAATTATTTCATATATGAAAGCCTATCACATGAAATATGACATTGTATTAAGACTATTTAAATAATTAGAACCATGGGGGTGGATTTATTTAGTGAATATTATTAGAATAAATATTAAAAAAAATTGAAAGGATTAATTAAATATATCAAATTATTTCTTGTAAACCCCTAAATATAAATGGGTTGTGAAAATAGATTACTTGTGTTTCATGAAAATGAAGTTATGGTTTTTCTATATTTTGAATGGAAAGTGTGTTTCATGTATTTATAACTACTTCATTAGTTTATTTTTATGCTTAGTAGTTATGATTAAAACACTAAACCATAGTTTAAAAATTACCTAGCATTAGAATACTTCAGGTGGTGCACATTAAGATGTATGAGTGCCAGTATATAGGGATTATACCTGTAGTTCATTATATGATTTGAATAAGTCATTAAGTTACATAGGAATCAAGAACTATAACCTTTGGAATAGTCTCTTTGAAGCAAATGAGTAGTTAAAATTAGAATTCATAATGGGTTTATGAATTATCTAACTCACTACTAATAATATAATTAATTGTTAGTCATATGTATTCAGTATGGAATACTTGTTTGCACTACATACTATGAGTGTGTTATTATATATAAATGTTTATTTATACTCAATGCATAATAGTACGTCATGATGCATGTTTATATGTTGTTATACTTTGATATTATTATATGAAATTTAATTTATGGTATACCTAATTGATATAATTGTTTATTATTTGCTTGTTATTATTTGCATGGATCGGTTGAGTCTTAAAAATCATAAGTTTGGATTATGTGTTGTTATGTAGTTAGGAACTTATGATAGTATGAGATATCATAGGGTACTATAGTATAAAATTATGTTGTATTTAGGTGGTACATACTGTAATTATTATGCCTAAACTCATATCAAAATTTGATTATTTTAATGTATACATATTGGTTATTATTGTGGATTGGGTGTGTTGTTACAGTTGGTAAGACTTGTATATGTGAGCATGTAAACTTTGAGAGTTTAAAAAATGTTGTGTTTGTATGTTATTGTGTTTTATGGCAATGATGACTTGATTTTTTATATATATATTTAATTGTATAACACTTAAGTTTTCATGTATTTAAGACTACGTTATATGATTATTTGTGAAAAAGTGGTAGTTAAGTCTTAGAATATTGGACTATAATAATATGGGTTATCATATAGAGATGTTTGAAAACTAATTATGGTAGTGAAAATATATAGTTACATGTGAATTTATTGGGTGCTATATTTATAATAATTATTTTTAGTATGGGATAGAATATAATGAAAGATTCATGTATATGTTTGATAGATTAAATGTATGTTATTATTACTCTTTTATATAGTGTGTCATATGATGCAATTACTAGTAGGCTGTAAGTTTATGAATTGTGTGGTTGAATTTTATTTGACTAATCTACATCATTAATTCAAAGTAAGGAGTGAGATGGACTTCACTAGCATACTGGCATCGCAATGTTAGATGAAGGCAATCGGATCAAGTAGTGTGCATGAAATTGATAGATCTATAGATCATTTTTATATTAATATTCGTAAAGCTTTGGTCAAAGTATGTTTAGTGAGACAATATAATTTCATGAGTATTATTTACATGAATTGAATATATCTTGCCATAGATCAAGTTTTTAATTATACACTACATGTTTACTTAGTTATAAATCATATAACACACGTGTGCTTGCTAATCTTTATGGATTCTTGTGTCATAATTATCTACCTATCCATGAAGGGTGGTCCATTCCTTGATGGGATTACTATAGGGGATTATTTATTTGTGGTTGGTGTGGAAAATTACTAAGATAATTCTCTCTCTCCCCACAATAGTACTACTTATTGAGATGACACTTGAGATTATCACAAAAACTTGAAGGTTGGAAACTATGCTCTGAGGTAGCCAAGTATCTTATTTTTACATTGTATTATATTATGATTTTTATTGTAAAATTTCCATAAAGAGTTTTAATTACTTTATATATTGAGTTGTCAATCTCTCATGATATTAGAGATCCATATTTTATGTTGTAATATGAATTGTTGTCATGATTGCACATGAATAATTTTATGATCTGTGTTAGACTCTTGGGATGTAATATAATTTTATATATGTGTTAATTTTTTAAAAATACGTATTTCTATTTGGATCCCAATAGGGATGTTACATGTGGTATCAGATTTGTGTCTTGAACTCTAAGACCTAATGAGTCCATTAGAGTTTTCATGTATTTGTGTTCATCGATGTGAACCTAGTAACATGAAGTATTGCACTAGTATTTTAGATTTGTGATGCCTTGGTGTGAAACAATGTTACACCATGATTGGAGTTTTTATAATTGATAGATTATATGGTATGACTTGTGGTTATTTTTAGTTTAATGACATTTGGATAATGTGTGTGTAAACCCATGATTGTGTACCCTTAGGAGTACTTATACCCTTTTGATTTTTATGGAAGATTGATTTATCAAGTGTCCCATAGATGATGGTTGTATATGAGGTTTTGATAGGTGAGTATAAATTATAGTTATTGAGTTTTAAACAAAAGATTTCTACCATAGTTTGATCACTTGGACCAAACACCTCAAGTATGATTACATCCTTTTTGGTAACCAAGTCATCTTCACCATTTATGGCTTTATATTGTGAGTGATTATAAGTACGAGATGATTTTCACTTAATATTTGTGTGTGTGTGTGTGTGTTTGGATTTTATGTCTTAATTTTATTTATCCTAGGACTAAAAATCTTATAAGACGAATTTTAGTTTTGGTACCACCTAGTATGGTGGGAAATTTCTTGCAGTAGAGTATTGTGGTCTTGATTGAAAATTCATGTGTTAGGAACCTATTTATGGTTGGTACCATTTAATTTATGTGGTTTAGGAAGAATCATCATCTCTCTTAGATATATTAGAGATGAGTCATTATTATCTCATTCTACTTTGACATCATTATAAGCTATTGAGATGATCCATAATTTCCTAATTAAGAATTGTTTCTAAATGTTGTTTGACTGTACTCCCTTAAAGTTTGTGGGAAAAAAAATTTAAATCATGGAGAGAGAGAGAGAATTTTTAAGATTAGATGGATGGACACATCTTTGTGATTGGTATAGCTCCTAATTATAGATTAAGATACCATACTTACAAGATTTGGTAAGTAGGTAGTGTTTGGGTAACATTGATTTGTGTTGTTTTATTTTTACCTTGGGAGGGTAAGTAGGAGTTTTTGAGATGATATCTCTCTAATTTTTACTTACAACTTTTTAGATAACTACTTTATCTAACATGTGATTTTAAGACCATGTGAGGTGGAAAACCTTGATTCATATATTAAACTGTATACTAAGAATTATAAGTTGATTATAAATCTTATAATGTTATACACTCATGATTAGATTGACATTTATCTCTTTTTGCTTAAAGCGTGTTGTTTTGGAAGAGTTATTTTACACTTATCACCAAAAGTGAGTAATGTTTAGGATGTGTAGAATATCTTGTCAATCTAAAGGTTGGAATAAACTTTTAACTTGTTGTGTGTCTAGTCATAATTTAATACAATTATAGATGGATTATATGAATTCTCTTTTGCATGTACATTCATACATCTAAAATTATTTAACTCAAAATATTGTTTTCTATGATATGTTAGCATAAAATGGTGATTCATTGAATATTATGCACATGTGGAGATCATTAGTTTGTAGAGACATGAGGGAAGAGTGGTGAATTAGGAATATGAGTTCTAACTGAAAGGATGGTATCCTAATTAGACTCATATTGACTCAGTTGTTACTAAGTTTAGATCTAATAGATAGACTTATCAAATTTAAGATTTGATAGACAGACTTGTCAAATTTAGTAATATGACCATACACATGTATACTATGGATGGGTAATATATAATTATGTATACATTAGAAATGTAG
The DNA here is from genome assembly GCA_037957365.1 of Torreya grandis. Taxonomy (NCBI): domain Eukaryota; kingdom Viridiplantae; phylum Streptophyta; class Pinopsida; order Cupressales; family Taxaceae; genus Torreya; species Torreya grandis. The sequence continues at coordinate 258,621 of JARHVA010007790.1, forward strand.
TCTTTCTAAATTCATATTCATCAACATACATGTCAATGTGATAGTACTAACATGTTATACCTATTAGAATCTATGTGAAGTAGTGATAGTATTAACTTATATACATTATTATTGCCAAATTCTCTAAATGTTTTTCTTTAGAATAAGAAAAACACTCTCTAGGTTAGGGAGATATACAGAAGGGTTGGAATATTTTTTGGAACTCTCCCTGAGCATTTATTTTGGCTTGCATAATGATTTTGTGTGCTTTTAGGAAGTCTATAAAAATTTCACTAAGACATGTGAGACCCTTCAAGGTAACATAAGTGGTTAGTCTTATGGTAGATAGGCTTGTCTTGATGATTTTAGACCCCAGGGTGATCATGATAGAATCAGTCAGAGTAAGTAATACATGAAACCAAGTTTGATTAATTGGGATATGTTATTGAATAGGGTCTTATGAGACCAATACTTTAGGAATAGATCAACTTGAAAGAACCAATGTGAGTTATGTAGGTAATTTTCCAATTATTTTCTTAGTTTGACATTATTTATCATGTTATTGCTTTGCTAATAAATATTTTTTATTGATAAATTATCTTTGAATAAGAGTCATTAAGGATAATGACTAACTTTAGATGGGAAGGATGTTACATCTTGATTCCTCACCAGATAAACTTACTATATTATCCATAAATATTTATAGTTAACAAATTTATATTTGATTGTATTTATGATTAAGCTTGAGATTTATTCTAATTTGAGATAATAAAATGTTTCTTAATTAGATGATAATACATGATTATTTATTATGAGATGGTTTATATATGCATTTCTATTATAAGAATATTAATGTATTGATTAGTTATATATTGTTGCTTTATGATTATCATGTGATATGATTTAATTACTTATGTGTTGTGAGATGGACATAGGAGAATCCATTATTTGAATGTATCAAAGGGAGAGCATCATTGGAGAGGATGATGTAGATGGAGACATCGCAAGTTGATAGAGAGCTAGCAAAATCCTACACACCATAATAATTAATCATGATAGAAAATACATTTAAAAATGATCACTTTTACTGTTTGTTTAAATTGTTATTTTCCATGCTTGTTTGAGTAATTAAAATTATAGAAATAAATTCCCTTATGTGTGCTTAGTATTATGTATCATTAATACACGTAGAAGAAATTTAAAAAAAAAGGTAAAATTAAATTTAGGTTATTATTTATGATTTTAACATTAAATTGATAAAGTGTAATTAAATGTTGAATTAGTTTAATATGAAATTGTAATTTCATATTAAAATATAAAAAAAGGATTTTTTTTAAAAAAATAAAAAAAGCATTGAAATTATAAAAGAAATAAATAAATTTAAAATCTATAAAAAATTTAAAAAAAGAATTAGATATCTTAAAATTAGTAAAGATAAAATAAAAAGAAAGCCAAAAATAATTTTTTTGGAAAAAATAAATTAGCATCTATTTTCTATTTAAGAGAAAGAATGAAAAATAATTTGCATAGTTTTTTGCATTGGAGAAGAAGGAGAGAAGAAGCATGGTAAAAAAAAATAAAGGAGGCACAAAACTACGAGATAGGTGACTCCCTATAAATTTATATGTAATATTGTGTTTGGTTATGTGATATTATGGATGTGAGTGATCTATTTATAGACTTATATGAAAATATAACATGTTATATTATGAACAATAGAATATACACAATGAATTATTAGGAAATATAAATTGGCATTTGAACATATAGAAAATTATCTTAATTAATTCAAATGTCCCCTAAAAAGATAAATATCCTAATACAATGATTAGTAATACTATATGCAAAGTTGGGTATTCTATATGGATCAATGATGTGTAATGTATAAAGTAATTGAATATGCTATACAATATATATATATATATATATATATATATATATATATATATATATATATATATATATATATATATATATATATATATATATATATATATAAGCATAGATTAGTATAAATATAGTTGTATAAAACAAAAATGGATTTTTATTAACTAAACCTAGCTGAAATGGGTATCAACTAGATAAATGGTATTTGTATATTTTTCAACATGAATCAATATTTAAGTTTAAGCATTGTACGATTGGTTTTAAACCATAAATAGTGTATATTATATAATAAATGATCTGAATAAATATTAGATGGACTTTAAATGTTACTTTAATAGCCACAATGATTCATGAAGTATAATAAAAAATTCACAACCATGTATGATAAGGCATTGATATAGTATACAATACAATCTGTTATTCAACCAAGTCATTTATAATCAACAAGACATCGATATATTATAGTTAGATAACTAGATGTTTATTTTCCAACTTTTAGCTAGTACAAGGTTAACACATCGTACGATAGATAGATGTATAATATATGCTTTGAGTATTAGAATATGATACTTATAAAAATGGTGACTTAGTTTATCTTATGAAATATATCTTCTAGCATAAAATTTTGCATGCTCTAGTTTAGATTTATAAAATAGAATTTGTTTCAGGTGGCATCAACTAGTTAAACTTCTAAATGTTTGTTTAATTTTCAACAAAAAAATCATTTGACTATTAAAGTATCATACAGCCTATGGAAGCCATAAACAATAATTACATATTGCAAGATGTCATAGTATTTATTTGTTATATTTTCTATCGAAACAACTTGGCATCATAACCTGACCTAAATTTTGCATATGCATCAATTTACACATGTTTAGATTTGGGTTTTGTAAACAATTTGCATTTTAATCCTAAGGTGTTGCCATAATAAGGATTTGACTATTTTTTAGAAATAATTTATTTTGTTTGGTGTCGACTCTCTTGAATGTTCAAATATTATTTTATAAACTAATTTTTATCTAAAAGAGGTAATATATAATGTTCTATAAAAAGAATAAAATAATCTGATAATATCAATGATGAATATATAAATAATTTTATATAATCAACAATATAAACAAATGGTAAGCTGATTGAGACATTGCTTTATTTCTTCCTAGCTAGCCAAGAGTTATGAAATAATTATATATACATGTATTTATTATGTATCATGAGTAATGGAAAATTATCAAACCATTTTATATTGTTTTAAGCAATTATGGCAATGTTGGGCACATGCATATGATGAGTAAATAACAAAAGTAAATTGTTGTAAATTAGTAAGTGAAATTCTTTTGGAAAGCTACGGTTGAAGTTGAAAATAGAATATTACTCTATAAACCCAAAATGTTAGCTAAAATATATAAAACATAAGATAAGTATTAGCCAGATATAATTAGTTATGAAAGTTTTATTTTTCCATAGTAAAATATTTTTGTTTAAATTTAGAGGTACAAATCTGAAACATAGGCAAACATACCTCCTATATAGTCATCGGTCAATGCAAATAGAAATGTTATTAAAGGAAAATTTATAATTAATCATATTTTGAAGTGGGACTTAGATGGAATTCATAAGATTGATTTATATAAGGAATTAAATTTTATTTTTATTATAAATCTTTCAAGTCTTTTGATAGATTTCTCCTAAAACTATGGTGACATTAGTTTTATAATTGCTTGGTGGGCATGAACTTTGAATTGGTAACTATAGTGTGAGAATAGTGATACAAAACTATTTTATTAATCATTATTGTATATATAACCATAACAATATGTGAATAGAGTCGAATGGGTAAAACATAACTACCTTTTTTGTGGGTTAAAACTAGCAAAACTTTTATATTCCTTGATATATGAAAACTCATCACATAAAATATGACATTGTATTAAGTTATGACTATTTACATAATTAGAACCATGGGGTTAGATTTATTTATGTAATATTCTTGGGAGAAATATTTTATAAAAAATTGAAAGGATTGATTAAAGATAGCAATTGATTGCTTGTAAAACCCTAAATATAAACAAGTTGTGAAACTAGATTACTTATGTTTTGGTAAAATGATGTTTTGAATTTTCTAGCTATTGTATGCAAAGTGTATGTATGTATGTATGTATGTATGTATGTATGTATGTATGTATATATATATATATATAATTCATTTATTTATTTTTATTCGTAGTAGTTATGATTAAAATACTAAATCATGATTTACAAATTGTCTAGCATTAAAATAACTATAGGTGGTACACATTAAGATGTGTGAGTGCTAGTATATAGATATTATACATGTAATTCATTAGATGATTTGAATAAGTCATTAAATTACATAAGAATCAGGAACTATAACTTTTGGAATAGTCTTCTTGAAGAAAATGAGTAGCTAGAATGAAAAGTCATAATGTATTTATGAATTATCTGACTCACTACTAATAATATGAATGACTATTAATCATATATATTCAGTATATAATTCTTGTGTGCATTACATACTATGAGTGTGTTATTATGTATAAATTTTTATCTATACTTAGTACATAATGGTGCATCATGATGCATGTTTATATGCTGTGATACTTTCGTATTCTTGTATGCAATTTAATTTATGATATAGCTAGATGGTATAAGTCTTTATTGTTTACTTGTTATTATCTGCATGTATCAGTTGATCCTAAAAATCATAAGTTTGGATTATATATTTTTATGTAGTTGGGAACCTACGATAGTATGAGATATAATAGGATAATATAGTATAAAATTATGTTGTACCTAGGTGGTACATATTGTAATTATTATACCTAAACTCATATCTACATTTGATTATTTTATTATATACATATTGGTTATTATTATGGATAGCATGTGTTGTTACAGTTGCTAAGACTTGTGTATGTGAGCATGAAAACTTTGAGATTTTAACAAATGTTGTGTTAGTATGTTATTTTGTTCTATGGGAATGATGACAAGTTATTTATATAATACTTTATCTTCCATGTATTTATGACTACTTTATATGATTGTTTATGTAAATTGATAGTTAAGTCTTAGAATACTAGACTATGGTAATATGAGTTATCATAAAGAGTATTATGTTTGAAAATTAATTATGGTAGTGAAAATATATAGTTACGTGTGAATTTAATAGGTGGTATATTTATAATCATTATTTCTAGAGTGGGATAGAATATAATGAAAGATTCATGCATATGTTTGAAAGATTAAATGTATGTTGTTATTACTCTTTTATATACCATGTCATATGATGAAATTACAAGTAGGATGTAATTTTATGAATCTTATGGTTGAATTGTATTTGAAAAATATACATATATAATGCAGAGTAAGGAGTGAAATGGACTTCACTAGCTTACTAGCATTGCAATGTTAGATGAAGGCAACTCGATCAAGTGGTGTACATGAAAGTGGTAGATCTATAGATCATTTTTATATTACTATTCATAAATATTTGACCAAAGTATGTTTAGTGAGGCATTGTCATTTAATGAGTATGATTTACATGTATGTGTAATATCTTGTAATAAATTGTGTTTTCTATGATATACTGCATGTTTACCTAGTTAGAAATCATATAGCACATGAGTACTTGTTAGTCTATCTAGATTCCTTATCCATAATTATCTACCCATCCATGAATGGAGGGCCATTCCTTGATGGGATTATTTTGGGGGATCATTTTTCCATTGTTGGTTTGGAAAATCTCTTGAATGATGCTCTCACTCCCCACAACAATACTACTTATCAAGACAACACTTGAGATTGCCATAGATACTTGAAGTTTGATAACTATGCTCTAGGGTAGCCAAGTATCTTATTTATACATTATATTATATTGTACTTGTTATTATAAAATAACTATGAAGAGTTTTAATTACTTATATATTGAGTTATCATTATCTCATAATATTATAGATCTATATTTTATGTTGTAATATGAATTGTTGTCATGATTACACATGAGTAATTTTATGATCTCTATTAGACTCTCAGGATGTAGTCTACTTTTATATAAGTGTTAATTTTTTTTTAACTTACGTATTTGTGGTTAGATCCTAGTAAGTATGTTATAGTTTAGGGCGTATAGGTGTGTATGTGCACACTCATAAACTTTGAATTGATTTGTAACATATGTATTCTTATTAGGACCATTTTAAGGCACTTAACCTTACTTAAATATATAATTCTTCCTAATATAGACCAAGATAAAGGTTCAAGTGGTTAAGTAGTTTTTCCTTAATGAAATTATAAGACTACATCTTATAAGGAAGTCAAGAGTACTAGGGTAGACAACCCTATGAATCAAACTCAATATTAAACATTAAAAAAGTACTAAGATGATAAAGTTAATTCATTAACCAAATGAGAAAAAAATTCACACTTAATATAATAAAATCAACCATCATGTTTAGTCTTAGTATAATAAATATAATTAACATCCATAAATACCTATAAAGTTTGGGATAAATAAAATTTATATCGATATACCATTTCTAATTAAATATGTATACTACAGATAGTGTAGGCAAATAAAATAGTGCTACATGCTAAGATTATATAAACATAATATCCAATTTTTTGATTATGTCAACATAAAACCTTACTAAATATAGTATAAGAATACTAACATGCATAACTTTAAATTATAGAGTTAACCTCTTGTACTATATCCAATATTAACAATATTTAATGTAACTCGATGTGCCAAAACTAATATAAATGACATTCCTATGATGGGTAGTTCCTTTTAAGTGAGTACCTCACCATATAGCCTCATTGTCAAGAACATTTAACTAATTATTTTAATCCATTAATACATATCATACTAACCACATATAAAATTTCCATAGATATGAGATAAAACTTTTTAAGTTATCCCTTATCTACTTGTCACAAAGTTGTCATTAGTATATAATAATATTACACCAAAAGTATAAATTAGCTTGATTCATAATTTAAAAAATATACTTAATTGAAATAAATTAAAATATAAATTGAATGAAATTGAAAAATAGAATACTTGATTTGAAATAAACAACCATGCTTATTAATCTTTTTAATTTCAACAAACTAACAAATTCTAAAGCATCTAAGCTAATACAGGTTCATTCCTAGTTACTTCCCAATAACAAATATATTATAATACCAATAACAATAATGCATGATTTCATGACTTAATATTAGGATTGATTTAATATAAAAATCATAGTACTAAGAAAGCCATAAAATTTTACTTGTTACTCAATTGATCATTATATAATTGATAAGAATCATTCCATCAACAATCCTTCATCCACATTTTAGTTTCATAGCTTAAGTTTATTATAAAGAATCCAATTAATCCTTCAACTCTTTACACTTGTTTATTATTGATAAATAAAGGATAACTTTCACCTAATTTAAAAATGACCATTTCAATTAATACATGCATAACATGCAATCATAATTATGCTAACATATTACCAATATATATAACCATGCTTTGTAGTAAAAAATTCATTCCTATAACTTTTTAGGTTAAGTTTAAATTTAAATACACCTTTTCAAACATACTAATCATTCTATTTGAATATAAAAATGTAAACATTTAGATGACTTAAAACATAGGCATTATGAATATAATGAGTTCTATAAAAACATTGGAAAAGAATAGAATATAATTACTTACAAAGTATGTTAATATGTGTAAGTAATAAAACACTAACATATTAACATATTATAAGTGAATTAATTACAAGAACTATTGTAAACACAATCATTGTATGAAATACTTTATTCACATTTTCAACAAGAAGCAATGATAATTTAATCATTAAGAGAAGTAAATAAATGATTGATATATTTTTCCATGCTCAACTTATCCATATACAAGTTCATAATCACAACACACAATTTATGATGCAACATCTTATAAATTCATAAATTTATAATGCATCATTTCAACCATATCATAATTAATAAACATATATTGATAACATTAACTTTGGCTTAATAATTAAATAATATATAAATGATATAAAATAAATTTTAACATCAACTTAATATAACATAAATACAATTATAACCAACTTATAAGAATATATTATAAGTGGTTTTTACACCAATCAAGGTACTAATAATCAATGTTACACCACACAAAGACTGAAGTTATAAATAAGCATTCTTTAATAGGGATCAAAATCTAACCCTTCCATCACTATTATCCCTCCATTGGTACCCCTAGTAACTCCATCCATTAGATGGATGGTTGAATCAAGTGATGGGGACATTAGGAAAGATTAATATTATGTGTAATATTCTAAACCATAAAATAATAAATACATAAAATCTTCAAGACTAAAATGAAGTTTATGAAAAGAAAAAAAAAGAGACAAAAAATCACCTTCATTTAAATAATTTTGAATCAACTAAAACAAGAATGCAATCATTAATGACTTAAAAATCTATGAGTAATCATATCATATTCTATTGAGATTCATGGATTTAATGAACTTATAGGCTGAATCCATCAAGCCCAAATTATACAATACTTGGATTACTCAATCACCTTATCTTTCTAATTTAAGTATCTTAAGTTATCAATAAATTACTTAAAAAAACTAAAGTAATCAATTGAATAATCTAATAAGATTTGAGTCTTTTTAAGCATGCAATCATCCTAAAATAAACTCAAGTTGACACAATCAATCAAAGAGTACTCAAGTTAATATTTAAAATCAAAGAATCACAGTTTGACCTTCTATCCAAAAAAATAGCCATCCAAAGATATTATAATAAAATATATTCTTTAAGAACATCAAAACACATTTGAAACATTTAAACCAAAACACTACAGTCAATCTACCAATTTAAAATCAAAAGCATGGAGTTAAAATCAATTGGGTTATACTAAGAAACCAACAAGTCCACCATAGTAACAATCCCAGCTTTCAAAAGAGCTATGACCATATAACTTCAAAATTGAATTGAAACCAAGAGTGGGTCTTGGAATATGAGTGAAAATCACTCAGCCATAAATAGGTGACAATGTTGAGTGTTGAAAAAACATTATACTAAATACAAGTTAACATAGTGAATAAGAATTATTTCAAGACTCCAAACGTGAATGGTTAAGAAACCTAGTTCAACCATTAAGGGTTCAAAGGAAAATAATAAAACAAAATAAAGTAATAACCCTAATAAAAAAAATGGAGTTTGAAACTCCTTAATAAACACTCAAACAATAAAACCCTAAACTCTAAATAATCCTTGAACAAAACCAATGCATTTAAACTATCATCCATTCAAACCCCATACATAAATAACCACATATAGCTCTCTAAACAAATACAAATGAGACAAATAAATTATAATAAACCATATCATAATGTAAGTTCATCATGAATATTTATTATCTTCAAATTGCAGCTACAATGCTTACAAAAAAAAATCAACTTGACTAGAAAATTTCCATAAAAAAACTAAAGCATTAACTAAACTTAATTTTCTTAGAATGTACCTGGCTATTAGATATATTCTTCTTCCATCACCTACTCCTTCCTTAGAAAATTTAGCAACTATTTCATTATCTAAACCATTGTGAAATCCATTTTATTTTTAAGGGGCTGAGGTCATTGGTCAATAGATTAAATCCATGTGCCCCATGTTCTCACTAATTTTTAGATGAAGTGAAACTACTTAACTACCACCAAAAAACTTCATATACTAGTTCAAACATCCCTAAGATTCATTTTATTCCACCTCCTAAAACTAGTAATACTAAGCTAGGGTTGTGTCAAGCAACATAATACCACCAAAAATGCTAAGTGATCCAACAAGTTAATCAATGGTGGGATCTTGGTGGTCATGCCATTATGACCTAAATCTAAAATCCAAACTCAACCAAATAAAGTTTAAAATCAACTAATTTCCACCCCAAGATAATAATTGACTAGTCCAAGTCAAGGTCCACATAATGGCCTTAACACAACATGAACTTTGGTCAAAAAATAAATATCATATTCTAAGCCAAATACTAGTGATGAAATAATGATGAGGACTCCAATTAAGATTGGTGGGTTTAAAACTAGAAAAATGACACACTAAAAACTACATGGTAAAAGAAATCAATAATCAATCGATCCATATGTAGTCAAAGACCTAGTCAATAACAAACCAAGATGATCGCTCACAATGAAAAATCCTAAAAAACCAACCACAAGGTAAGAGATGAAATCAAGCGAAGTGTAAATTAAATTGATAGTACAAGTCATCATAGTAATAAGTCAACTTAAAAGAAATCAAGAACAACAATGAATATTAAATAATGATCATAAATAAATTCATCAAGGCAAAAAAGACTTAGTGAATAATTAAAAGCTCATAAACCAATAATATCCAAAATAATTATCAAAATATTTTAATAATTCTCACTAACCTTTTATTCCCCAATTGTTGGACTCCGCCGTCAAGCCTAGATCATTAACCTATTCATGCAGTCACATAATAGGACATCAACAATATCTAAACAAGATAAAAATAACCAAGTAAGAATATAAATTTCAAGTTGAATATAACATTCAATAAGGCATTTAATGTATCCAATAGATATCACTAAGTTAATAATCATCTAATTCTATGATGAATCTTAGTTGGAAATAAATAATAAAAAATGATAGCATCTGAATACAGTCAACAACTATAATAATACATCAATTTTCCAACTATAATAAAATAAAACATGATATGTCAATGTCCCAAACAATAATTAAAAGTGAGTCATAAAATAGGTCATGACATGTTCCCTCTCTTATCGAGGAGTTGTCCTAGAGATTAATTAAACAACAAAGGATAATGCTCCCTAAAAAGATGTTCATCTTCCTAAGTAACACTCATGTCACTTAGTGGATTCCATTGGACTAACATCTATTGAATATCTCTATTTTAAAACTTAACACTATGATTGTCTAGGATCCTCACAAGTTCCAACTGCATCTTCTATTTTTTTATAACCTGAATATTTCTCCAATCCAATATATGATAAGGGTCATATATGTATTTTATTAATAAAGCAACATGGAAAACATCATGAATCCTAGACAAAGAAAGAGAAAGGGCCAACTGATAGGAAATAGGACTAATATTTTCCATAATGTCAAAGGGTACAACAAAATGTGGATCTAACTTGTAATTCTTTCTAAACTTGATTTAGTTCTTCTTGGGTCTAACACATAAAAACCTTATCACAAACATTAAATTCATGCTATGTTATTTTTTAATCAACATAGTTATTTGTTGATCTCAAGAAAATTTCATATTTTGGCATATCATATCCATTTTTATCATATTATTGTAGTATATATAGGCAAAAAATATATCTATTTTTCAAGTTATCCCATCTAAGTGGTTTTCCACCTTTACACTCATACAGATATGCAAAAGGAGTCATTTTAATCACAATATGATATGAGTTATTGTAATCAAAATCAACTAGATCTAGTTAATTTTACCACTTAGTTTGTTCATCCATGACAAACATTCTTAGCATGTCCTTAATCACTTGATTAAGCCTTTCAATTTTACCATCCATTTCTAGGTGGTATGAAGAACTAAAAAATTAACTAAGTTCTAAATTATATAATAAAACTTTACAATAATCATTAAGTAAACAACTAATCTCTATATGAGATAATCATTTCCAGCATTCCATGTAACTAAACCACTTATTTCATAAAACATTCACAAAAATGGAGGTGTCATTAGTCAAGTTTCCAAAAATGAAGTGCCCAACCTTTGTAAAGTTATCCATCACTACCAAAATAGTGTTATGCTTAATACATGATTTATGTAGTCTAGAAATGAAATCAAGTGAGATTATAACCCATTTACCTATTAGTATATCATGAGAATATAGAAAAACTTCAAGGTGATAATGTTCAATCTTAACATGATGACATTTTATGAATTTTACCACAAAATTAACAACATCATGCTTCAAACTAGACCAAAATTAATGCCTTTTTATCTCATCTATCATTTTTTTGACATCCAAAATAAATAAAATGAGGTGTTGTATGCACTAATTTTACCACTAAAACCCATAAGTCTCTAGGATTGGTCACATAAATTCTATTTTATGTCTCACAAACCCATATATTTCAATAGAAAAGTCTAAAATTTCTCTTAAAATAGGCTCATCATCTAAATTGCTCTTACTTCATGGTATAATTCATTAGTAAGTTGTTATTTTAACACAACATTTCTAAAATTTCCTTTAAAAATAGAGAAGTCATCAAGGTATGTGTTTTGATTGAGGGCATCAACAACATGATTTTCATTACCTTTAAAATATAAAATACCCATGTCAAAATTACTTACAAATTATAGCCACTTATATTGATGCACATTTAAATAATTGTTGGAAAATAAATGTTTTAGGTCGTGGTGATCAAAGTTCACCTTAAAATGCTTATCTAATTTAGCATATAAAATATCCATGTCAAAATTACTTACAAATTATAGCCACCTACATTGATGCATATTTAAATAATTATGAGAAAATAAATGTTTCAAGTTGTGCTGATTAAACTTCACCTTAAAATGCTTACCCAATAGGAAGTGCTTCCATTTTCTTCAAAGAATGTACTATGGTATAAATATCTATATCACATGTAATATATTTATTCTCATGATCCTTTATATTTCATAACTCATAAGCCACCACTTTTCCCTCTTGGGTTAGAATACCACTAAAACTTTCCTTAGAAGCATCTGCCCAAACCCTAAATTTTCCATTTGGGACAAGAATGACAATTATAGGCATTTTAGTTAACATATCCTTAATATTATTTAAAGCCTCTTCACATTTAGGAGTCCAAACGAATTTCTTGCCTTTGTGTTGTAAGTAATTAATAAGATTACCTATGCTATATTTTTTTTTCCCATAAACCTATACTAATAACCAACCAAAACCATAAATCTACATATTTCATGTATGCTAATAGTGTCATGTCATTATTGAATGAATTTAATCTTTGTTAGATCCATAATAATTCCATCCTTAGAAATAATGTGCCCCAAATAGTGAATTTTAGCTACATTCTTAGAATAAATTAGCATATCATCTGAGAATACAAGAACAAATTTTTCTAGGTAATCCATGAATACATTATTCATTGTAGATAATTATCAAAATACTTGGAAAAATAATTGAATGATACAAAACTGATTGGCACCAGTAGATGGTATATGCTTTATGGGCATACCAAACTAGTGTTTACACACCTACTCAAGTTACACCTTACTTTTTAGTCTATAGTATAGAGGCCCTTTTATTTATTAAACTTGAGAAACCATATTTGTGTGTTTCTCTTAAATACATTGTCAAAGATAATGAATACTGTGAAAAGATATTGCATTAGTTATAATAGTTGAGTGCCAAATTCATATAGGATAAGAAGCACTTATGTGTCTATTAGGATCATGTGAAACAAGCATATAAAAAAAAGGGTTCATCCATGTGACTTTGATGTGGGTGACCTAGTATTAAAAAAAAAACATTAAAAATAATGTATAAAAATACAAGAAAGGAAAGTTCAAACCAAATTGGTTAGGACCATTCAAAATTATAAGAGATTTTAGAAAAGGCATATACCAACTTGCTACAATTGAAGGAAAATATTTAAAAATTCTAATGAAAAATTATGCACTTGTGTAAAGTTATTACTTAATAACTCATCAAATATTCTAGAATACCTAAAAAATATTCAAAACTCTAAAAACATTTTCAAAATAAAACATGTTCTATCGGCTCCTTAGCATCTATGTTTTAATTCCATGTTTATGGATGGAATATTATTTATTTTTACATACACATGTGTGTCACACTTATACATGAGTGTGATATAGGTATATACAGATATATGATCTATTCCTATTTCATATATTGGTCCATCCCTCGACTCATGTCATGTAGACATTGGAGACATCCACTTGTTTGATCATGATACTCAGGGTATATGGTTTGAGGATCACTTTTCATTATCATTTTTGAGATTATATGTACTTACACATGCCTTAATCCATGATTATATATTTCATAAGTAATTGATATGCTATGCAGTTAACGTTTTTTGATAAATCATTTTATCAATGGGCTACTATGATATGTTTATATTGGTTTCTTATGATTTATTTTATGCACTTCCTTGAGTGGCTTGCCTTGCTATTATATTTTTTATTCGATAATTTAAATATGCTACTTTTTTTGTGGCCCATATGCTTATGTGTGATTTTTTGGACATTAGAATATGCCATTATTTATTGTATGGACATTTTAATATGTCATTACTGCTTTTATAGACATTGGAATAAGTCATGTCTATTCGATTGTGTGGTATTTAAATAGGCTCATTATTTTCGGTCTCCTTGGACCATTGTCTATTGAATTGATTTTAAATGCTCTTATGTGTGTGTGTTTTTTTTTTCTTTTTGAGCTTGTATTATTAATATCTATATGTTTCCATGATATTTATCATGCATCTTAAGCCTTCATGTGATCAAATTATTCTATGTAATTCAATGATACATATACCTAGACATGTTCTTATATATGCTACATGGTTTCATTCACAAATTATTTAGTTATCTTATCCTTTTGAGGTGAGATAACTACTCATTTAAATTATTTCCATACCTAAAAGTGGGAGCATATCAATGGGGGCATGTCATAGAGGCATGTTATTCACATTCATCACACCCAAATTTAGTGTGTGAATGTTTTGGTAGCATGTTCTACACATTTATTCAGTATTTGACACACCCTTATTTAGTGGGGGCATGTTTTAGAAACATGTTTTCCACATTGGCACTCATATCAATTTTTATATTTATCGATATATAGTGGGGGCATGCTTTGGAATAATTTTATCCACAATTTTTCAATATTTTAAATTTTATATTATATGTATTGATTATATACTATAACATGCTATTGGTTGCAGGTCAGTCACCAACAAAACACTCAAGTTGGACTCAAGTGAAGGCAAGGTATGTTATACACACCTAGGTATGCATTTATTATCCTTTAAACTAATAATTTCATTACTAGTTTAAAATGGGGTGATGTAGATAATATTTATGGATTATGTAGTTCCTCATTCTTGTTGTATACTTGGAAAACTTAGACCTTGGCTATTATTTTTAGGTATATACCTTTCCCACTTTTAGAAGTCTTACATCTACTCTATCTTGTGTCCCTTAGCTTATATATTGATCATATTGATATTATGTTGATGAACTAAACCTATTATCTTATCCATAATTATTAAAACTTACTTATCTTCTACCTCTACAAGTTTTGAGCCTATAACTAGTTTCATATTCCCTAGACACTAACATCTAGGACAAAAACCTACATCAAAATAAGTGTCCTACTCCAACACAAATGTATAGTTCCATAAAGTCATATAATTTACAAATGAAATGTATCTTAATGGTTAGCCTAAGTGATTTAATGTGAGTTATTTCTCCAAAGGGATTGATATAAATACAAGATCAACCCTCATTCATTCCTCACCTAGAAAATATGTAAAGTAACTTATCAAAGCATTCAATCAAGCACTCAATAAACTAAAATATTCTCTATTTTCTCTTATTTACATATCATTCACAGGTAAAGCACATACATAGGTCTGAATTAATGAAGGCGTATCTTAAGAGCTATTTTTTCCAAGTTACAAGCTAGGTCACTATTATACTTGTTTTCCATATATTTCATAATTCACACACAAGACAACATGTAGTGGAGAATTACATTATTCTAAGGCCCTCTTCAAAGTATTAGATATGTAAAAAGTGCTCATTGATAAATAGGTATCTAGGGTCATCTCAACACCATGTTCCCACTAGTCCATTTTCCCCCAAGGTCACTATGAGGATGAAGAACTAAGGTTTTACAATTTCATGAGGAGTGACAATCTATGATCCAAATTTGAATACACTAGAGTGAAGGTAAAGATAAACCTAGGATCATCTAGGTGGTTGCATATTTTTACAACATGTATTACATATAGGGCCCTTAGGTTTAAAGAATATCATTGATGCAATCATCCTGGGATGATGATAGTGTTTACGGCTCCAAAGGAACTCCAATTAGAATTTGTCAACTATTATAGAACGTTCTTCAATTCATCTTACTACCTACTCCATATAAAAAACTATGTTAACATCATAACTAGTTAAGTATAATATTTATTTATTATTTCCATATATAGCAGAGTTTTACTTACTATTTTTAACCTATCTCAGTTTAATATATTTAATATATGTTATATTTGAGTTTAGCATCTAATTGACCTACTATAGAGATAATTTATCACCCTTGTATATTAGGATATATCTATCCCCTTTAATCCCGGATAACCCCAATCTATATTTTTAGGGTTAAACATTCACAAAGTTCATAAATGTAGTTGGTGCATTAGTTAGGACAAAATGCAAAATAATGAACTTGTAATATCCATGATGATTTTTAAAAGTTTTTTTATGGACATATTCTTCCTTGATACTTAGATGATGGTAGCCTAATCTCAATTCAATAATTTAAAAAACTATTGCCCTTTTTATTTGATCAAAGAAATTGTCAATCCTTGGCAATGGATATTAATTTTTTATCATTGCCTTTTTAATCATGTGGTAATATATGCATAGTCTAAGAGTCCCATATTTATTATTTATAAATAAAACTTGAACACCCCAAGATGAAATAGTTGGCCTAATGCTTTCATTAACTAAAGTTTATTGTAGCTAAAATTTTAGTTCTACAAATCATCTACATTCATATGATAAGATACGTTGATGTAGGAACAACTCCAAGCATGATATCAATGAAGAAGTCAAAATCTCACTTAGGAGGAAAACCAAACTATTTTTGAGGAAAAATGTCCAAAAACTCTTTCAAAAAAGGGTAATTTTGATAAGTTGGTTCTTTATCCTTGGGTAAATCTTGGATTTGGGATACATATATATTACATCCCTTTCACATAATTATTTTCAACTATAGAGCTCAATATACATTTTGTTCTCTAAGATGTTGGATGCCTTGTATTTCTACAAGCTTTCCATAGTCATCAACACATTGTATTTTTTTTCCTAAAAAAATCAAATGTTGATTTGTGTTATTGTAACAAATCCATACTTAAAATAAGACCATATGACCCCAATTTAGCTAAAAATATATTTAGTTTGGTCTTAAAGACACCTAAAACTAGCTCAGCTTGTTATAATCATTCACAAATTAGTACCCATTTTCCTATACCTACCTTGATCTCCCAACCTTCTCTGATCTTAAAAGGTTTAGAATTATAATTAATTGATATAACATGTGAATTAAAGTTATCTATTTCATCAGGACCAATCAATTTAGATACATTAAGACCAATAATAGTACTTTTGGTTTCAATTAGATTAACTTGAAAATCAACATTCAGATTATTAACTATTACATACACCCTACGGTTAGCTGATTGTCCAATTTTTATCTTGGGATAGTCCCCTTTTAGTGGTTATTACCACATTATCAATATTAAATAGTATTTTTAGTGCTAAAAAAATAATATTTTCTCCTGTGGCTAGTCCACACTGACCATTTTGGCTCTTACTTTTTTGAAAGATCCTGTCTTAGGTGAATTTTGGGTTTTTAAGTTTTTATTTTGACCCTAAAACTTGTTAAAACCACTTATCCTAATGAACCTATGTTTTTGATCAATATTATTGAAGTTATTAATAATGAGATAAATATTCTTAGCCTTAGATTATAAACATAGACATCATATAAAATACCTTATTCACCTTTGCAACATGAATCAATGATCATTCAATAATTAAGAGAAGTAAACCACCAATTGTTATATTATTCTATACTCAACTTATCCATATACATGTTCATAATCATAACATATTATTTTGGAATGCAACATCATATAATGTCATCAATATATAATGTATCATTTCAACCATCTCATAATTAATATATTGTTAGCATTAACCTTCAACTTAATAATTAACCAATACACAATTGATATAAAATAACATTTAGCATCAATTAAATACAACATCAATATAATTGTAACTGAATTACATGAATACATTCAAATATGTTTGTACACCAATCAAGGCACTAACAATCAACATGACACCTCATGAATATCAATGTGATAAATAAACATTATGTAAAAAGGATCAAAATCCAACCCTTATATCCATATAATCCCTCCATTGATATCCCTAACCACCCAATCCATCATCTATATGGTGTAATCAAGTGATTTGTACATTAGGGAAGGTTAAGACTATGAGAAACATTCTAAACCATAAAATAATATATACAAATAGTCTTGAAGACTGAAATGAAATTTATAAAAATAAAACAAAATATGTAAAAGATCACCATCATTTAAATAATTTACAAGCAACCAAAATAAGCATGTAGTCATTAATGACTTAATAAAATTTGAGTAAAATTATTAACTTCTATTGATATTCATGGATTTAATGAACTTATAGATTGGATCCATCAATCCCAAATTATACAATGCTTGGAATACTCAAGAACCTTAACTTGACAATTTAAGCATATTAAGCTATCATTGAATGCCTTAAAATAACTAAGTAATCAACTCAATAATCCAATAATAGTTTAGTACTTTTAAGCATACCCTTAGCCTAAAACAAACTCAAGTTAATAGAGTCAAGTAAAGATTACTCATGTAACAATAATATCTAAAATTGAAGAATCAAAATTTGACATCTATCCAAATAACACAGTCATCCAAAGAGATTACAATCAATGATATTATTTAATAACATTAAAACATAGTCCAAACATTTAAAACTAAATTATATAGTCCATCAACTAAATTAAAATCAAAATAATAGATTTAATAGTCATCGGGGTATACTATGAAACTAACATAGTCCACCATAGTGATAATCCAAACTTTCATATGAACTATGACCATATAACCCTCGAACTCAAACTATAGCCAAGATTGGGTTTAAGAAAATGAGCAAAAATAACTTGGCCATTAATAGGTGACAAGGTTGAATGTTGAAAAAACACCATCCTAAATACAATATAATATGACTATACAAGTCAACATAACTAAGAAGAATGAGTCTAAGACTCCAAACCAGAATGGTTAAGAAACCCAATTTGCCCATTAAGGGTTCAAATAAAAATAATAAAACATAGTGAAGTAATAAACATACTCAAAAATAGATTTTTAATCTCTTTAAGACAAACTAAATAAATAAAAACCTAATCTCTAACTAAGCTTTGAACAAAACCAACACATTTAACCTAACACCCATTTGAACCCCAACTGAATAATCACACAGAGCTCTCAAAAATAAAACCAATAGATAAAAATCAATTATAAACAACCATATCACAATATATTTTTAATAAATAGTTGTATTGTCATTACATTTCACCTATAGTGCTTCCAAAAACATTTCTAGTTGACTAAACAAATACCCATAAAAAAAATAAAACATTCATTAAACTTGATTTTATTAGAATGTAGTTGGATATGAGATGGGTTCTTATTTCAACACCTACTTCTCCTTCTTCCTAAGAAAAATGAACACTTATTTCATTATCCAATCCAATGTGAACTATATTCTAGCCACAAGGGACTATGGTCATGGGCTGATTAATTAACTCCATATTCCCCACATTCTCACTAAGTTCCAATTGAAACACAACTACTTAACTGCCACTAAAAATATCCATAGAAAAATTCATACATACCAAAATTTGAATTTGTTTCACCTCCCAAAAATAGAAATATTAACCTAGGGTTTAGATGAACAACATAATACTACCAAAAATTTCAAGTGATCCAAGAAGTTACTTAATAATGGGGTCTTGGTGGTCATGTTATCATGACCTAAATCCAAACCCCAAAGTTATCCAAATAAATTTTAACATCAATTAATTTCTACCCCAACATAATAATTGCCTAGACCAAGTCAAGGTCCCCCTAATGGTCTTAATACAACATAACCCTTGTTAAAGAAAGTAGTATCATAGTCTAAGATAAATAGTAGTGTAAAAATAATCATGAGGAATACAATCAAGATGGGTGGGCTTAATACCATAATAATGACCAGCTAATTACTACATGGTAAAATAAATAAATAATTAACCAATATAGACATAGTCAAAGACCCAATCATTAACATACCAAGATGATCACTCACAATGAAGAAGGCTAAAAAACCTAACATAATATGAGAGATGAAATCAAGACAAGCATCAATAAAATAAATAGTCAAAGTCAATATACTAATAATTCAACTTTAAAAAAAAGTGAAAACAATAATGAAGATTAAATAATGATCATTAATTAATTATTCAAGGTATAAAAAGGTTTAGAAAACAATCAAAGGCTCATAACCTAATCATATCCAAAATAACCATCATAATTTTTCTATTATTCTCATCAACCTTTTATTCCCCTACCATTAGAGTCTACCATTGAGTTTATTTTATTAACACGTTCTTATATTCACAAATTAGGATATCAACATATCTTAACAAGGTAAAAATAAACAAGTAATAATGTAAATTCTAAACTAAACAAAACATTCAACATGGAATTTAATACATCCAATATACATATCACTAAGTTAATAATAATCTATTGTTATGATGAATTATAGATAGAAATCAATAATAAAAATAATAACATTCAAATCAAAATAACATTTGTAACAATAAATCAATGTGCCAACCAAAATCAAATAAAACATGACATGTCAATATCTCAAACGACTTAAATTTCATCAAAAAACATGTCATGACATAGGATCATAGTGTGCTCTTGGATTTATGATTTAGAATTTTAATTTCCATGGATGAGGAATGTTAGATGTGGATGTATTTGAATCTAATAAAAACATCAAGTATTGTATCATCACTATCATGATCACTGATTATATAATCTTTTGTCTCTTGAGTAACTAGAGAAAGTCTAAGACTTGGTGAAGTTTTTTAATAATAACAGAGAGTCACATTTAATGTGTTCATTGTGGAACATGATGAAATATCTTAGATATTTTCTTATTATACATTATGATATATTTAGACTTATTTGGACCTTGATTAACTCTTTGATATGGAGATTGTTGCTTAGGAATGTATACATTTCCCCCTTAATTTGGTTTTATATGGTATTGTGTACGGGTTATATAATTGAATATGTTATTGAATAGGTTAATTTATTATATTTGTATTGTGATTTGGAGCAAGGTGATTTACTTGTATTTGTATGGTGCTCTTGAATAAGTGTCACAATTAATTTTGGTCGTAGTAGGGGAGGAGGGCAAGTCACCAATGACTCTAGAGGGTACTCCTATGAAATGACTTTAACTTTGACCACTTTATTTAAATGTATGCACTTGAGGCATGTATACATTATGTATTATAGTTATTGAATATTATATATCTAAGGGCATCCTAATATCATATTGAATTCCCCCATACTTGGTAAGACTATAAATGGAATAGACAATTTTTATAAAAAAAACTGGATAGGTAAAATTATATGCTCCAAAGTATCATCTATATGCCCATAAAATTATTTAAATACTCTTGATGTAGATTGTAAATCTTTATCTATATATCCAAGACTCTGAAGAAGTATTATTTTGGATGCATTTTTTATTTATCCATTTTTAATCATAACACTATGTATATATTTCTTGTTGATGTAAGCTCGAATAAATAGAGCATGCCTATCTAAATCATAATCATTAATTTCACTATCATCAAATGTGATTATTATATTTTGTTCCAATTTACATGCAAATTTTATAATAATCCCATCTATTAGATGTACATATGCCTTATGAGAAGGATGCACATTGTATGTATGATGTACTTTTGAATCATCTATATATTCTATTAAACCATGATCAGGAAAAGTATTACTGAAGATTTTTAGCTTTGAATTATGGTCTTGCTTCCTTTATGAGTGTTTTTATCTTAATAGAGTTGTTTTCAATAACATCTTGTATATTATGTGTTAACTAAAAACACTTAATCATAGAGTTTCTAGTGCATATATGGTATTCAAAATATGTATTATTGTCAAATCCCTTAGGCTAAGTATTTGTGAAATCAATCTCAAATGGAGGATGTAGGGATATGATATTGTAATCAATTATATATTTAATAACATATGAGGAGGTTATGGTAACCTTTTTAATGTCCTCCTTGGTGGAGCCATCAACTGAAGCTTCTTTGATAGTTAAAATACTACATTAATTGTTATTTTGAATTCATTTTTTAATTTATTAGTGTTAACCTTGTAATTTGGCATTAAAATATCTTATAATTAATTATTTTCCATATATTTTGTAATATTTACAAGTATAGTTTTGTATCATAGAGATTTTTAATTAGTTTTATCATTTAACCCATGCTTGAGTTTTTTAATTTGTGCATAGAATTAATTTTCACCAATGATTATAGAAATGTTTTATAAAAAAATATCTATCAGTAAAACATTTCATTGGTTTTCTCATTTAACCCTTTCTTGAGTTTTGTAATTTTTGCATAGGATAACTTTTCACCAATGTTTATAGAAATGTTTGATAAAAAATATATAGCAATGAATTTAATTCTATAATTTATTGAAGAGGGACATCATAGAACCACCATAGCACATAATCTTTGAGGATTTTTGGAAAATTCTTGGTGATTAATTTTTCATTGTAATCATATTCCAAACATGTTACATGTAATAAATGTATATGGTTCTCAGGATCACCTTTACCCTCACAAAGTGGTAGTTTATGAGATAAAATTTAGTTGGTAGTGGGTAATAGGATCTATTAGGTGCCAAAGGGTTATGAAGAAAATTATGAAAATCCATTGAATGAGTATCTTTGGATACATGATATAATTACAATACTTTAGAATGCAAGGATAGATTAGTTTTATCAAGAGAGGATACATTGGGTGAAGTTGGAATTGGATCTTTCATGGTGATAAATGGAGGTGTATATGATGCTATTTTATAAATAGGTATGTTTATTTGAGGCAAACCAAGTGATGTCCCTATTCTTAGAGGTGTTGTAATATAGATAGCAATAGGGGTTAATATATGGATAATATAAATGGTAGTAATTAGATTAGGATTAAAAAAATTTAAAGGCACCTTGGTTGTTTTATTTGAGATGATCCAATGTTGGTTGATGTGAAGTCTTAGATGCTAAGAGTAACTAGCCAATCTTATCCACTTATTTTGGATATTATAAAATCCCTTGATAGAGATCATATATTTCTTTGACTTACTGGGATATAATCCATTAATATCATTTCGATTAATTGTATTTTATATTTCAAGATTAAATTGACTATCATGTAAAAATTATTTATCTTGATTATAACTTTTATCCCTAACATCATATTCCAAGTGCATATAGTTTTAAAAGGTTGAATCATTGTTTTATCATCAATATCTATTTTATCCATTTTAAAATAAATTAAAATAATTTTAATGTGATAAATAGGAGTTCCAAATATTATATCACTTACTTAGAGATAGGAATGATGTAAATTTATTAAGTGCCATACAATGGTGCAAAAGGAAAAATAAATAAAAAAGGGGTGTAACTAGTCAAGGGTATTTTTGATTTGTAGGCTCTTAGATATATTGATCTTAGACATAAATATTTAATATGATAATAAATAACTACGAAGGATTGAACCATTCCTATAGTGAAACTATCCCATCTCTAGGGTACATGGCTAACTGCTTACCAATACACCAAAAGAACATATAGTTGAAGCTTCCTATGGATGAAAACAATTCATAGGAATTTCCAATATGCCATGAAGTATATGGAAACTAAAATATATTAATAGTGTTATCTAATGGATTGAGTATTGTATAAGTACCCCTCGCACCATGACTTAGGTAAAAATGATGGCTGCTTTGCCTAGAATGACAACTCATATGAATTTTAAAACTATTGAAACATAATTTCTAGGAAAAAATAAAAAATAAATTCTAAATTGATAAATGAAAATAAAAAAATAAGGGATTGAAAAAAAATTCTTATGTTCATCAATATGTTTTACCCTATTTTTGATAAAACATAATAAATTTTATTATGCAATTATATATAGGTGTAAAACTAGAATTATCAAAATGCTAAAGATATACAATGATTAACTACTCCAATTTTGAAAAATTAATATATATGGAAACTACTATTTTGGGAAAACACTAGGGAGAAATATATTCAAATTACACACTAATTTATGTTGACTATTTTGACTATCTACGAGTGGAAATAAAAATAATAAGTGTCTATACAAGCTCAAAATTAAAATTAAGAACATAAATAGAAAACAAATAGGTTTTTTGTAAGTGGAAAGTTGCATAATTTGCTCTAGGTCATTCACTATGGACTTGTCTTAATTTTTAATGACATAATGTTGAATGAAAAAGATAGAGAGAACATAGTTATAGAAATGAAATATTCTGGGAATAATCAAAGGATCTTTGTGTACACAAAAATTCTAAGTGGATGATGGTACGATGAACATGATTTCATTGACTAAACATTTTTCCTAGTTGACTATGCATAAAAATTGATTGATGCACCTTCTACACTTGTGGATGCTGAGTAATATGATATATTTCACTTAGGGTTTGGTAAAGTGGGATTCACTAATTTTTGTGTCTTGAATTTAAAAACCTTACCTCACTTTGATAGCTTAGAAACCTACCAAAAATAATGGAGTGTAATGGTTTTAGTTGACCTTAATCACCCCCTTGATGATTAACTATTGTGTACTTGTCTAATACTACAAAGAGGGAAATCAAGACCACATAGTTCTCTCACCTAGAGATAATAAGGATTTTTTATAATTTTAATCTATGTATGTAAGTATAATATATCTTAGATACCTTAAAATGATATATCTTGACATTCATTAGAGATCCCTTGACTTATCTTGTAGTTTCTCCTTCTGAATGATTCAAAAATTGGGAAGAATAGGGAAAATTTACTCAATATCCAGAAGTGTGTAAGCTTAAACCAAGTGAATATAAATTCCCTTTAGTGAGTGACTTTCAAAATGTATTTATAGGTTTTTAAAATAATATCTATTATATTACCATGTGAAATGCATGAGAAGACCCAAAAGGATGTTTTGAATTTCTAAAAATAATTGTTATTTGACATGGGATGTGACCATTGTAGGTGGATAGGGCACATTACACCTCTTTTGACCTAGAATAAACATATATTTAAGGATTAGATACATTTGTCCTCTATTGGGAATAGGTTGAAGTTGATTTTAGATAGTTTGAGAATTTAACTTTCAATTTTTTGTATAATAGCAATGACAAACAAAGGGTCAATGATCTTGCATATAGATAAATGGATTAGAAATGGAGAATAAGAGTGATTTAATTGTGTACAATTCATGTGGTTTGGAATGAATTAATAATTATCATTTTGAAGTAATCATGAATAGATTTATGTGTTTACACCTACTATTGGATCCTTTTGCCTTTCAATCTTCTCTAATTGTATCTCTTATTTTTTCATGGTCATCATATATTCCTTTTCTCTTATCCTTTACAACACCATATTTACTATGTCCTATCCATTTATAAGGGTCATAAAATCCTCTTGTTTTTTCTTTACATATTCACATATTGATAACTTAATTTGATCACTCGCTTGACCTTAGAAGGCCTATTTAATTGCCTTATTTGTCATCATCTATGCACCTACATACTAACTATAGATACATATAAATTTAAAAATATGGGACTAAATGGTATCCATATATGCTACCTCAATATTCATACCATTACATTTATTTACTCAAATATTTGGATTCTTAAAGCCTCTTCCACTCTTCCTACTCCTCATAATAAATGCTCAATTGCCTCTGCAACAAATCCTCTTTCTTTGACATCCCAAGTATGCCATTTGTAACCTAAATTTCACTTCCTTTTACTCTATTAATAAAATTAAATCCTTGAATCATAAGTATCTCTCATCTAACATCTATTTGGTTTGATCCCAAATGTATTATGGCACTAACATCCTTAAATATTCTTGGGACAACCATTCCCACCATCTCCTTATTATTCAATTGATTTTTTCCCTCTTAATATGGGTGGTATTCAATAATAATATCCTTGTGTCAATTAAATTTCACTTTATCCACCTCCAAGGTTACCTCTTTAGTGAATTGACAATATTATTAGTTGTCCCCTTAATTTAAATGTATTTTTTCCTTTAAATAAACATCTACATTTACTTAGTTATACTCAACCTTCTTTCCCTATAAAAGAGAAAAAACAAATGCATTTCCATTATCCTCCAAGTATAATTCTAACTCTTCAAAATTATGGGATACAACTAAATCTTTCCCATCATATAATAATGGGTCTCCTTATTCTAATGATTAATATATAACCTTCACATCATCTTCCATTCATATTTATTCCTCAGTGGAATTATCATATGGAAACATCACTATCCTATTGCCTCTCAAGAAAATCCTCTTTTCTTCACTCATATCCTTATCCTTGATATTTATTAAAATATATTTGAGTTTATCAAATCAAAATATACCTCTCTCATTTAATCTCAATGAAATATTCTCATCCTCTCTAAATTATTATAACTTGGAGTTTATTCCACCACTCTTCTTTCAATATTGGGTGCACAACATGACCCATCAACTTGGAAACCATATGTTCCAAACTTCTCATCTTATTATTTCATTTATCCTATATCCTCACTTGGATAACTCTCAAATTCATATATTCACTAGAACATAAACTATTTATTTTAACCTTAACTTTTGTGGGGCATTCTATACTTTTCTCTCAATTTTTTTATAACTCAAACTATCCATTTCATGTGCTCATCTAGGCCCTCTCTAAAAAAATAACATTGTTATTAGGTTTACATATTTAATTTACTTTTACCCAAATAATATAACCTTCCTTATATGGATATAAACCCCATCATCACTTCTTATTCATCACCATAACTCACAAATACAACTCCTCCACTTTGTTCAATCTATAGCATATCCAATTTCAATTTTTTTCTTAATAATCTCTGTCAAATATTCTAATCTTGGTTATGATAATCTGTTGTGTGTTATATATTTTCCATAAACAATATTATCTTGTAAAAATTAAAATATACTGAAAAAATATCATTTTATACTTTATCTAAACTTTTAGGACTTCTCTCACACCTAAAACAAATTCATATTCTCTCTAAATGCAAGCTTATCTTTCAAAACTTGTTAATGTCTCAAAAAGAGTATCACACTTTATCACACAACTCTATTCACTTTAAAGACTTATCTCACACCTAAAAAAACTCATATTCTCTCTAATACAATATTATATTTCAAAACTTGTTAATGAATTATAAGAGTCTCCCATTTTATCACACAATTCTCTTCACTTATAAAACTTTTCTCACACCTGAAACAAACTCATCTTCTTTCCAATGCAAAATTATCTTTAAAATTTTGAAAAGTAATTTAAAAGGGTATCCCATTTTATCACATGATTATATTCACTTTTAGTAATTCTCTCACACTTGTTAAATCTTAATTAGCTCTAATACCATTTGACATAGTCATGGTGGGGTGTCTCAGTGAGGGGATGCCCTTAGCTATGTATCCATAGTCACTAAAGGGAAAATAAAACTTAATTTTATATTAATTATCAATCTCTACTCTAAATCTATCTCATTAATCCTATTTAGGATTTTATAATAATATTATTTTAGTTGTAGACTATAAATTCATCTTATTTTGGACCTACTTTTCTCTTTTGATTATTATTTTTTATTTTTTGGCCTTAAATTTTTTGTGTTATGGCCCCATCCTCTAATTTCACTCATATAAATAATTTTATTAATTGGATACTCTCTAACTTACACTCACCACTTTTGTAACTTTCCACTAACCATTTGTGGTCAAGTGGATCTTTAAATAACTATCACACCAATTTTCATTACTATAAATTCTACTAAATATATGAAAGAACATCTAGATTTTTAAAATTGAACATTATCCCACATATGTGACCACCTACCTAATTACCACCTCTAATAGAAATATCTAATCAAGAGATTCCCAATGATACCACTAACACCTCATTCGGAGGCCTCTCATGGAAGATATGGACACTTGAAATCTATTTGGATGATTTCCCTATGAATTTAGGATTTAATAAACTATGAAAAATATGACACATTAGTATTTTAATGTGTATCATGATCCCATCACTTGTACCCAACATAATTTATTATTATATCACGGCCCTTAATCTACATGGACTTGGTGGAGATATAAACTCCACATGAATATTTTCACACATCTAAAATTTTGATTTTGGCCTCTATGCATTCATGTATACATGGACTTATAAATTATAGTTAATGGTAATGCATACATCCACTCTTGTTTTGGCCCCACATTTGACTTGTGACCTTTATTAGAATAGATGGTGATTGTGATGATTTTCACAATTTATGGCTCTTAGACTCATGTGATCTAAATTGAACCTTTGTGGCCAATATGGAGTCCATGGGATTCTTACATTTCTATGGATCCATTGTAATATCCATTCCAATTTAGGATCCATGTAGAGTCAAATATGAACAAATGATTTAACTCCTTTGTGGTCTCATTTAATCATTGTGATTGTGTGAAAACTTATAAGATTAAGTTGTAGCTATCATTAACCCATGACATGAATCCATTGTGGATTGTTTAGACTATGATCACCATTAAACATATGACACAAATTTATGACCACTATTAAAACCCTACTAGGTTTTATTAATGAAATAAGTATTTTTTAATTTTAACTTTAACTTAACATACTTTACAAATAATCTTC
>JARHVA010007790.1:290000-342500 GCA_037957365.1 Torreya grandis
TTCAATAGTTTATGTACAAATACATAGGACTATAAAATTACAGCAATAAATATGTATAAAAACTTATGTATTAAAATTATAATTGTAGTACAAATTCCTATGCAAATACTTATAACTACTCATCCATAATTCCAAATATATATCATCAAGTTTGTAGTGGTTTTAATATCAAACAATACATCCCTAAGTATAAATTAATCTTTAAATTCTTGACCAATGTAATATATTATCTTATTTTAATCTCAAACAATGAAGGGATTTTAAGAATCAAGTTCACTATAGATCCTAGGAATAAATCTTGCCATACAACAAAATACAATTCCTTATTTTCAAATTTGTCATACACATGTAGAATAAATGTAGTAGGTGTATTTATCATAGGTAAATCAACTATCTAAAATGATTTTTATTCAATTTTACATGCATGTGGATGGAAACACATTCCATCACCAGGTCTATGGAGTGACATAGTAAAAAAAAAAACTCCATTTTTTTCTCTACAATGATGTAAGAGGATTATAATGTTAAATTACTACCAAAATATACATTCGAAAGGATTTTAATACTATACCTAGGTAAGAAGGGAATTAAATAATTTTTATTCTAAATGTAAAAATCATTCTATATATAATTACAAGTAAAACCCATACAATTTCTATTTTCAAAATTAAATACTCTACTTGTTTGGTCACTAGAAATGGTTGCCATCCAAATGCAAATATTAGTAGTAATTTTTCCTTTCAATAATGATCTTACTCTTTCCACACCCTATAACTCTTCCATTTTACTTCTTATTATTCTATTTCCCTTTCTCATCAACATTCTACATGCCCGTGATTTTCTCTTGAAACTCTGTAAATTCTTCATTATAATAATAAAATTCATAAATGCATATTCATTCATTCTATTTTTTAACTCAAGATTCCATATCCCTATTTTTTCATGGTGGTTACATTTAAAACCCTACTACTCAGCTTCCCACCAAATGATGAGTTAAACATCATAATGATAGCAAAATAAACCTAAAATTTATTTCCAATGATTTCAAAATGACCTAATTTATTTTTGGTTTGATTAGTGCATAGAAATCATTCCATTTGAACCTTCCAAACCAACATAAAAACTACTTTATTTAAGTTTTAAAACTCATCTAAAGATAAATTCATGGGTGTATTTTTCCATACATTCACTAGGCCACCAAAAAAGGGTAAGAATAAAGTCTAAAAAACATTACACAAGTAAATACAAAAACATGGTTTAATAAACACCCTATATTTTATAGGTTTAAAATGCATAAAAATATGTCCATGTTAATTCATACTTAGAAATCCATAGTTTAGTTCACATAAATGTTTCACAGAGGTTAATAAATCCAATGCACATTAACATAGTTAATGAATTGTATTAACAAGAACATCCATTTTCAATCTAAGTATTACACAAAAAAGTAAGCAATAGATAAATAATCAATGAAAAACATGCAATATTAACCATAACAATAGATATTAAAAGAAATAATTCATCACATGCATCAATACAAATTTATCTTAGCATACAAAAGTGTGTGTGTGTGTGTGTGTGTGGGCATGCACGTGTAGGTTTGTTTTTATTATTTTTATCCCTATTATTGATATTTGCATCCTCCTCCCCTATGATACTCTCCCTCTATTCCTATGTATAAGGATGGGATAGTCCTACAATCACCTTGGTCACTAAAATTGTAGTTAGTACAAGATTTTTAACAAAATAATAAAATAATTAGAATATATATACATTAAATGAACTATTGTAAGACACATAAATTTTGAAAATGAAATCATATCCACATAAGATTCCAATACATTGAAATATAATATATCCAAATACATTTACAAATATCCTCTAATCACACTATATCCTAAAATAAAATAGAACATTTGTAAAACCAAATAACATAGATGGATGGACATATCATCAAAATCAAAACATACAAATCATTAGTTCTACTTAAGTCCCTAATACTAATGTAGTATTTGAAGAGTAGGATGGGATGTAACATCCTTCCCCACTAAAATAGTTCATCACCCCAATAAATTTTATTTCAAACATAAGTTCTAAAAATAAATAATAATGCTCAATAGAAAATTATTCAAATTAACAGGGAAACAAACTATAGTATTCTTCATAATCCTTCTGTGTGGCATTATCTTCAGAATGTTGGTCCATTGGACCTTGAATTGTGATACTTCCTTATTATGAAATCTAAGCCTACAAGTATCAATTATTCTGATTGGTTTTACTATTACCACCCTATATCCAAAACCTATAATGCATTCTAGTCTAATACATGTGATGGATTGGGTATATATTTATTAAGATAAAATACATGAAAAACTATGTATTTATGCTAAAGGTGGTGGTAAAACAAGTCTATACACTACATGATTAATCACTTCTAGAACCTTAAATGGTACTATATATCTTAGTGATGATTTTAATGATTTCTCAAACTTAATACCACTCTTTTAAGGTATGACTCGTAGAAAAACCTTATCTCTAAATGATAATTACCTTGATGTCCTTTTCAAATCAACATAATTTTTTTTACCTATCATTAGATTCAACTAATCTTTATCTGATTATTTTCACTTGTTCTTCCATTTCAGCAAGCATATCAGGTCCAAATTCCACTCTATCTTCTAATTTATCCCAGTTGATTGGTGTTGTACACCTTCTACCATATAATGCTTCAAAAGGGACCATCTTCAATGCTGATTAGAATAAATTATTATCATCAAATTCAACCAATGGAAGGTATTCTTCCCATTTTTAATGTTGGTCTATGTAATATGTCTTTAAAATATCCTCCAAGATCTAATTAACTCTTTATATTTATCCATCCATTACTGGATGGTAAGATATACAAAAGTTTAGTTATGTACACAAGGTTGAATTAAGAGTTTGCAAAAACCTTGAGGTCATTCCAAGGTACCTATATGAAATAATATTTTCAAGAAACTCATGTAATCTATACACTTCCTTTATAATCCTTTTGGAAAGCATTGGTGTATCATTTATCACATTACCCAAAATTAAGTGTGCTACTTTGATGAGTTTATCAATAAATAATAATAGCATATCATGATGGTTCCTTGACATAGGAAAAGCTTGGACAACATCTATACTAATGACATACCACTTTCGTTATGGTATAGAATGTGGGTAAAAAAACTAGAAACATGCATGTGTTTAGCCTTAACTCACTGACATTCCAAGCATATTTACACATAATTCATTGAATTTTTATTGATTCCCTCCCAAAAAATACAAAAAAATTAGCTCTGATAAGATCTTATTTACATAAAGATGTCCTAAATATGGATCCTTATGTAACTCCTTCAACATGGTAAACCTCAAATTTTCTCTATCAAACATGTATATCCTTACACTGTATCTCAAAAGTCCATAATTCTCATATTAAATTATTTATATCTAGGATATTATGACTCCTCTTATAAATCTTTCTTTACATTTTCATATAATTCATCTCCTATGGATAACTTCACTACTTGATCTCGAAAGGTACTTTTGATAGTAACCAAATTTGTAATGTACCTTATACAAGTAAAGGCATCTACAACTCTATTTTAATTACCCTTAATATAGATAATGTTATATTCATAATATAATAAGAATTATAACCATTTTATTTGATGAGAATTAAGTTTGGGTTGGATAAATAGGTACTTAAGCACCAAGTTCTTTGTTTTGAGCTCAAAAGGTTTTCCCAATAAATAATGCCTTTGTACTTGTAAATCATTATTATGTTAGCTAAATCTAGGTCATGTGGGGCATAATTTGATTCATAAATATTAAATTTCCTTGATTCATAAGCTACAAATAATCCATTCCATATAATATATCCTCTTAAAGCATCTCATGAAGCATCAATTATTACTAAAAATGACCATTTAGATTTGTAATATATAAATTGGTGCTAAATTAATCCTATTTCTTAGGATTTAAAAAGATTCTGCCCACTTATTAGTCAAAATAAATCATTTCTCTTTTTGTTTTAAATATGTGATTGTATTTTCTATCTTAGAGAAGTTTATCACAAAATTATTATAGTATATTTCTAAACCCCTAAAGCTACACACCTCATGCACATTCTTAGGTTTTGGTTGTTCCATGATGGCTCTAATCTTAGTTGGATCCATTGAATTTCCTTCTATAGAAATAATATGTCTTAGATAATTTAATATTATTTGAAATAATACCCACATAGAAAATTTCCCATAAAGCTTATTTTTTTCATCCATTGTAAAACCAAATGTAAATTCTCAATATATTCCTCTTCACTTTTAGAGTAGATGAGGATGTCGTCAAAGAAAATAATCACAAACTAATCAAAGTAATATCTAAACACACTATTAATGAGATTCATTAATGTTATAAGTGCATTCCTTATCCCAAAAAGGATATTTGTGAATTCATAGCATTTTTATCTAGTTATGAAAGCACTCTTTTGAATATCTTCCTCCATAATCCTCAACTGATGGTACCTAGCTCAAAGGTCAATCTTGGAAAAGTCTGTCACACCTTTAATTTTATAAAAATATCATCAATTCAAGGTAAGAGATACATGTTTTTAATGGTTGATTTATTAAAAATCTTATATGTATGCATGGGTGAAGGGTTTCATCCTTATTATTTACAAACACTATAGTTTCACCCCATAGTGAAACACTTGGTTGAATCAAAACTTAAACCAACATCTCTTAAACTTGGGATTTGAACTCAAATAATTCGATTGTTGTCATTTTATATGGAGCCTTAGATTTAAGTTACAATACTATAATGATATAGATAGTTAAATAAAATTTCCTTTTAGAAGGTAAACCAAGTAACACTTTTAGAAAAATGTCCTAGAACTCTTATAAAAATGGGTATTCTTCAATAGAGGGTTCCTTAGTTTCTTTTATTTCATTGAATTTAACCAAGAATACTTGACATCTATTTTGTTGATCCTTTTTCAATTGCATGGTTGATATTTATCTTAGTTTCAACTCTCTTTTCTCCCTAAATTTGGGGTTGACCCCCTAAACCATCTAAGCACTCAACCTTATTAGGAAATCAATCAACCTTAGCTATGTACCTAAAAAGCCAATTCACTCTTATAATAACATCATAGGATCTTAGTGGTGCTACATATAGATCAACCACCATGGTAAATTCTAGTAACTTCACCTCATCCTCCAAAAGACACATGCCAACCTTGACCTCAAAATTCATTTTTGTATTGAACTGACTAAGTATTTATCATAAAACTAGCTTTCCTAGATAATCTACTTAACATTTTGGGAGTGATAAAGAATTCAATAGATCTTGTATCTATTAAAATGTAAATAAGATGCCCAAATAAATTATGTGATACTTGAATGGGAGAAGTTTAAAATTCATCCTGATGATTATCAACAACTACATGAATTCATTTTTGGAAGGTTCCTTACTATAATGTAGAGGTAGATAAATTCTTGGTTTTACTCAGTATCTTCCACCAAGTACATTCATTAGAATAATGGTCTACTCCGCATGTAAAACATTTACTAGGTGGTCCCTTCCTCTCAGATTAATTGCCTCCTTTGAATCATTCTTTGAAACCATATCCATGTTTCTTATTCCCTGAAGTGTTGTTAAACCTCACATTATGATTATTAAACCCATTCTTGTAATTTGCATTCCATTTCTAGTTCTTTTTGTTGACAGTTCTTTTTGAGATTCCAAACTTATTTTTGAGTTTTTCTCTAACTTAAGCAAGCAATTTCAATTTTTTCTCTTTCTTAACTACTTTCTAAAATACTTAGTCCATGGTGGATGGTCAATGAACATACACCTCACATTAAATTTGGGGTTTTTATTCCATGATGAATTTAATAATATAAAAACTTTCATATTTTTGGTATTGAGATACATCCTTCAAAAGCTTGGTGAATTGTTCCCAATACTCATTCACTAATAGATGTCCTCATTTCATATTTTTTAAAATTATTAAATTCTATTCAAATAATAACTAGGGTAGTCATCAAGCTCTAAATAATGTTAAAATCTATTCCCAAGTAATGCTATTTGAGTCAAGACCCATCTCTTTCTTCTTATTGGCCTACCAAGTTGTTGCTTCACTAACTAGTTGGTAGGCTCCCAAATAGCCTTAGTTATCGTACAATAATTTTGAATTTCAAAATATTTCTACATGTTTGTAATCTAGTGCTTAGCTCTATAACTCGATAGTATACCATCAAACTTGGGTGGATTCACTTTATTCATATCTCATGTAAGTTTTGTAGCTACTGAGGTCTTACTACTTGTTGTTCCTCAACATGTCCTTGATCTTGAGGCACTTCCTGATTATATAGTTGTTTTATTCATGTTTTTTATTCATTTTCCTCACCTTTTCCATGAATTTACTACTTTAGGGATACTAATATTTCTCTTTTTCATTCATGAAAGTGAGGATTTGATTGATTTTTTAAGCTTGCTTGGCTACTAGTTGATTAGGATCAGCGTGAGGATTCTCATTATAGGCCCCCTCAACATTTGACTTTCCTCAAACCATTCTACATACTAAAATAGGATAAATAATTTATGTTGGTAAACTAATTAGATCTAACCATTTAAACCTTTGATCTAAAACCACAATGTTAAAACCCCACTTGGTTTTACAAATGAAACACATAATTTTTTTTAACTTTAACTTATCATACTTTACAAATAATCTTTTCCATTAATTAACATAATGGTTTATTTTTGATAACTAGATACATCTAAAACAACATGTGAAATAAATACATCTACCCTACTATTTAAGTTAAAGTATATCTAGATTTAAAATATCCTAAAATAGTTTAGAAGATAAAAACTATCTCATAACACATGTGATGAGTGGATGGTACAATGGTACACTAAAATAATCCATTTTTATAGCTAAATATGTATATACAACTCCTACCATTTTCATCATTATTAATCATGTACAAGTGTATAAACACTACTATATATAAAAAATATTGAATGTATAAATATTTTAATTTTTCATTATACTTCATAATATCACATGATAGGAATTACAAAATTAAATTTTAAATTCATAAAATAACTCAATAATCAATACAATATCCATGAGTATACATCAAGAATGGTTGATCAACCAAAGAGAGGGAGAACATCATTGGGTAATTTTCATCTAAACACAAACTGTTAGTATCTTGCACGCTTCCCTACTAGGAGTGGCCCTTAGCTTCATGGAGGGGTAGATAATGGCAATGTGAATATCAAGAATTCAACTAAAACCCTTGTGTAGTACAATCACTAATACATGTAGCAATCACATAGACCATGTAATATAATCCTCTATTTAATATGACATCACACATATAAATATAAATTATAAATTATATTGGAATGATAATGTTTTAGCTATAAAAATAATTTGGTCAATTTTTTTCAATATAGATTTTAGATCACTCATAGATCTGAGTCAAATCTACACACACACATACTCTTTGAAAATGAATCTCAATCTATCTTATGATATTAGATTATAGGTATTATTTTAGTGTTTTTGGATTTATAATAGAAACATACAAGAAATAAATATGTTTGAATGCAATCAACTATTATTCATATTTCAATAATGTAATACAATATTTTGATAATATATCTCATTTAGTCACATGTAATAAATACATCAAGTACTAATCAACTAAGGGATAAATAGAGCATATCTTATTTGTTATTATGTTCTAGTTTGTGGAAGTGATCAAGAATCATCATAGGGCTATCCCAAAGATATTGACTCTACTTGCTTTATACTCTAACTATTTTTATCTTCTAAAAAATTATGTCAACTAGGAATAGTAATGTCGATGCTTGTGTTTGATCCTGACTCAAGTGTCCAGTCAAGAATATGTCCAATACTGGTTCCAAATTTATATGGAGCATATGATGTGACCCATATAACTATTTTACATGAGTATATGTGTCTTCTTGTGTACCAAATCCAAATAATAAGATACCCTAGTTATTTTTCATTGTACTTATTAAAAATTCTCAAAAAGGGTTTAGTAACATGAGTCTAGCTAGCCCTAAGAACCTTGTTTATTTTTAAGTATTGCTTACATATCTAGTAGTCCTAAAGGGCCTCAGACTAGAATGCAGTTCTCCCTCCTATACATGTGTGTGGAATTACAATAGTGTGACTATATTCTATTTATACTAGTAACCCTTGGTATAAGTGATGCAATAGTATATTTAACCTTTTGAATGATTTCAATATTTAGTTCATTTTTGTAGTGCACTTTGATAGCTTGAAAAAAATAATACTTTCTAATTAGAGAATTTATTTTTCAAATTGTTAAGTGTGTTAATTAGAGTATAACATTTATATATATAAGAACCTTTTAAATTTGAATTAGAACCTTGTGATACATGAAAAAAAGATCATATTATGGAAAAAATTGGGTTAACAAAATGGTCATAAAGTAAAATATACAAAAAAAGATAAAATGATAATGCTAGATATTTGTGTCTAAGTTGGACACTAATATCAATGCTAGTGTATAGGGTAAATGCAAGTGTCTAGGGATAAAAGCATTCAAAAAATAGGCACAAAAATTAGGGATCCCTAAAATACATTGGATGATGATAAACAAGCATAACACATAGGCCCAAGGGGTAGGTAAATCAAGTGAAATAATATGGAACCAAAGAGGCATCATTAGATCTCTAATTCTTAGCAAAAAAGTGTATACATACAATAAGACTATAAGTATGTGTAATTATACCAAAATGAGTCTCTACATTTGTCCTCATTTAATATAGTGTTATCACTATAGAGAGCACCCTATATGAAGATGTGTAGATCAAACCCTCACTTCAGTTGATACAATGGGAACTTCTCAGAGTATGGGTGACTCTTTGATGAGAAGAACCTCTAGAGAGGGTTGGTTCCCTTTAGATTTATCAATTATATCAGATCTAATATGGTTTATTTTTATGATTTTGTGGTGAAAAGGGGAAGAAAAATATTAAAATAAATTCTAATTAAAAGGTGGTGATGCACCTAAATTGTTCATATTATCTAAAGTTATTGAAATTAATGCACACACATAATCAATCAAAATCCGTATTTTATCCTTAAGCATAAATGTTTCAAATGAAGGGTTGAAAACCTCTTCAAATGACCTATAGAAGGTGAGATAGAGAGATATAGGTGAGGAAGGGACCTAAAAAAAAGATATAAATATCACTTATACACTAATTCATAATCAAATACATGTTATTCTTCTATCAAAACTTAGATACAAAACAAAAACTTTGTTTATTGATAAATTATTTAGCTTACAATTTCCCTCTTAGCTTCAGGAATAATCATGATAAATGGCTTGATTAATGCCAATATATAAGTTTCAAACCCTAATTATAGACAATGTAGAGTTAAAAAAGGGGAAGGGTTAGTATTGGTTGACTAACTCAAGACTAACTCCTTTTATAATGTTTTAAAATAATCATTAAAAGCTTTTCTCTTTATAAAAAATGCATGCTTCTCCAAACTTGGCATAGAAATTTTGGTGGTGGGCACATGAACATCAAACCTATCCTTTACATGGAATGTTACACCAATTTTAAAATTAAAACTCCACTTTGAAGCTGAGTTAGAAGTATTTGAAAAGACTTTGATTGCATGAAAACAAAGGAGAAAAACATGACTTGTCAATTAGTCAACCAAATTGCAAAGACTAGTCAACTCAAACTCACTCCAACTTGCATGAAAAGGATATTCAATATTATAAAGGTATATAATTATCCTCTTCAAGTAGCATAAAATTGGTGTGGAACTCCAAACTAAACTCTTTGATATCCAATTTCAATGTTAAACTCCAACTTGGTTACTTGATCAATTAGGCATGTTAGACCAAAAGACCTACTAGCCTGTCTATGCACTTGAACACCATGAAAACTACAAAAAAAACAAATTATACCTGAAAAAAATTCCTCATCACCAAAATTTTGATTTTGATGAGAAAACCCTCACCATTTAGTCAGCAAGGTTGACTATGCCCATTTTGTGCCATTTCCAAAAAATTGGCCATTTTGCTTGAGCTAGTAGAGGAAATTCCAAGATTATTTATGATCAAATTAAGATTTTAACATGAATAAAAAGTCCTAATATTTGATCTCCATTGATTATATTTTGTTAAATTTCCTTGTACTTCATTTTACAAAACTTTTCCCACAAAAAATGTGATTTTTGCCCTCATCTATACAACTCCATGCATAAAAAACATAGTTATGGAATACTCTTATAATTTAATCAGTTTTTCAAAAATATTTAGTTTGATTCATGATGATTCAATTGCAATAAAATCCACTTTTCTCAAAACTATTTTTTAAGGTGGTTAGGAAGGCTTTGAAGCTGGAACTTCAAACTCATGATTCATGAGATACAAACCTCCAAATCTTGAACCAATTAAATTTATTTGTATCAAGTTTATCAATATTACATCCTTAAAAATATTGGGCTCCCATGCGAAAGATATAAAAAGTTACCTTCTAAATGAAATCTACCTATGGGAAATTGACTACATTCTGAACTGCTTATGCTCTTTGCCATTATTTATAAAGTTCAGCCCTTTATCTAATATAAATTATTCATTAATTATAATTATATATGGTTCCTCAAAACATACTAATAATTCTTATCCCAACTCCACATGTGGTGAACAAATGAGCATTTGAACAGGTGGCTTGAAAGGGTGCCTAGAACTATAAAGAGTGAAAAAATTCACTAAAATGAAATCAAATCCTTCTAAGCTTCAAAAATCTTGAAAATTTATTTTAATACCTTTACCAAGCTATCAAAACACTCTAAAAGTCATTTTACAATGAAAAGTCCAAAAAAACCTTTTTGGCGTAAGTGCCTATTTTCCTATAAAACATTGTGTGAGCATGTTTTTCATAAAATTTGGAGTTATTACACTCTAAAAAGGTATAATTATGATTTAAAAACATCATTCCATGCTTATCAATCTTTTACTTGGCACTATAATATTATGAGGCACTTTGGGATGGAGCATACTCCAATGGTGATCTTCAACGAATATGCTAAGGTATGAGATAAAATAGTGAATGTGTGCACCAGTTAAATGGATATAAAATTTTTCACAATGGTTACCAAAATCATGATGACCATTTTTAAAAATATTTAGGTCTTAACTTCACTTGTAGCTCCTAAAATCTTCAAATTTATCTAAATTTTGATCTATGTGCATGGACTGTCTACATTTTTACTGAAATTTCATGTTTTTTAAGTGTTTTCATGATGTTTGGATGTTATAAATATCAAAAATATATTCATTAATATAAAAATCTCTTAAATAGTCTGGAAACAACCTCCACCCCTATTTTTAAGCATGATTTGACCCTCAACCAATGCATTTAGTCTTCAAAATGACTGTGTTTTCATATTCAGAGATGAAAGTGATCAAGATTGATAATTTTAATGTAAAATTTCATCATAATTAAGTTATTAAATATCATTTATATTAAATTAATTCCCTTCACACATCTCCCTTATGGCAATTTAACTCAACACCAAATTTTAGGCCTTCACTTGGGTACATTCCGTACAATGGGTCTGTAGGTGCATGAGGCAAAGTAAGTGAATGCTTAAAAAAATTAGAATTAAATTATCCATGTTATAATTTATTCTTACCAATAATATTAAATATCATCATTGGGTTCATTGAAAAATCATTGTATATCAACCTCTTCTAGTTTGTGGATAAGCCTGTAGTACTTAGGGCTATAAGGTTTCAACTTATTCAGGTTTATAACTATTTGATCTCTTGAAAACTTCATTTTCCCATTTAATTATTACCTCAAATCCCAATTTATTCTTCATATAACTACATAAAGCAATGTTTGATATTTATACTCTTTGTTAAATAGCCTCTTTATTTCTAAATAGGCTCTTTAAAGTATTGGCCCAGGCCTATCTAAGCATGATTGTTGACTGTGTTTTGACTAAAGGTGAGAATGTACAGACTGTAAAATATCATATTTAATCTTGTCCATTATTTTCTCTCATAAAAATTGGTTAAGGTAATCCCCCCTTATTTTGAATCTCTAAACATAGTGTTAATCAAACTTATGGCTATGGTTTCCTATAGAAACCTGTAGGTGGCAATTGGATGGTTTTAGGTGTAAAACTTGCTAACATCCTCCTCATTACATATTTGATCTCAACTATAAATATTTATGAAACATTCATAGATATGAGAACCCTAAAACATATCAATGTAGTTAAAACTCCTCATATATGGTTAGTGGGTTGTCATGTGAGATAAACTTGACTGTGGAGTATCATATATGATGACTTTAGGGTGTTAAACTCTATAACACTCTTTAAAAATTATCATTATCTCTATTTCCTAGGATATATTATCAAAAAAAAATTATCCCTACCATAATTTAGAATTCTTGGAACATGTATGATCATTTCCATGTAATCCTTGCATGTAGGTCATCATGGGATCTGACTGTAGCTTATGTAGGTCCCAATGGTTGTAGGTTAATGTTGTATAGGTTGAAGGCATGTATTTTAGGGACCTATAACCTCATTATTTTTCCATTCCATAATCATTATTATTTCCTAAACTCAAAACCCTTATAAAATCTCAAAACCCTTGGCACACTAAGCCTACTCATAGTCCATAACCCTTGGCTATAGATGATCATTATTAGGCACTATAGGATGCCCTTTATAGGTCAATAGGTCAATTTTATACCATATTTATTATATGTATCTTATTAATTTAATGATACCTCTTCATTCAAACCCTCTAAAAGTCCATTTTAAGTTATTCATCCAAAACCTCATTTGACTCCTAACTGTCATGACTGTAGCTTGCTCTATACAGTATTGTAAGTGAACCTAAAAAACTATAGGCTCTCATAGAATTCACATTTCAATTGAAATTATTTACCCTTATATTCACCTACATATTAATCCTTTGAATACCAAGCATGTTATATCAATCCAAAACCATGTCTCTGTAACTTCTAAGAATTCAACCT
The DNA here is from genome assembly GCA_037957365.1 of Torreya grandis. Lineage (NCBI taxonomy): Eukaryota > Viridiplantae > Streptophyta > Pinopsida > Cupressales > Taxaceae > Torreya > Torreya grandis. The sequence goes on from JARHVA010007790.1 coordinate 303,117, forward strand.
ATTAGAAATTAAGCCTCACAGGCCTGTAGGTTACATACAAGGTTGTAGGTGCATCTTTGAGAGAGTTATGGGATATTTTTGTGGTTATTTAAACCCTCTAGTAGACTTTTTATACTCGTTTTCCCTTTATCATAATGAATTACTTTAACTTTATTCATACTAATTCCTTGCCAATCAAAATTGGCCTCTTAAATATCATTCATTCCTTAGAACACAAAACCCTCCTCTTGATCTTAAACCTTGTATTAAACACTTGATTATGTTTTTAAATCTTAAAAAAACCCTTGTACAGATTGAGAATAAGGTCCTTGAGTGTTTTAGAGGGATAAAACAATCATAATCTATCACTTAAGTCACTATTCCCTGTGGACTCTTCACTAACATCACATATCTTCATGGAAGAAACAAACCTTATGAATTCTCAAAAGACCAGTTCATTGTGGGTCAAGATTACAAGGCTGGTTGTAGATCCTTATTGTGGATGTAGCTTTTATTTTGAAGTAACTACTTACCCTTTTATGGCTCATCATATTTTTTCAAAACTTGAATTAACCCTTTGATGGTAAAAACATGTTAAATATAACCTCTTACTCTTATCACAGACCCCGTTTTTGAAGCAATTGACTGCATCCTTCATTATGGTATGGACTATATAAAACCATAGGTGCCCTTGTGGCTTATTAGCCTTTTAAAAATAAGTCTATTGAATTTAAAAGTGAATTTTCCTCCTTTTTAACTCATGTTGAAGTCTAGTACAAAATCAAACATGCCTATACTAATCCAAAATTAAAACCAAGCTTTAGGAGTTCAGCCAATACACAACTAGGCATGTCAACAAGGCACAAGCCTGTAGGTTTGATCATGACTGAAAGGTGTCTTGATGTAAAAACTGAAGGTCCAAATTTCCTTTCTTATCTCTAAAGTATCTTCCTTCTCACACTATGGATATTTTTCTTCCACTATATATTGAAGAAGGTATCTCTCTCTCTTTCAATCTCTTTCAATCTCCATTGAACCTTTATGGTCACACTTGATTGTATAACCTACTGTACATGTCCATTTATGAATGTACTTTTTCTTTTTAAGTGAGATAAAAATTCGTTATCATGCTCATAATGATCCTTGGTCAATTTTTAACTCTTTGATGGTGGTACAAGGCTATGGAGATGGGATTTAGGGGTGAGTGGAGTGAAAGAATAATTTAAACAAGATAGTGGGGGATGAGAAAGAAGCAGACATAGTGGAAAACATAGGGAAAAGATAGTAGTATGGTAGATATATGGAATAGAAGAAGTGGAGATGTGTAAACAAGCATTTAGAAGCATGATAGGACCAAGACAAGTTGTACACAAACATGAGCATATGATCATCATTTTACCTAAATCTGGAATCCATTAAAGAAGATCAAGTGACTGAAAATGAAACATGATTTTCTCCAAAAACTATAAATTTTGCAAAAATTCCTTAAAGAATGCTAAATAGGCCCTTAGAGACACATGGAAGCATGGAGATGGGCCCTTAGCCATGAAACTTGAAAAGTCTCTAATGATTATTCTTGTAAATCATGAAAATTTGATGAAAACCCTCCAAACATGAATTTATTGAAAACTTGAAGCTAATTCCTTTTCCTTGGACCATACAATTCACCCTTGCAATCTCAAATACACTACAAATTGATGGGCTGACTTTAAGACCTTTGTTTGACCTTGAAATGGATGAATAACACCTTTATAATGCCATGCATAGATTATAAATTCCTCAAAAATCTATAACAATTTGAATTTTCCTAAAACTCTACCTAGGTGAAGAGAAATTGGAGAAAAATAACTGCCTTTTTGGATGCTAGTTAGCATAATTTTCCCTAACTTCAACTAGATGGTTCTTGAGCTTGGAGAATCTAATTGAGAAACCACTTAAACCATAATGAATCCCTCTGAGTCTAGTTTCACAAACCTAAATTTTAGAGTTTTACCCTCCTCTAGCAGACCATACCATTAGAAAATCAATAGGCCTATCCCTCTATGACAACAAGTAGGAAACAAAAAAGAAGCTGATTTTGGGCCTGTATGGCCATGAAAATCCATGAAATTTTTGTGGAAGATGATATATGCCCTAAATATGACTTCTCATACCTTGGATTGTATGGATTCTTTATGGATTCTATACTCTTGCTTGCAAATAGGTGAAAATAAGTTATTTTTACCGTTTTAAATCTAAAACATCACTTCCCACCACTTAGAATGGAACATTGGAGAATTATTTCGTGGCCATCATATAAATTATAATAATTTAAACCTTTTTAATAGTAATTTGGCATGTGGGAGGGTAATTTGGGCTTTTTTGGGCTATTTAAGAAATCAAAAAACCTTTTTATGAATTGAAATATTGGACTTAGGATATTTTCATACCTTTGAACATATTTAAAGCTATTTTGGAATGATTTGATAACTTTTGAAAAAAAATATCATTTTAACCCTATTTTGGCATTTTTGTTACCAAGATTTACATTTTTAGGCCCTAATTGACCAGTTACATTGGGAAATTGACCATTTTAGAGAAAATTTTAGATAATATGGGTAGTAATTTGGCCTTTAAAATTCAAATTACTAACAATTTTGGTGACTTTTAGGGTTTTACTAGCCTGCTGGTCAAAAGAACCTAGAATTCTAGTAAGGAAAAACTAAGACAAACACTAAAATTGGAAATTTGTAGACCAATATTTAATAAGAGAAACTGACTCAATAACAACATCTTCATGTGTACACTTATAGGAAGGGACAATGAAAACACTGAAAGTAAAATAAAATACTGAAGCATGTGTGGAAAACCACTTAGAGGAATGAAACTATAACTAAACTATGTACAAAGGAGTGACACTCCTAATAGTAGTATTTAAAAAACATCCCATTCGAAGGAATGGTAAGTTCTTCTCCACTAAAATTAAATAATTAAAAATCATTGCTCTTCTTACAATCAGTGATAATATAAGGTTCACTCCAAAGGCTATCAACTTTGGAGTGCTTGCCTAGATTTACACACTCTTCATCCCATTTGAGAACTATGTCTCCTTGTTAAAAAGTTTTTGATGAAGTTCTCTTGTAAAATGTCTTCTTGAATTACTACTAATTTTACCACATGGTTTTCATAGCATCACATCTCTTCCAATTATCTCAATTCATTCATTCTTACCTCCATTGCATCACTTTCTAGAAGCTCTAGCTGGTTTACAAGCTCTAATGAGATAGGTAGCCTTGCTTCTCTTCCATAAAATTTGAGATAAAGTGAATTACCAATGGCCTTCTCAGGGGTGATCCTATCAGCCCATAAATCTATCTTCAACTTTGTATGCTAAGACCTTTGATTATCTTCCATTGCTCTTTTGATGATCCAAATCAGGGTTTATTAGTGGACTCAGCTAGTCCATTACCCTATGGATAGAAATTGGATGAAGATGTCAAATAAATTCCATGTTCAAGTTCCCATTCACATAATTTTATACTACTAAATTCCAAATCATTATCTAATATGATTGTATAATATGTTCCAAAATGAGTAACTAAGCTCTCATAGAATTCAAGCATAGAGTTCTCATTTGCCTCTTTCAAAGGCATTGCTTCCACCCACCAAGTAAAATAGTCTGTAGCTATCAAACCCCAATTTTGAAGAGAATTGGATGAAGGATGAATCATACCAATGAATTTTAAACCCCATTTCATGAAAGGTTTCTCAACTTGAATTGGATTTAGTGGCGTAGCAGCTAGTCTCTATTTTCCTACAAACATTGCACACTTTGTACATTTAATAACCCATGCATGTGCATCTATAAATAAATTAGGCCAAAAATAACCAGATATAATGATTTTTTCATCTATATTCTTGGCTGAAAAGTGACCTCTAGAAGGACTATCATGAAATTTCTCAAAAAACTTGTCAAATTGACTTGTTTCAACACATGTTAAAAGCATACCTCCAATGTCTTTTTTTAAAATCACTCCATCAATAAGAATGTATGGTACTGAGTGCATTATAAATTCTATTCTTTATGATGTAATCAAACCTCTTGGACACTCTCTATTTTGATTAAATCTAGTAATGTTATGTGTCCATCTTGTAGGAGGTGTATTTTCAGCTTCACGTTGAGTGTCTTGAATTGTCAAAATTGTTTCTTTTTCTTCTTTTACATATTCTAAAAGATTTTAACATAGTCCTTTACCTTGGACCATATTTGAAAATTCTAATTTAATTTCATATTCCATGCATTTATTAACCCATCTAGCTCTTTTTTTTCTCAAATATATGTTTAGAATGAAGTCCTTCACACTTAGATGAGCAACCATTAGTATAATCTTATTATTTGAAACCAAAGGTATATATTTTTTATACCTCTTATAAAAAAAATAAAATTATTTTATACAAATTAATATATCCCCTCATAACATTCTAAATATTGACTAAATAAAGCAATGGGCTATTCCAAACCTTCATCATTTTGTTGCATAAGCGTGGCTGAAATAATACTGGAAGTAGAGAAATCATGCGAGGATAAATCCTTACTAAAATATGAATTGAGAAAAGTAGGAGATTGGTTGATTACTTCTTTAATAGCTTAAAAAATCATTTTACCTTCTTTACTTTAAGTGAACTCTTGATGTTTCTTTAACATTTCAGTAAGTGGCTTTACTAGTTCTACAAAACTAGGAACGAAACTTCTGATAAAGTTAATATTACCCAAGAAGCTCTATAATCCTTTATTGTGTTTAGGTAATGATAGAGAAAGGATTGCCTCTGTTCTTTCTGGATTAATGGAAAGACCATCTTTGGACACTACATGTCCAATAAGTCTCCCCTCATGCACTAAAAAGATGCATTTATTTAGATTCAAAGAAACTCCAAATTCTCTACATCTATCAAAAATAATCTTCAAATATGTTAGATGATCATTAGAATCCTTTTAAAATAATATAATTCCATCAAGATATACAAACCATTTCACTCAAAATACCATGAAAAGCAACATCCATTTCCTTTTGAAAGGTAGCTCCAACATTAGATGCTCCAAAAGGCATTTTATTATAAGTAAAAGTACCCCATTTGGTGGTGAATGCTATTTTATATTGATCTTTCTCTTTTACCAATATTTATTTGTATCCTAAGTACCCATCCAATAAATAAAAACTCTATGAACCTGAAACTCTCTGCAAGATTTGATCCATGGAAGGAAGTGGATAGTGATCTTTCAATGATACTCTATTCAAATATCTAAAATCGACACAAAGTCTTATCTCTCCAATTATTTTCCTTAATGTTAAAATATTTTCTACCCATGTTGAATTATTAATAGGAGAAATAATACTTTATTCAAATAGCTTTGTAAGCTCCTTTCTCATAAGAATCTCAAACTTGGGGTTGGTTGGCCTTTGCTTTTATCTTACCAATTTTTCATATTGTTTTAGTTCAATGGTATATTGTGCCAATCTAGGATCAAAACCTTTCAAATCATGGTATTCCCAATAAAAATCATCCATAAACTCTTGACATAATGAAATGAAAGCTACTCTCTCAGAATTAGTATTCACTTTACCCAGCTTGAGTTGCTTACCCTCAAATGTGTTAATTGGCTCATAATATTCTTTTTTAGAATAAATACTCACTTTATCTTTCCTTATCTATTCATCTTCATTTAAAATTATTTATAAATTCACCAAAACTTTAGGCATCTTTTTTTATTTCAATTGCACAATCTAATTTCCAAATTGATCTTGCAATTTATCATGATTTCTTTGGCAAAACTATACCTCATTATGTATAAAATATGCTATTTACTTGGCAAAATTAAAAACTTGAAAAATTAAATAATTATTTGGGACTAAATGCCTAAATACCACCTTGATTTGGGTCTAATTTTTATTGTCCTTAATCTGATACAAAATGTCATACTATGCACCTATGGCAGCAAGTCTATCAACATGTTGATTTGCTCCTCTAGGAATAGGGCGAATGTCAAATGCAAGGAAATATTTCATGAGATCCCAAAATATATGTTTTCAGGGATTTAAAATAGTATTATTTTCTACACTTAAACCTCTAAATTTTTGGACTTCCTATTCACTTTCACCTTTCACCTGCAAGAGCTTAATACCCCTCTTTCTAGCCCACTGAAGACCATAAATAAGAGATTAATATTTTATATTATTGTAAGTATAACTAAATTATAATATATTAGAGTAATAATACATTTTAATTTGTTGTGAAACAAAAATTACACCATCCCCACTTCCATTTTTTGCTCTAGATCCATCAAATAATAGATTCCAAACTCCTTCTTGATCCTGCATTGTGCTAGTGAGACTAGACATTAAGTCACCTTCTTCGTGCATACAGTAAACTCCAAAAACAACAATCTTAAATAATTGTTTATGGGTCATATCCATTATTATAAATAGCCTAATCATCTATGAGAAGATATATAACACCTTCAAGAGGATTAGAAGGCTCTTGATCAGTGGTATTATCATCTTCTTTTGAAAACTGCAATTCATATTTGACATATTTGGCATATATGGCTCAAGGTGAAATCTAGAAATAGGCTCTAATCTAATAGTTACTTTGGTTCTATATCTAGTTATAAAAACCATGTATGACCAATATGAATAAAGTTAACCTCCTATTTTTATAATAAAATCTTTGGATAGGCATAGTGAAAAATATAGAGGTAGATCACCAACAACATCTTATAAAATGGTGAAATTTGGACAAGTAGAAAGTATGATTTTTAGATATTTCAAAAAACCTACAATCTTGGTAGGAGAAACATCTAATTCAAATACACCTTTATCATGGTGTTTATAATACAATCCTAACTTATCATCTATTGATTTGGGCATAATAGAAATACTAGGCCCACTATCAATCATACAATTATGGACTAGACAATCTCCAATGATCACAGAAAGATAAAATGGAGAAGGATTATTCACCTTAAGAGGTTGAGCCTTAACATTTGGATTGGAATTATTTAGGAAATCACTTACTCTTTCTTTTTTAGGTGGCTTTTCAAAGATAGTAGATTTCAAATTTCCTCTTAAAAGTACTCCTTTTGTCCCAGAATTAATAGAGTATCCCACATTGAAATTGATATTGTAGTCTTCTTCATATAATCCACAGTACTAAGTGGAGAAATGGCTACCTTTGACTGTAATTTAGGAGTATAAAGAGCTCCCAAATGTTTTTTAAATTGAGGAATGTAAGGTCATTTCAAATTCTTTTCTTTTGGATGTTGAGCTTGCTAATTTGAATTTTTGTGAGGTAGCTCATGTATTGTTGTCTTTTGTTGAGGTTGAGAAGAAGAAGGGGCTACCCTTTTAGGACCTGAACCTTCACCAATTTATTTTTTCTTGGATCTAGTATGGGTTGTAAATAAATTATAAACATTAGGTAAATCTTGCCTTTGATTGTAGCCAAGTGCTCAAAAGAATTCTCACCTTCTTGGAAATTGACAAATGTAGTTTTAGTACGTGCCTTACCACTACCTTCTCCTTGTTGATTTTGCACTTATACTTTAGTGAATGAAATAATTTATCTTTATGGTGGAGAGGCTGCATTATTATAAGAAGGTGGTTGGAAAGAACTAAACTTTTTAATATGAAATATTGATTAGAACTCTCACTAGTTGGATCCATTGCCATGTTGTTTACTTGATCCCATTGATTATTCCATTGTCATTATTGATCATAATTTCTCTAATTTCACATAATATCTCTTGAATTACTTGGATAATTTGTATTATATTTCCTTGATTTAGAATTTTTCCCTTGTCCTTGTTGATTGGATTGATAGGATGGCCTATTGGGCTGATAATTTAGATTTGAGTTCTAATAAGGCCTATATAGTGGAGCTCATTGCCTATAAATTACAACCAATTTTTTTTTTTAAGCCTTAAGAAGACTCTCAATATTCCCAAATCTATATATTTTATCACCTTCTATTTGATATAACTTTGATGACTTTATAATTGGAGCAATAGTTAGAGTAGGAGTATGGATCTCTATAAAAAGAGGTATTAAAGACCTTAGAGATAACTTGCCTACTTGTATAAGGTAATTTTAAGCCTTGATTTATACTTCAAAATATTTAGGTAAGGTATTACCTCCCATGCATTGGATCATTATAGCCATATTTTAACTGATATCTTTCAGATAATACAAAAAAGCATAGTTGGGTGTAGGCTTGATCACTGTTGGAATTCTATAATTGAAATCCACCATGAACTCATGGTTGAATATATTAAATATTTTAAGCTACTCCAAAAGTGAAAGATGATCAATTTTATCTTCAAAATATCTACACAAAAGTTTTCCAAATTCATCCCAATTTTTGATTGATGCTAGAGTTAAACCTTTGTACCAGTGAAGTGCCTTCCCTTTGAAAAAAGTTGCCAACAACCTCATTGCTACATTTCCTATGTCACATGATGTACTAAACAAAGATTATCATATCTACAATATTTTCTATAAGATTCATTGTATTTTCTCCTATAAAATAAGGAAGAGCCTTCAAAGATAAAACTAGAATATTATCCCATTGATTGAGATTTAGAGGACTTCCACCATTAAATGTAACAAAATCCTATCTTTTAGGAACAACCATCTAAGGAATATGATTTAAAACAATATTTTCATGAATAATATTGGCATGAATAGGAGGATTTTGTGCAATAATATGGGAAATAAAAGGTGTAGGATTTAGATTTGACTAAGAATATTTCTTCTTCTTTGATGGTAACATAATTCATAGAAATCTATTTCTTTCCATTTTTTAGATGATCATGTGACAACTCTTGGTGGCAAAAAAAATATACATATCTAAAAATGAATATAATACTTGGGTACATAGATAACAATTCAAAAATGTGAATAAGTTATCCCATCGGGCATGCCAAAAACTATTTTCACTGTATAGATCACCCTTTTTGATGATGTGCAGATCACACCCTCACTCCAGTTGATACAATGGGAACTTCTCAGAGTGTGGGTAACTCTTTGATGAGAATAACCTCCAAAGAGGGCTAGTTCCATTTAGCTTTATCAATTATATCAGATATATTATGATCTATTTTTGTGATTTTAGGGTGAAAATAAGAAGAGGAAAATTAAAATAAATTATAATTAAAAGGTGGTGATGTACCTAAATTATTCATATTCTCTGAATTTATTGAAATTAATGCACATATATCATCAATAAAAATCCATATTTTTGTCCTTAAACATAAATGTTTTAGATGAAGGGTTAAAAACCTCTTCAAATGACTTATAGAAGGTGAGATAAAGAGAGATAGGTGAGGAAGGGACATGAAAAATTGAGATAAATCTCACTTATACAATGATGCACAATCAAATACACACTATTCTTAGATCAAAACTTAGATACAAAACAAAAACTTCCTTTATTGATAAATGGTCCAACTTATAATTTCCCTCTTAGCTTTAGGAATAATCATGAAAAAAAGCTTGATTAATGACAATATATAAGTTTTAAACCATAATTATAGCCAATTTGGAGTTAAAAAATGGGAAGGGTTAGTCTTGGTTGACTAACTCAAGACTAACTCCTTTTAAAATGTTTTAAAATAATCATTAAAAGCCTTTCTTTTTATAAAAAATGCATGCTTCTCCAAACTTGGCATAGAAATTTTGGTGGTAGGCCCATTAAAGTAAAACATTTCCTTTGCATGGAATTTTACACCAATTTTCAAAGGAAAAATCCACTTTTAAGCTAAGTTGGAAGTGTTTGAAAAGGCTTTGATTGCATGAAAACAAAGGAGAAAAGCATGACTTGTCAATTAGTCAACCAAAGTGCAAAGACTAGTCAACTCCAACTCACCCCAACTTGAATGAAAAGGATATTGAAGATTGAAAAGTGTATAATTATCCTCTTAAAATAGCATCAAAGTGGTGTGGAACTCCAAACTTAACTCTTTGATGTCCAATTTCAATGCTAAACTCCAACTTGTTTTCTTGATCAATTAGGCATATTAGGCCAAAAGACCTACTAGCCTATCTATGCACTTGAACACCATGAAACCTACAAAAAAAATCCATGAAACCTGAAATAACAACAAATTACACCTAAAAAATAATTCCTAATCACCAAAATTGTGATTTTGATGAGAAAACCCTCACCATTTAGTCAACAGGGTTGACTATGCCCATTTTGTGCCATTTATAATAGACTGGCCATTTTTCTTGAGCTAGTAGAGGCACTTCCATGATGATTTATAATCAAATAAAGATTTGAATAGGAATAACAAGCCCTAATATTTGAGCTCCACTAATTAGATTCTATTAAATTGCCTTGTACTTTGTTTTACATGCTTTTTTACAAAAAAATGTGATTTTTGCCCTCATCTATATAACTCCATGCATAAAAAACACATTTTTAGAATCCTCTCAGGGTGTAATCAATGTTTGAAAAAAATTTAGGTTGATTCATGATGATTTAATTTCAATAAAATCCACTTTTCTCAAAATTGGTTTTTAAGGTGCTTAGGAAGGCTTTGAAACTAGAACTTCAAACTAATGATTCATGAGGTACAGAACTCCAAATATCAAACCATTTATATTTATATGTATAATGTTGATCCCTCTAACATACTTGAAAATATTGGGCTCCCATGCAAAATATATGAAAAAGTTACCATGTGAATGAAATCTATCTATGGGAAATTGACTACATTATGAGCTACCTACACTCTTAGTGATTGTTTATAAAATTCAGCCCCTCATATTATATAAATTTTATATTAATTATAATTACATATGGGTCATAATAACATACTAATAACATTTTTTCCAACTCCACACATGGTGTACAAAAGGAGCATCTGAACAGGTGGCTTGGAAGGGTGCCTATAATTGCAAAAAGTGAAAAACTTCACTAAAATTAAATTAGCTCCTTAAAAACTTCAAAAATCCTAAAAACATAATTTTAGGACCTATACTAAGCTATCAAAATACTTTTAAATTCATTTTTCCATGAAAAGTCTAAAAATGCCTTTTTGGCCTGAGTGCCTATTTTCCTACAAAACACTATGTGAACATAGTTTGCATAAAATTTGGATTTATTACACTCCTTATAGGTATTATTATTATTTTAAAATATCATTACATGCATATGAATATTTTACTTGGCACTAGAAGCTTTTGAGGCACTTCAGGGTAAAGCATGCTCCAATGGTTATCTTCAACAAACATGCTAAGGTCTGAGATAAAACAATGAATATGTACACTTTTTGAATGGTTATTAAATTTTTCATTATGGTTACGCAACTCATGAATACCTTTTTTACAAATTTTATAGTCTTAACTTCACCTGTAGCTCTCAAAATCTTTAAATTTCTCTAAATTTTGACCTCTGTGCATGGACTGTCTACAATTTTTATTGAGTTTTCATGTTTTTTAAGATTTTTCATGATTTTTATATTATATAAATATAAAAAACATATTCATTAATCTCAAATTATTTTTAGGAGTTTTGAAACAACCTCCACCCTATTTTCAAGCATGGTTTGACCCTCAACCAATGTATTTAGTCTTTAAAATGACTGTGCTTTCATATTCATAGATGAAAGTGATTACTATTGATCATGCTAATGGAAAATTTCATCTTAATTAGGTTATTAAATACCATTTATAGTATGTTAAGTCCATTCACACATCTCCCTTATGGCAATTTAACTCAACACCAAATTTTAGGCCTTCACTTAGGTACATTTCCTACAATGGATCTATAGGTGCATGAGGCAAATTAAGTTAATGATTAAAAATGTTTATAATTCCCTTATCCATGTTCTAATTTCTTCTTACCAATCATATTAAATATCATCATTGGGCTCATTGAAAAACCATTGTATATCAACCTCTTCTAGTTTGTGGATAAGCCTGTAGTACTTAAGGCTATAAGGTTTCAACTTATTTAGGTATATAACTATTTGATATATTTAAAAATTAATTTACCCATTTTATTATGGCCTTAAAACCTAATTTATTCTTCATATAACTTCATAAATTAATGCTTGATATCTATACTCTTTGTTAAATAGCCTCTTTATTTCTAAATAGGCTCTTTAAAGTATTGGCCCAGGCCTATCTGAGCATGATTGTTGACTGTGTTTTGACTAAAGGTGAGAATGTACAGACTATAAAATATTTAATCTTGTCCATTATTTTCTCTCATAACAATTGGTTAAGGTAAGCCCCCCTTATTTTGAATCTCTAAACATAGTGTTAATCAAACTTATGGCTATGGTTTCCTATAGAAACATGTAGGTGGAAATTGGATGGTTTTAGGTGTAAAACTTTCTAACATCCTCCTCATTACCTATTTTATCTCAAATATAACTCTTTATGAAACCTTCATAGATATGAGAACCCTAAAAAATATCATATAGTTAAAACTCCTCATATATGGTTAGTGGGTTGTCATGTGAGATAAACTTGACTGTGGAGTATCATATATGATGACTATAGGGTGTTAACCTCTATAAAACTATTTGAAACTTGTTATGCTCCTTACTTCCTAGAGATATTATCAAAAAATTATCTTCCCTACCAAACTTTGGACCTCTTGGAACATGTCTGATCATTTCAATGCAATCCTTGTCTGTAGGTCATCATGGGGTCTAACTATAGCTTATGTAGGTCCCAATGGTTGTAGGTTAACATTGTGTAGGTTAAATTCATGTATTTTATGGACCTTTAACATCTTTATTTTTCCATTCCATATTCATGATGATTTCCTAAACACAAAACCCTTATAAAATCTCAAAACCCTTGGCACACAAACCCTACTCATAGTCCATAACCCTTGGCTATAGATGATCATTATTAGGCACTGTAGGTTGCCCTTTCCAAGTCAATAGGTAAATTTAAGACCCTATGTATTATATGGATATTCTTCATTGAATGATACCTCCTCATTCAACACCCTCTCAAAGTCCATTTCAAGTTATTCATCGAAAACCTCATTTGACTCCTGACTGTCATGACTGTAGCCTGCTCTATATAGTCCTATAGGTGAACCTAAAAACCTCTAGTCTCTTATAAAATTCACAATGCACTTAAAATTATTTTCACTTTTTTTCACCTACATAGAAATCCTTTCAATACCAATCATGTTATATCAATCCAAAACCATCAATCTATAACTTCTAAGAGTTCAACCTATTAGCAATTAAGCCTCACATGCCTATATGTTACATACAAGGCTTTAGGTGCATCTTTTAGAGGGTTGTGGACTATTTTTGTGGTTCTTTAAACCCTCTAGTGGACTTGGTATAATCTTTTCCCCTTTTATCATAATTAAGTACTTTCCCTTTATGCATACTATTTCCTTGCCAATCAAAACTGCCCTCTTAAATAGCATTCATTCCTTAGAACACAAAACCCTCATCTTGATCTTAAACCTTATATTAAACACTTGACTATGTTTTTAACTCTTAAAAAAACCCTTGTACAGATTGAGAATAGGGTCCTTGAGTGTTTTAGAGAAAGAAAATAATCATAATCTATCACTTAAATCACTATTCCATGTGGACTCTTCACTAACATCACATATCTTCAAGGAGTAAATAAACCCTATGAACTCTCAAAAGACCAGTTGACTATGGTTCAAGATTCCAAGGCTAGATGTAGGTCCTTATTGTGGTTGTAGCTTGTATTTTGAAGTGACTACTTACCTTTTGATGGCTCATCATATTATTTTAAAACATGAATTAACACTTTGATGGTAACATGTTAAATCCAACCTCTTACTCTTATCACAAACCCCATTTTTGAACCAATTGACTACATCTTTCATGATGGTGTGGACCATATAAAGCCATAGGTGCCCTAGTGGCTTATTAGCCTTTAAAAGAAAAGTCTATTAAACCTAAAAGTGCATTTTCCTCCTTTTTCAGTCATGTTGAAGTCTACTACAAAAGCAAACATGCTTATTCTAATCTAAAATTAAAACCAAGCTTTAGGAGTTCAATTAATATACAACTAGGCATTTCAACAAGGCACAAGCCTGTAGGTTTAATCATGACTGAAAGGTGTCATGATGTAAAAAATGAAGGTCTAAATGTCCTTTCTTATCTCTAAAATAGCTTCCTTCTCACACTATGGATAGTTTTATTCCACTAGATCTTGAATAAGGTCTCTCTCTCTCTCTTTCAATCTCTTTCAATCTCCATTGAACCTTTATGGTCACACTTGATTGTATACCTTGTTGTAAATGTCCATTTATGACTATACGTGTGCTTTTTATATGACCTACAAACTCCTTATCATGCTCATAATGATCCTTGGTTAATTTTTTACTCCTTAATGGTGGTACAAGGTTATGTATATGAGAATTAGGGGCAATTGGAGTGAAATAATGATGAAAACAAGATGGAGAGGGATGAGAAAGATACAAACATAGTGGAAAACATAGGGAGAAGATAGTAGTATGGCAGATATATGGAATAGAAGAAGTGGAGATGGAGAAAAAAGCATTTCAAAGCATGATAGGACCAAGAAAAGGAGTTATACACAAACATGAGCATATTATCATCATGTTACCTTAATTTGGAATCCATTGAAGAAGATCAAATGACTGAAAATGAAACATGATTTTTTCCAAAAACCATAAATTTTGTAAAAAATCCTTAACATTTGAGACACATGGAAGCATGGAGATGGGCCCTTAGCCATTAAAATTGAAAATTATCTAATGACTATGCTTTTAAATCATGAAAACTTGATGAAAACCTCCAAACATGAATTTATTGAAAACTTGAAGCGCATTCCTTTTCCTTGGACTGTACAATTCACCCTTGTAAGCTCAACTACACTGCAGATTGAATGGCTGACTTTAATACCTATATTTGACCTTAAAATTTATTAATAAAACCTTTGGAATTCCATGGATAGATATAAAAATTCCTCAAGAATATGCAAAAATTTTAATTTTCCCAAAACTCTGCCCAGGTGAAGAGAAATTGAAGAAAAATAACTACCTTTCTAGATGCTAGGCAGCAAAATTTTCTTTGACTTCAACTGTATGGTTATTTATCCTAGATAATCCAATTGAGAAACCAATTAAACAATAATTAATCCCTCTGATTATAGTTTATTCATCCCAAATTTGAGATGTTTACCCTCCTCTAGTAGACCATACCATCAAAAAACAGCAGGCATATCCCTCTATACCAACAAGCAAGAAACTAAAAAGAAGCTAATTTTGGGCCTATATGGACATGAAACTCCATGAAATTTCTTTGGAAGATGATATTTTACATATATATGACTTCTCATTCCATGGATTATATGGATTCCATATGTATTATGTACTCTTGTTTGCAAATAGTTGAAAATAAGCTATTTTTGCCCTTTTAAAGCTAAAACATCACTTCCCACCGCTTGGAATGAAACATTTGATAATTATTTCATGGATATAATACAAATTATCATAATTTTAACTATTTTAATCGGTAGTTTTGCATTTTTAAGGGGAATTTGGGCCTTTTTGGGCTATTTAAGAAATTAAAAAAAACCTTTTTATGAATTAAAATCTTGGACTTAGGATATTTTCATACCTTTGAACATATTTAAAGATATTTTGTAATTATTTTATAACTTTTGAAATCAATTTTGATGATTTAAACCCAATTTTGGCATTTTTTGACTAAGATTTGCATTTTTAGGCCATAACATTGGGAAATTGACCATTTTGGGGAAAATTTTGGATAATAGTGGTATCAATTTGGCCTTAACAAGCCAAATTAATAACATATAGTAATGTGAAAAAAATGGAATTATTAGTTTAAAGTAAAATAAAATTCATCTCATGGTGTAGACAACACATCTTGTCTTTGCTTGAGTTTTTATTCAATATTTCATTTTAAAACTACCTACAATAAAGAATATAATGCAAATTAAATCATCATATAAAATATTTATGTAAAAAATAATAAAAATTAGTGGAAATAAATATCATGGATGCATTAAACTTATGTATGTGTCATGTAATAGATGGTTATGAAGTGCTAGAAACTATAGAAGTAGATAGGGGGCTTACAACCTCATCCATATTCTGGTTAGGAAGATGAGTGAGCCTAAAAGTGGTCAAGTGTGTTTCACCATGGTGGTTTTATACTTAGAGTATGTAAATTTGGAAGGTGATCACACTTTTAACTTAGAATAGGAAAAGTGATTCTTCAACCATCGAGAGAATTATTTACTAGCCAACATAACTTGAGTATAAAATATATGTATATGTATAGATCAACATAGGGTGAGTGATGTAATAAATTTCAATAAATTTTTTTCTAAGACTAGATTTTTTAATCCTTAAAATCACACAATAAAGGATAACCAACTATTATAGATGAGTAAGGCTCAATATAGTCCATAAAATTTAGATCAGTGTATCAGTACGTTGGGCTATCAGTATGTAAAAGTATGTGTTATGGTAATAGTCCATATAATAGTTTTGGAATATAAATTTGATTTATCTTTTAAAATATTAGGCACACATTACATAGCATATACATCTTATATATGTTTCATGATTAATTGGTGTACAATAAATTGTACCAATGTATATATTTTTTTCCATAACTATGAATCCAAATCATATATTATGTTTCTTTTCCAATTTGTAAACTATGTAAGTGTGGATAACATGAATCCAAGTCATTCCCCCACTATGCATGTGTAAATCTAAATTTAAATATGTACCAATGTGGATGACATGTTTCCAAAACATGCCCCTTCTGTAATCTATATATGTCAAATAGGTATGAATAAAATGCTTACAGAACATGCCCCCACTAAATATGGAGAATGTGTAAATTGTATTTGATTATGTAGAATATGTTTATAAATATTCCCCCACTAACATGCCCCCACCATTTTTTGAGGAGGTGATATATTACCTACTATTCATCTCCTCTCAAAATGAAAATTTAGTATGTTCTTGATACAATTTACTTAATATTATTTTGAAAGTATTTTCAACAATAATTTGTAATAGTATTTTTAGTAGTACTTATAATCTAGCAAAATATCTACGTGTAGAAAAATTTAACAAATTTTGGAAATTTTTGAAAATTTTAAAATTTGGTATAATAAGGAAGAGATCATTATCTATATCCCACCGTAACTTTTGGTTTTGAATTTGGAAAACTAGGGCTCAAGATATGCACATTTTAAGTTTGTGCAAAAGTAGTATATTAGATGCATTATAGTAAAAATTTGAAATCATTTGAATTTTGATTTTTTTTTTAAATATGATCTCTAAGTTTAGATAATAACCATGTAATGTGGAAGATCCCCTTTCCTAATGCTATTTTATGTGCTCTAGAGTGCCTTATCTATCCAAGATTTATTTGAGCTGATAAGTAGGTCTTATTGTAATTTACTAGTAATTTTAAATTTTGGGAAATTTTTCTATTTTTCTATTAGTTTGGGATTTTTAATGGGATGGTTGATGATTTTATCAACATCTAATATGCTTTCATCAGTAACACAATGCTCATGTCTAATTTCAAATTCAATCATCCAATGTTTCCATCCACTACAATCATTAGCATCTGACATTTTTATCCTGCGTGGACACTAAAATCCATGCTAATTTATTGTTAATTTTGTGTATAATTAACTTTTATATTTTTGTGTGTGTATCACATGTGTGTACACACACACACACAAACACACACATTCATTAAAATATAATTGCTAACATTTGTTTACTATTGTGTTCTTTATTGTAGAGGGATATACATATTCAAGAATTTATGCATGGGTAGAAATTTTCTACCTTAGAAGAGTTGGGCCTAGATGTAGCTGACTAGGCTATTATTGATAAGGTAGGGTTGGGTCACATGGCCCATTTAGGATATATCACATATGTTATCCACCTCTTTATAGACTTAACTAAGAGGTTAAACCTAGATACATGTACATTCTAGCTTCCCATAGGTGAGATGACAATCACTTTAGAGAATTATTTAACCCTAAAAATCTAGAATGGGGTTATCTAGATGTTAAAGGGGTATATATAAATGAAATGGCATAAGGGTGATAATTAAATCTATATTAGTCCAATTATATTCTAAACTCAGATATAAGCATACACTAAATTTATTACACTAAGATAGTATAAATATGGAAACTACAACTAATTGTATATAAAAATGACAAATAAGTGATGTACTTAGCTTGTTATGATTTTAATATAGTTATGGATCTAAAATACATATAAATTAGGCTAAAAGGAGATTCTAAAATAATCATTAGATTATAAATTTGATGCTTCTAGTGATTTGTAAAGTAACATCATCCTAGGACTATTGTATCGATGCTAATATATATATATATATATATATATATATATATATATATATATATATATATATATATATATATATATATATATTTGACACTAATGTCCTATACAAAATATATAATAAAATAGGATGTGACCACTTGAATGCTTTTGGGTTTTGATTTGCCTTCATTCTAATGCATCCATATTTGGGTCATGGATAATTAATCCTTTTGAAATGGAAAAACCTTAGATTTCCATCTTCATAGTGACCTTAGAGAAACATGGGTTAGTGGTCACATGGTGTCAAGCTACCCTAAGGAAATTGATATTTTTAGGCACTACCTACATATCCAATACTCCAAATAGGGCCTCAAACTCATTTAGTTTTCCCATATGTGACGGATTGTGTGTGAATCATACAACATGTGAAAATCAAGTACAAGAATGGCCTAGCTTGTAACTTAACAAATTAAACTCTTGGGCTACTTCTTTAGTACTTCAAACTTGTAGATGTTCAATCCCTATGATTTGTATGGAGATAAGAATAAATAAGGAAGATTTGTTCAATTGAATACTCTTTGAATTCTCTTTAATCTTCTTTTAGGTGTTCATAGGCTTTCCCAAGTGAGGAATGAATGAGGGTTGATCATTTATTTATAGCGATCCATTTTGATTAATAACTCATATTAAATCACTTATGATGACCATTATAATATGTTTCATTTGAAAATTGGATGACTTTAGGGCACTAGTCACTTGCATTAGGATATGACAATAACATTGATGTTATTATCTATCTTAGATGTTAGTCTCTAGGGAGAAAGAAAGTATGTACAAGTTTATAACTTTCAAAGATGGAAGATATTTACATTTTAATCATTATGGGAAACATAAGAGACCTAGGTCATCAACATAAGACTCACCTAACTAAGAGATATAGGCCAAGGGCATAAATGTAGAGTATATGTGAAACTTGTCAAAGTAGGAAAAGCAAAGAACTAATAGTAAAATACAAGGTTTGGTTTTTCTAAGTGTACAAGACTGGGGTTTTATATAATCATAAAATATCTTCTATATTATACCTAATTTAATGTAGTAATGAAATTTCTAGTTTAAAGGAAAAGAATGGGTACCTTGGTGTGTATGCATACCTTATCTTTGTGTGTGCCCAAATTGAGTGATTTTTTGGTGACTAACCTACAACCAATAACATGTTAAAATATAAAATCAATGCATATAATACTGGTTGAAATTACTTTAAATATATTAAAATTGAAAGAGCAAGGTTTAAGAGTACACTTGTGTGTCTATGTAACCACCTTGCCTAGTGGCAAGTTGTTTTGAAAAATATGTATCATTGTAAGGATTTAAAACTGAGATTAGGAAAAATATAGATAAATTTTTAAATTACATATATTCAAGGAGATATATATAGAGAGATATTGTAAGGCACATTCCCCCAACTTTGGCATAAAAGTGAGTTTTCACTTGGCAATTGAGATTAGCTCAATCATGCAACCTAATTATACTTGTAACTTGGTGAGGCTAGATAATCAAGTACAACCTAAAAAATTGGTAAGATTGAGTTATTTTATCACCTCAACCATACCAAAATCAAACCAACTATTTCATTATATTAGCTCAATAAAAGTTTGTAAAAGTCTGCAGGGTATCAGTACAAAAAAGTTTATGATATGGTAATAGTCTATAAAAAAAAATAGAATCTAAAATATTAATCACATGTTATGTATCATATGTGACTTAGATATGTTTCATGTTTAAACTATGTATAAAAATAGTACCAATGTATAAAATTTTACCACAATTATGAATCTAAATAGTATAACTATGTGATTTGTCCAATTCAAGTAACTATGTATGTGTGGAGGACATGATTCCAAATAATTCCCCCACTATATATAGATAAATATAAATAAATCATATAAGTACCAATGTGGAGGACATGCTTCCAAAACATGCCCCCACTATAATTTGAAGATGTTAAATAATACATAAGTGTAGAGAAAATGATTCTAAAGCATGCCCCCATTGAATTTGAGAACTATGAATGTGTGGAGGGCATGCCCATATGAAATTCCCCTTGTGAATATAGAAACTAATTTAAGTACCATATACTAAATTATTATGGATAACATTCTTCCAAAAATTCCCCCACTGAATCTTGAAACTATGCCAAGTGTGGAGAACATGCCTCTATGACATGCACCCACTAATATGCACCCTTTAAGTTGATGGAAGGATAGGAACTAATAATCACCTCACCTCAAAAGGATAAGACAATTGTATAATCTATGAATGTAACCATGTATCATATATAAGGGGAAATTTCTAGGTAAATGTTATCATTAAATCCCATACAACCAATGTGATCACTTCAAAGACTATAAGGGTAACACAAAATTATATTATAATATATGTAACCATAATTAAAGTGTACATTTAAGATCGATGGGAATTTTTATTGAATACATGGCTTCTGAATAAATGGTTTAACAATTTGAGTATTTATGTATTAAAAACCAACCACATCATATGTTGGAGTTTCATTCAAGTAAATGAATGTTTCTTGTTTGTTTTCATAATTGGAAACCTATGGGATACCAACTAGAAAACTTTGCACATCTTCTCTTGATCATTATAAAAAGATGCATTTTGATCATTCTATAACATTACAATTTGGGATTGTTCTTTCAAAATTTATTTCTTTAGATCATTCTTTGCAATATTTGGTATATATTTTGGAGAATTTGAAACATTCAAAACTTACACAGCATGTGAAGGAACATCCACCTTTAAT
This sequence comes from Torreya grandis, assembly GCA_037957365.1. NCBI lineage: Eukaryota > Viridiplantae > Streptophyta > Pinopsida > Cupressales > Taxaceae > Torreya > Torreya grandis. Next base: position 324,286 of record JARHVA010007790.1, read on the forward strand.
GATGTATCATTTGAATAGTGAGGTGGATTTGGAAAAGGTGTCTTATTTTATGTTTTAGGCTCTTTTGGTACCCATTTTTATTCATTGGACATCTTTACTTTAGGAGAAGTTATCTTTTGTATTTGCCTTTTTAATGCAAAATAAGAATATGTAGGGTAACCATGCATTATCTGATATGCACATTAGTATTGTTATTTTCATATAGGATTTATAGGAGGTAATTTGATCACATTATTTATAAGCATCTCCTTTATAATCTCACTTGACCTCTTGGTAAGATTTATTTTACTTGTAGAAGCATTGTCATTAGGTAATTTTGGTTTTGGCTTCTAATATTGATTTTTATTAGGCATATAACTGGTATACGAAGATGCAAACACATGGTTCACACTAGCATAATGTGTATTATTTATATATGAAATATAATTTTACAATAAAGTGATCTTTCAATATAGAAACTGATTTTTATTTTTTAACCCATGCATTAACTTGGTCATGGTACCAATTTTTTCCATTAGGTTTTCACAATCACACACCCTAGGTATTTGATATTGAATATATTCATTTGAAACTATAGGTTTGGTCACCTTACACTTTGGATAAGTGATATATTAGACCTGATTAGAGGGATGAGAGCTATCACCCTCCTTAAGGTTAAGAGGAGGAAGGATATTCTTTGTATCCATTTGAAATGTTTTTAAAATTATTATGATAACAGGGTAAGCATGAGAAACAAATGCCAAGGAGCAATCAATAATTATACGATAAGGATATAGAAATTTCAAGATATCAGGTGATTTTTTTTGAAAATATGAGATAGGATTTTCTATATTAATAGGAAATGAGATGAACATATAAAAATAGGGAAACAAAATTACATATTCTATAGATCTAAATTTACTAAAAATAGTAAATTTCTAAATTTGACTATTCTGTACAATATTTTGGAAAATAGAAAGAGGTTTATATATATATATATATATATATATATATATATATATATATATATATATATATATGAGTAGAAAATACCTCTAAGAATTTTTTTAATGAACCTATTTGTAGGATAAAATGTGCCAATCAAGGAAGAATCCAATTACAAACATAATGACATGAAGCCCTTGTGACTAGAGGAGGGTAAAAACCTAGGGTAAAGTTTTAGATATAGAAATTCATCATAACTAGCTAGAACCCTAAGAGGCTTGGAAACTATAGATCATATTTTTTTGCATTCACATGATTTGGGTTCACCAAATGTTTAACCCTAAAATGGAATCTAGATTAGGATTATCTATATGTTAAAGGGGTATATATAAATGAAATGTCACAATGGTGATAATCAAATCTATAAAAAGCCAATTAGATGTTGAACTCAGATATAAGCATACATTAAGTTTATAATACTAAGATAGTCTAAATATGGAAATTATAAATATGGTAGTTACATAAATGAAAAAGAAGTTGTATACTTAGTTTTTTTTTATGATAATATAGTTATGGATTTAGAACATGTGGAAATTAGGTTGGAATGATATTATATAACAATTATCAAATTATGGATTTGATGTGTCTATCACTCTAAATAGTAATTTCAACCCGGTATGGTTACGTTGATGATATTGTCTATGCTTGATTCTAGGTTCCTATATATAATATCTATTAAAATAGGATACAACCACCTATATGATTATGGGTTCTACTTCACCTTCACTTTATTGTATTCAGATCTGGGTCATAAATAATCATTCTTTGTGAAATGGTAAAACCCCTAGATTTCCATCTTTGTGGTGACCTTGGTAAAAAATGGGTTAGTCAGCACATGGTGTCGAGATGACCCAAAGAACTAAATATTAGTGGTATTTTCCTACATAACCAATACTTTGAAGAGTGCCTCATACTCATATAGTTATCCCCTATGTTTTATTTTGTGTGTGAATCATACAATATATTCAAATCAATTACACTAATGACCTAGTTTATTAACCTAGCAAATCAAGATTTTGGGATACTCATTAAGTACTTTAGACCTGTAGATGTGTAGTCCCTATGAATGATATGGAAATATTAATAAATAGTTAATATTTATTCCATTGAATGCTCATTTAATTCTCTTTGATATTTTTTCTAGGTGTTTGTGGGTTTTCCAAGGTGAGGAAGGAATGAGGGTTGATCTTGTATTTATATCAATACCTTTTGACTAATAAATCACATTAAAGTACTTAGGCTGACCATTAGGATATGTTTCATTTTAAAATTAGATAAGTATAGGGCATTGGACACTTGCATTAGGATAAGACAATAATATCAACACTACTATATGTCTTAGATGTTAGTGTCCAAGGATTAGGCAAGTAGGTACAATTTTAGAACTTGTAAAGATGGAAGATAAGTACATTTTAAGAATTTTGGAAAAGATAGGGGACCAAGGTAATCAATATATTTCTAGTAAAACTAAGAGATATAGTCCAAGGGGCATAAAGATAGAGTAGATGTGAGACTTACAAAAATGGGAAAGGTAAAAAAATGAGAGGACCAACCAAGGTTTGAGTTTGCCAAGTGCATAAGATCAAGGTGATATATAATCATAAAATATATGTTGTCTCCAAAAAATAACAGTCATTTTTGAGACAACATTTGAATTATTTTGGTCCTACAGACCAAAATTGTATCTTCCATTTTCAAAAATTTGTCTTAGATATTCAGATTTCTCATTTTCAGAGCTTTTTAGAAAATCTACAGACTTTGCAAGTCAAGTTAAATGGATTTTACATGTTGATTTCTATGGACTTTGTATTTTGAGTTTCTACAAGCAATTTCATTTATACAGGTTCAAAGACTTCTACAGGCAGTTTTTAGTTAAAAGAATTGATTTTCAACATTTGTTCATTTTTCAAGATTGTTTCAGTGCCTTCATTTAAATAGAAATCTCCATTGGCAAACATCAGTAGTAGGTTCAACATTTGATTCATCCTCTTTTTCAACATCTTTTGTTTCAAAGGATTGGTTCAAATCCTAAGTTCAATCAAAAATCTTCATCGACAAGCATCTGAACACAAAAAGAGGCTTAAACCTTTGAACCATTGAACCATTTTGGTTTAAAGGTTCAACAGGTTCAAGGTTCAACAAGTTCATGTTCGGTAAGAGTTAACCACTTCAAAATGGTTCAAAGTTCATTCACTTCAATTGGTTCATCAACTTCAAGGACATTTGGCCAAATCATTCAATTAAACCATTAAACTGAACCATTAAACCATATTGGTTCAAAGGTTCAACGAGTTCAAGGTTCAATGACAGGTTCAACCAAAAGAATAGTTTAATGTTTCAGTTCAACCAAGTAGTTCAATGCTTTATTTCATTTAGTTGGTTCATTCTTTCAGTTCATCTTTTAGTTCAACATCTATAGGTTCAACAACAGGGGCTCGGTGCGCTTCATTGAACCATTGAACCGGTTCAATAGATTGGTTCAATGGATTAGTTTGATCAAATGGTTCAATTATTGGTTCAAAGGCAAGTTCAACATCTTGGTTCAATGCTTAGTTTATCGACTTATTTTATTCATTGAACCATTGACTTGAACCATTTTGGTTCAAAGCCTTGGTTCAACCGATTGGTTCAACATTCAAGTTCATTGCATGGTTCATTGGCTCTTTGGTTCAAAGGTGCTTGGCACGCTTCATTGAACCTTTGAACTAGTTCAACAAATGGTTCAATGTCCAAGTTCAAAGGGGTGGTTCAATGATGAAAATAACTTTTCCAAAGGACAAGTGCCGCTGTAGAGGACACTTCATCGACCAAAGCACCCTTCAGATTTTCAAAAGACTTGTTCAAAGACTTGTTCTAATATTTGGCAAAATTTTCCACAAAATTTTTGTCCACGGGAATTTTCCCTGGACTTTTTGTCCATAGGAATTTTCCTCAAGGAAAATGTCCATGGGAAACGTTCACAGGGAATAGCCCAGGGAAAATCCCCAGGGAATTTGCGAAGGGCCAACGAAGGACCCCAAAGGGCAGGTGCCCTTGCGGGGGACTCTCGGCCATCAATTTGAGACACTTCTTGAAGTCAAAGGATCATTTATCAAAGCCTAAAAGGGCAAGACCAATCTACAAAATCACCAAGTGGAAAACCAAAAGAAGACCAAGGGGTGACACACCCAAAGATGTCAAGTTCAACACAGTCAACTAGCCGTTGGAAACATAGTGATAGGCACGCGAATGTCAAATTGAAAACAACAAAATAACTATTGATCCTTTGAACATACATAATAGAATACATTCACAGATTTCAAGGCCAAGACCAGTAAAAAGTAGGGAAGGAATAGAATAGCAAGCTAAATCCAAGACCCGATTCAATTCATCAGAAAAGGAGGAACGATGAAGATAAGATTAGACCGCCAAGCAAACATTGAAAGTTGTAAACTTTCAATTGCATGACTTGTTTATCTACATTGAGAAGATCAAATGGATAAAATGCCCCAAAGTTCCATCTTATCTTCCTAACATTTCCCAATGCATCATGATGTATTACTGTTCCCGAGTCCTTTTTGAAGTGACTATAAAAGGGACTTTTTTTCATTGTAAATATATCTTCTTTTTGATAATCTGAATGAAACTTTGCCAAAATTGAGAGGCATCATTGAGACTTTATGCTCAGTCTATTTATCATATTTTGTTAATGAAAACAAGGGACTTTTCAGACTTTGTGCTGTGATATCTTTTTGTCTCATTAATTTAATAAGCAGGATTAGTAAATTTATCAAGAAGGTGTTCTGAAGAATCAACTATGGAGAGACTTTGTGCCCCCATAGCTGCCTTCAGTGTGTTTAATTTTTCATTGCTATGTAAAGGAATTTGAGAAGACTTTGAGCTTTCATTGCCCTTTGTATATCACTCTTGAGTATTTTAGGTGCAGACTTTGTGATGTGTCTTGATCTACTAGTTACCATACTTTTAGTCATATTCTGCTTTTATTTCTAGGAGTATATTTGTGGCTGGTTGAATAGTTCTTCTGAAAGAAGAGGAGTGTTATCTGTCATTCTCTTGAGTTTTTCCTTTGTTTTGTTTACATCATCTCTGAAGAAAGAGAGATGGATGTCTAGTCCTACCCTTGAGTATTATTTTCTATTTAAACATATACATAGCATATCCATAGGGAACCTCCCCTTGATGAGAAGAGAGAGCAGTCTCCCTTTGATGTGATAAACTTACACATTAGGATGACTAATCTTCTTGCTTTGGCTGATAAGACCTATTTTGTTTACCAGTACGCTGATAGACAAAATATTCAACCAACAGTTTTTGGTGACTCCGCTAGGGATAAAACCCATTATCCATTTATAATCTATCCATTCCATTCACTTTCACACCACGAGAAAAGAATGCACAGTTTAAAGCCTCAAGCTTTAACTGAAGCAAAGTCAAATATTTTCCATTTTTGTTTTACAATCTGATAGATTCAAGGTATACACGAAGCCAAAGGGCTAAAGGTGTTATTGATATTGTGTTTGAGTTGGTACAACAAAGTGATTTTGATATGTTTCCTTCACCATCTCATCTACAACGAACCAAGAGCTTTCCACCTTCTAAATCTAGATCTCTATTACCAGACGAAGTATCTACTTCTACTGTTGATAAAGTTGTACCTATAATTACCCCTTTGAGATTTTTTATCCCTCCTTTTCAGTATCCTATAATGGCAGTTCAAGGCCCCTGGGGTAATGCTTTGGCCCTCTCAATATTACTCCTCCTCTACATGAACTTCCATGCAATTCTAGGAAAAATTTCCCTAATTTCTATGGTGATGGCAAATTTCATCCTAATGAACACATTGCAGCATTCAGTATAGCTTGTGGAGTAATCAGAGTAGAGTTTGAAGATGTAGTAGTCAAGATTTTTGTTGAAACACTACAAGGTCATACTGAAGATTGGTTTTACCATCTACAGGTTTGATCTGTGACTGATTGGAATACTTTGAAAGCTATGTTTGAAGCCAGATTCAAACTTGTAGAAGATGCACATACACTTCTGGCTCAACTTACACAAATGAAAAAAGAGCCGCATGAGCCTATGAGAGACTTCATAGCTAAATTTGACAAATTGAGAAACAGAATTCCTATGATTGCCAGACCTACAGCTGAAAATCTCAAATACTTTTTCATTAATTCTCAACTACCTAAAGTCAGTTTCCTCTTGAGACATGCTAGCCAAATAGATCTCATTACAGCTCAACTTTTGGCCACTGAAGTAGAAGATGATCTCATCTTAGCAGGGAAAATAAAAAGAGATCCCAATAAAAATAAAGCTTCATCATCTTCCAAATTTACATCTACAAGCACCACAGATCCAATGGTGCAAAAATTAGCAAATGAACTCCTTGCCCTCAAAAATCAAATGGCTCAAGGAATGTCTTCTGCTCCTACATACAAAAGGACATTCCCAAATCAGTCATATCAAGGCAATGTTGTTAGAAATCAAGGACAACAAAATTGCCTTCCTCCTCCAACTAATTTAGCAATGGGATATCTTGAAATAGAATTAGAATTCTCTTATCAGCCTGAATTAAATCAAGAAAATGATGTTGATATCATTTAAGACAGTCAAGAAGAATCAGCTGGAAACTCCCATATTGGTTTCTTGAATTATCAGGATGAACCTGAAAGTAAAGGAGAAGCTTTAGATAAATAGACTGAGCATCTTATGGTATTTTACTTGGATGGAATTTTTGTAAAGATGTGGGAGGAGAACTGAACATGGATCTATCTGAGGCAAGGATCCCTGTCCAAGGCGTGATGAAGAGATTACTTCCTGAAAAGGAAGCAAAGTATGTAGTTACCAAGACGTCAGCTCCTGAAGCCCAAATCCTCTTTGAATCTACAGGTATGGGTAATTACTTTTTATATACAGATCATGAATAAAGACCCTCCATCTCTGATGAGGGAAAGTCTAAAGTAAAGCCAATGTTTGATGAGATTTGGACTCTTGAATTTGATGGTAGTTGCTCCTATACTAGTTTTGGAGCTGGAATTGTTTTGATATCTCCTCAAGGAGATATGTTCCCTTCATCATATAAGTTACAGTTCAACAATACAAATAATATAGCTGAATATGAATCACTATTGTTGGGCATGAAGGCTACTCAAGAAAGAGGTGTCAAGTTTCTTCATGCTAAAGGGGACGTTGAATTAGTGGTTTGCCAAGTGAGAAATTCATATCAGACCAAGAATGAGAGGCTGGACCATTACCATAATCTTGTTTGGGATCAAATTGAAAGCTTTGATGCTTTCAACATTTCTTCCATTCCAAGAGAATCCAATGATAGAGTTTATGCACTTGTTGTTTTAGGAACTCTTTTAGTTCCTCATTCTGATTTTAAAGAAGCTAAATATACCATTGAGCTAATCTATAGGCCGAGTGTTCCTGACAATTTTGATAATTGGAAAATTTTCAATGATGATAATCAGATCATCACTTTCTTGGAAAGAAAAGACAATTTTGAATAGCTATATTTTGAAGGCATCAAATCTCAAAAATCTAAATTTGTTTCTAAATCTAGTTTAGATGTAAATGAAGAGTTTCTATAGGTGAAAGGAAATAAAATTCCTAAAGGCCTAGTTTCTCTTGAAAAGTTGTTTGACAAGCATGATAGATTTGTCAAGCAATAGTAGACAGATTCAAATTTCTCTTAAGAATTTGACCAAGTGAATTTGACCAATAAAGAAAATCCAAAAATGGTCAACATTGGTAAGTGCTGTACAGTTGAAAAAAAATTCAAATTTATTTCTTTGCTCCATCAATACATTGATGTCTTGGCATATTCATATGAAGATCTAAAGTCTCTCAGTCCTAATGAAATCCATCATCATATTCCTCTCAAGGTTGATTCAATGCCTTATAAGCAGAAATCCAGACAATACAATCTAAAAATTTTGGGTACAATTATGTCTGAGATTCAAAAAATGTTAAATGCTAGAATTATTTTTCCAATCCATCATTCTACATGGATTGTGAATATAGTTCTTGTAAGGAAGAAAAATGGAAAAATTTGTATTTATGTTGATTTCTAGAATCTGAATCAGCCTTCTCTAAAAGACAATTACCCTTTTCTAATCATGGACCAAGTGCTTCAAATAGTAACAAAATCAGAAATGTTATCAATGTTGGATGGCTTCTCAAGCTATAACCAAGTTGAAGTTGTTGAAGTTGACCAACACAAGACTACATTCATCATGCCTTGGGGCACATTTGCATACAAAAGAATGCCTTTTGGCTTAATAAATGCTGGTGTTAGCTTCTAAAGAGCTATGGACATGGATTTTAAAGATGAAATTGGCAAACTCATAGTTGTATATCTTGATGATTTAACTATCTTTTCAAAGCATCGATCTAATCATGTACGCCATTTGCAACAAGTGTTGGAGCACAACCGGTAGAATGGTATTTCTTTGAATCCTAAAAATTCTATTTTTGGAGTGACAAAAGGGAAACTCCTTGGACACATTGTGTCTAAAGAAGGCATAAAGATTGACTCAGACAGAGTCAAGTCTATTCAAGAGCTAAATTTGCCTGCAAGTAAGAATGTTGTTCACTCTTTCTTCAAAAAAGTGAATTTCTTACAGAGATTCATCCCCAAATTTGCTGAGAAGACAAGACACATTGTAAACATGATGAAAGGAAAGACTACCTTTAGCTGGACCAAAGAAGGCAAAGCAACATTTCAAGATATCAAGGTCGTTATTGGTCATGCCCCTACCTTGGTCTACCCAGATTACCAAAAAGATTTCATTATATACATCTATGCATCTGAGCATACCCTTTCGGTGATTCTTGTCCAACAAGACAAAGAAGGTATGGAATCCCCATCTCTTTCATGAGCTGCCCTCTAAAAATTCATGAAATGAAGTATTCAAATATAGAGAAGCACGCCTATGCCTTGGTAAAAGTAGTCAAACACTTTCACTTCTATATTCTGAATTCACATACTACTGCCTTAGTTCTTGATAGTACAGTCAAGTCTATATTAACTCAGCAGGAGTTTGGCACAAAGAGAGGTAATTAGATTGCAAAGATCCAAGAATTTGATCTGGATATCAAGCTAACAAAGCTGGTCAGGGGTAAAGGTCTTTGTCAATTAATGGCTGACAATAAGCTAGAAGATACATAGTGTGAAGAAGCTAAAGTAGACAATACGCCAATAGTCCTTTTTGTTTCTACTACCAATGAATGGTATTCAGATATTGCCTATTTTTTGACTTATGGAGAATGTCCTGCTCATTTGTCTTACAAAGAAAGGAGAACTATCAGATTGAAAGCTACCAATTTTGTCCTTTGGGATAATGGCCTTTACAAAAGAAACATAGATGGAGTTTTCCTTCGTTGTGTAGATAAAGAATAGCAGACCCAGCTCTTGAAATCTTTCCATAATCTAGCTTGTGGAGGACATTTTTCTGCCCCTATGACTGCTCACAAAATTTTGCAAGCCAGGTATTATTGGCTGACTCTTTTCCAAGATGCACATAAGTGGGTAAGGAAATGTGAACTTTGCCAACAATTTTTTGGAAAACCCAAGTTGGTTGCTTTACCTCTCAAGCCAGTAATCATAGAGGAACCTTTCCAGCAGTGGGGACTCGATTTTATTGGGACAATAAATCCATCTTCAAGTGTTGGACATGATTATGTCCTTATAGTGACTGATTATTTCACTAAGTGGGTGGAAGCAATCCCAACAAAGCATGCTACTTCAGAAGTTGTATGAAACTTCTTGAAAGAGAATATCATTTCCAAATTTGGAGTCCCACTCAAAATTGTTACTGATAATGCAGCCTATTTCACCTCTCAAGAAATCACGCAAATTCTATTTTTATTATGGAATTACGCTCTCTCATTATTTTGATCATTTTCTACAAGGGAATGGACAAGCTAAGTCTAGCAATAAAAATTTGGTAACTATTATCAAGAAAATTGCAGATGATAATCAAAGGACGTGGCACAAAGCATTGGTGGACGCTCTGTGGGCTGACAAGATCACACCAAAAGGGCAATCGGCATGTTTCCTTTTTAACTTCTCTATGGTATTAATGCTGAGATACCAATCACTTTAGAGTTACCAGCATTAAAATTGGTGAAGGCCATTGAAGATCAGACATATGAGAGTTCTCTTGACAAAAGAATCATGTGCCTGACTCAGCTGGAAGAACAGAGAACAATGATAGTAGACAGAATTGCTGTTCATCAAAGTCTGGTAAAGAAAATTTTTGATCAGAAGGCCATAAATTATGATTTTCAGATTGGAGATAAAGTCTTACTGTGGGACAAAAGAAGAGATCCAAAAGGGATGCATGGAAAATTTGACTCCCTTTGGAGAGGCCCATTCATAATTCATCAGCAATTGGGTGAAAATAGCTTTTTGTTGAAATACCAAGATGGCACGCTCTTTTCTCTGCCCCATAATGGGTAGCATCTAAAACACTTCAATTCTTGAAGTATCAGATCATTGCCTTTGTATATATGTATATTTGTACAGTTTTAAATTCTATTTTGTTTTATTTGTTTTCATTTTTGATGTCTTTCATTTCTGGAAAGCATGACTCTGCAACCCAATGGCATACTTGAAGACACTGGAGATTCTAAATTCTACTCCTTCCAATTTGTTTTACAATTGACAGAATTTCCCCAACTGGAGCCAACTATTGTCTCCCAAAAATAATAGTCATTTTTGAGACAACATTTGAATTATTTTGGTCCTACAGATAAAAATTGTATCTTCCATTTTCAAAAATTTGTCTTAGATATTCAAATTTCTCATTTTTAGAGCTTTTCAGAAAATCTATAGACTTTGCAAGTCAAGTTCAATGGATTTTACATGTTGATTTTTACAGACTTTGTACTTTCAATTTCTACAGGTAGTTTCATTTATATAGGTTTAAAGACTTTTGCAGGCGGTTTTCAGTTAAAAGAATTGATTTTCAACATTTGTTCATTTTTCAAGATTGTTTCAGTGCCTTCATTTAAATAGAAATCTCCATCAGCAAACATTAGCAATAGGTTCAACATTTGATTCATCCTCTGGTTCAACATCTTTTGTTTCAAAGGATTGGTTCAAAGCCTAAGTTCAATCAGAAATATTCATCGGCAAGCATCCGAACACAAAAAGAGGCTTCAACCATTGAACCATTAAACCATTTTGGTTCAAAGGTTCAACAAGTTCAAGGTTCAACAAGTTCATGTTTGATAAGAGTTAAGCACTTCAAAATGGTTCAAAGTTCATTCACTTCAATTGGTTCATCAACTTCAAGGACATTTGGCCAAATCATTCAATTGAACCATTGAACTGAACCATTAAACCATTTTGGTTCAAAGGTTCAACAGGTTCAGGGTTCAATGACAGGTTCAACCAAAAGAATAGTTCAATGTTTCAATTCAACCAAGTAGTTCAACACTTTATTTCATTTAGTTGGTTCATTCTTTTAGTTCATCTTTTGGTTCAATGTCTACAAGTTCAACAACAGGGGCTCGGGACGCTTCATTGAACCATTGAACCGGTTCAATAGATTGATTCAACGGATTGGTTCAATCAAATGGTTCAACTATTAGTTCAAAGGCAAGTTCAACATCTTGGTTCAATGCTTAGTTTATCATCTTATTTTGTTCATTGAACCATTGGCTTAAACCATTTTGGTTCAAAGCCTTGGTTCAACCGATTGGTTCAATGTTCAAGTTCATTGCATGGTTCATTAGCTCTTTGGTTCAAAGGTGCTTGGCATGCTTCATTGAACCTTTGAACCAGTTCAACAAATGGTTCAATGTCCAAGTTTAAATGGGTAGTTCAATGATGAAAATAACTTTTCCAAAGGACAAGTGCCCTTGTGGAGGACACCTCATCTACCAAAGCACCCTTTAGATTTTCAAAAGACTTGTTCAAATATTTTATGGGAATTTTCCGTAGACTTTTTGTCCACAGGAATTTTCCCTGGACTTTTTGTTAATGGGAATTTTCCCTAGGGAAAATGTCTATGGGAAACATTCTTAGGGAATAGCCCAGGGAAAAGCCTGGGGGAATTTGCGAAGGGCCAACGAAGGACCCCGAAGGGTAGGTGCCCTTGTGGGGGACTCTCGGCCATCAATTTGAAGACACTTCCTGAAGCTGAAGGATCATTTCTCAAAGCCCAAAAGGGCAAGCCCAATCTATAAAAGTGCCAAGTAGAAAACCAAAAGAAGACCAAGGGGTGGCGCGCCTGAAGACGTCAAGCTCAACACAGTTAACTAGTTGTTGGAAACATAGTGACGGGTGCAAAAACGTCAAATTGAAAACAACAAAAAAACTATTGATCCTTTAAACATACAAAATAGAATACATTCATAGATTTCAAGGCCAAGACTAGAAAAAAGTAGGGAAGGAATAGAACAACAAGCTAAATCCAAGACCTGATTCAATTCATCAAAAAAGAAGGAATGATGAAGATAAGATTAGACCACTAGGCAGACATTGAAAGTTGTAAACTTTCAATTGCATGACTTATTTATCTACATTGAGAAGATCAAATGGATAAAATGCCCCAAAGTTCCAGCTTATCTTCCTAACATTTCCCAATGCATCATGATGTATTATTGTTCTCGAGTCCTTGAAGTGACTATATAAGGGACTTTCTTTCATTGTAAATATATCTTCTTTTTGATAATCTGAACAAAACTCTACCAAAATTGAGAGGCATCATTAAGACTTTATGCTCAGTCTGTTTATCATGTTTTGTTAATGAAAATAAGGGACTTCTCAGACTTTGTGCTATGATATCTTTTTGTCTCACTAATTTAATAAGCAGGATTAGTAAATTTGTCAAGAAGGTTTCTTGAAGAATCAATTGTGGAGAGACTTTGTGCCCCCATAGCTGCCTTTAGTGTGTTTGCTTTTTCATTGTTGTGTAAAGCACTTTGAGAAGACTTTGAGCTTTCATTGCCCTTCGTATATCACTCTTGAGTATTTTAGGTGCAGACTTTGTGATGTGTCTTGATCTGCTGGTTACCATACTTTTAGTCATATTCTGCTTTTATTTCTAGGAGTATATTTGTGGCTGGTTGAATAGTTCTTCTGAAAGAAGAGGAGTGTTATTGTCATTCTCTTGAGTTTTTCCTTTGTTTTTTTTACATCATCTCTGAAGAAAGAGAGATGGATGTCTAGTCCTACCCTTGAGTATTATTTTCTATTCAAACATATACATAGCATATCCATAGGGAACCTCCCCTTGATGAGAGGAGAGAGCAGTCTCCTTTTGATGTGATAAACTTACACATTAGGATGACTAATCTTCTTGATTTGGCTGATAAGACCTATTTTGTTTACCAGTACATTGATAGACAAAATATTCAACCAATAGTTTTTGGTGACTCCGTTAGGGATAAAACCCATTATCCATTTATAATCTATCCATTCCATTCACCTTCACACCACGAGAAAAGAATGCATAGTTTAAAGCCTCAAGCTTTAACTAAAGCAAAGTCAAATATTTTCCATTTTTGTTTTACAATCTGGAAAATTCAAGGTATACACGAAGCCAAAGGGCTAAAGGTGTCATTGATCCTATGTTTGAGTTGGTACAGCAAAGTGATTTTGATATGTTTCCTTCACCATCTCATCTACAACGAACCAAGAGCTTTCCACATTCTAAATCCAGATCTCCATTACCAGACAAAGTATCTACTTCTATTGTTGATAAAGTTGTGCTTATAATTACCCCTTTGAGATTTGTTATCCCTCCTTTTCAGCATCCTATAATGGCAATTCAAGGCCCCTGGGGTAATGCTTTTGGCCCTCTCAATCTTACTCCTCCTCTACATGAACTTCCACGTACTTCTAAGAAGAATTTCCCTAAATTCTATGGTGATGGAAAAGTTCATCCTAATGAACACATTGCAGCATTCAGTATAGCTTGTGGAGTAATCAGAGTAGAGTTTGAAGATGTAGCAGTCAGGCTTTTTGTTGAAACACTACAAGATCCTACTGCAGATTGGTTTTACCATCTCCAGGCTCGATCTGTAACTGATTGAAATACTTTGAAAGCTAAGTTTAAAGCCAGATTCAAACCTACAGAAGATGCACATACACTTCTGGCTCAATTTACATAAATGAAAAAAGAGCCACATGAGCCTATGAGAGACTTCATAGCTAAATTTGACAAGTTGAGAAACAGAATTCCTATGATTGCCAGACCTATAGCTGAAAATCTCAAATGCTTTTTCATTAATTCTTTTGATTCCCATGGTTTTAGGATTTGATACAAGATGTACCAAAGGCTATGTGTAGTGGTGGGATGGATCCTGGTGGCCACTATTTTTTCCCATTGTATTTTCTTCCTAGGTTATAATCCTATAGCATAAGGTGGTGTGGGATGACATATAGGTAATGAGTTAGGTGTTGGTATTATTATTGGAATAGCATTGGTAGACAAGGAAACCATTAGGCCCAAACATGAGTATTATGATTTTTAATTTTTGCATTTGATTTAGTTATAATAGTAGATAAATTATTTGGTTTCATATACATCACTAACTAGTATTGTATCTCAAATGTCTACAGGTAACCAACAGTGGGTGATAATGGTAGATCAGGTGATATAAGCCCTCACTCATAATGTTCTAATGGATGTATCCAAACATGGATTTATGGAGAGATTTGTTGACATTATATGTGTGCATGGACCATTATTTGATCATATTTAAAGAGTTGTGTTAGCATACCATACTACATCCATTGAGTACAAGGAGATATATATTGAGATGGATAGGTGTGACATCCCATAATAGAGTTCCACTAAGATTATACATACTCTAATGGATCATTATAATAGTTTTCAATGGGAGCATGAGGATATGCTATGGAGGTTAGGTGATTTTGAGGAGAGAGTATGCATGTTATCATGTGCACGTAGGCCTTAATTATATCTTGGTACATCTACATCAAGAGGTGTTGGATTTGTGGATGTTGATAGCAATTAGGAGTACACACCTAGGGATATGAACCTGATATATGATTGATGTTCTTATTTGTATAAAAATTTTATCATCTTGTGTGTGTGTGTGTGTGTGGGTGGGGTGTGTGTGTGTGTGTGTGTGTGTGTGTGTGTGTGTGTGTGTGTGTGTGTGTGAGAGAGAGAGAGAGAGAGAGAATGATCATATGGTTTTATTTAGTTTTAAAAGGATTTGTAGTATTTAATTCTTTGTTGATCATTATATAGTTTTTAATTACATTTTTTTCATGGTGTATGTTAGGATTTGGTAGATTGTGTAACAAGTATGTTTATTTTTTTAATTTGTATATTATATTTTAAATAAATAAATCACTATATGTAATGAAATCCATATGGATATAATAAATCTTGATTATAATGATCATGTAGTAATGGAATTTTTTACTGTGCTTCTATCATTATCTCTAAAGTATGTGTAGCAATGTCCTATGAATCTACATGTATCTATTTAGGTACCCAATTTTTTTTTGTATCTTTACATTCTCCCTTAGTGTCTTTATGAAGGACCTAATCTACTAATAATTTCTTAGTAGGATCAGCAGGGGATAAATTAGTCTTGGGAGAGAGTAAACTAGGAGAAGGACTTATAATAGTGGTCATCTTATGTGAAGGCCAATGGACCATGTGTTTCTCACAACGAGAAAAATGGGATGTATTGACCCTCTTAGATGAGACTTTAGGAGAATTATGTAAAATAGGCCTAGATATGTCTTTTTTATATTCAACAATTATTTGATCAACTATTTATATAAGATTTTGCTTAAGATAAAAACACTCATTATCTTAATGTCCATTAACACCATGATAAGTGTAAAATTTTTGTCCTTTTGCCTTCTCAAACATGTGAAGTGGGTAATGTGAATTATAAGGGAGTGTGATCATTTTTATATCCAAAAAAGATCATAATATGTCATATGGTATATCTAATTAAAGAGGTTATCATTTTGTAGCATTATATGGTCTAACTATGGGAGCTAATCTATAATCATGTTCCTTTCCTTTGTTTAATACTACTATTATTTATTTTGTGACATATGTGATTTATTTTATATAATGTTTTAAAAGTGATTCAATATTTTTTTAATCTTGTGTATTTTCTTTAAAAATAAGAATTTTACCATGTTTGGGTTTGAATAGAGAAATAGGATACTTGGTTTGAATATTCGTGAAGGTGCATGCATATTTGTGCACATCCCAATATAAGATCTAGAATGAGGCAAAGGGATTATGTAATGCTATTTATCTAAGTGGAGAAATGAGACCTATACTAAATAAGAATTGTATTTCAAAATATGAGGGTGTATATTGTAAAGAATAAAAAACATTCTTAAATTGAATAAGATAATCTTGTATAGGTTCATTTTATATTTTTGTCAATGTTTGTAAATGTTTCGATGCTAATTTAGACTTTATATAGATCCTCATGAATATACTGAGATAACTATGAATATATCTATCTTTATTCACTTTTTTGAATATAATGATGTGAATTATTCTTTATAAATACATCCTCAAATTGTGTTAATGTATAATTATGAAAGTTTGATATAAATACATCTTAAATTTGTTTGAAATTTCATAATGGACCATTCAATAGAGTTTAAAGCCAATTAATATCCCCTTAGGTTAAGCTACGATGGAAAGATTTTAAGAGCAAGCTTCCATTTTAGGCCCAATGTTAAAAAGCATGTATATAATATTGAAAATGAATAGCAATATCCTCTTGACCATCAAAGGAGGATAACTTAGTCATAACTAAACTTGAAGGATAAGTATATTCAAACACATTCCTAGAAATAGGTTTCTCTTTTAATGTATTCTCCCCAAAAATAGCTTCATGAGAAGATATTTACAATTTAAGAGTGTTGACTTGTTGAAAATCTATGATAGTAGTCCTAATAGATAACATATCATAATAAGAAGTTAGGTCTTTCACTAGTGGTTATAAACTACCATTCATATGGAACATAGGAATGATTAATTCTTTATCATTTGCTAAAATAGGCTCCTCTCATGACTTTTCAATATTCAGTAAAAGAACACCCATGTCTAAAGATGTAAGTATATATTTTTAAATAACACAAATATTAATATTACTATAATTTTAAGAAACTACATTTATTGAAATTTCATGACATACTATGGAGTAGGAGAAATAATTTCACTTTGAAACACACTTTCCTTTTGAGAAGAAGATGCAATGGAGAAAGGTGAAGAAACACTTTCTATTTTAAGTACCACATAAAAGGATGGAATAATGTCACATAAAATTTTAGTTTTACTTTTCCATCCAAGAATATAGGTTTAAAAAATGCAATATCACTTTCTACTTTAGGTGCATCATTGTTACGTGAGAAAGGAACATTGACATAACTATAATTTGCCTTGTTATTTTTCTTAGGAAATTATTTCATTAGGTAACCTTTGGGAAATGTGTTTCTTTGTTGTCTATATTTATATGTTTTGATATTTTCAAAAGATACCTCAAATATACTTGGGAATTTTTTTTGTGTCTCTAGGTAATGCATGTTTTGTATCTGTTTCCTTATGATTTTCAGATGCACTCTCATTTTTTTATTCAATAAAAAAAATTAGAGGAGATGGATAAAGTTGA
Source organism: Torreya grandis (assembly GCA_037957365.1). Lineage (NCBI taxonomy): Eukaryota > Viridiplantae > Streptophyta > Pinopsida > Cupressales > Taxaceae > Torreya > Torreya grandis. Next base: position 341,914 of record JARHVA010007790.1, read on the forward strand.
CTATTTTCATTTGAATCATGAAAATAAGGAATGTAATTTTAAAAATTATCATTATTTGGGAAGGAAGATAAAATTTATTTGGTTAAGATTTTCATTATGAGAGATAGAGGAGAAACATTCAACTTCTTTGACATTTTCAACATTATAAAGGGAAGAATAATACTCATTTGTTGAAATAAATAAAGAGGTTATGGATGTAATAGTTTTATTTTCAACATTAAGAATGGTAAAATTTTGCATATTTGTTTTCTCTTAAATTTAATAAAACATGGGAATCAAAGAGATGTCATAACCAAAAGGCATTTTGTCACATTCATAACCAAGAGTAGAAACATCATGATAATTACTTTACTCATGTATACATGTGTTTGCATCATTCATTTTTTCATGACCATAGTTGTAATAAGAAGAGGATTTATCTTATTTTTGATAATCTAAAATATATTCATATGTAATAAATTTATTGAGAGGTGGATTAAATAAATTATCAGAATTAAAATTCCATGCATAACCTTCTATTAAGGAATCCATAAGGGCAATAAAGTTTAAGATGACTAAAAAACACACAACCACTAGGGATAAAACAA
>JARHVA010007790.1:347500-608058 GCA_037957365.1 Torreya grandis
AAAATGGTAGTTAGTCTAACCTTTTAAACAAAATAATTAAATAATTAAAATGTATATACATCAAATGAAATACTATAAAATAAATCAAAACTTAAAATGAAATCATATCCACTTAATATTACAATACACAAAAATATAGTATACCCAGATATATGTACAAACATCCTCTAATCACATATATCAAGAAATAAAATAAAACATTTGTCAAAGAAAACAACATAGATGTCTAGATATATCATCAGAATCATAAAATACTAACCATTTTTTAATCCATTCCCTAATACTAATGTAATCTTTAAATATTATGATGGGATGTAAAAAACACCATAAACTCATAATTTTGTCTTTACAACTCTAATATCCTCATAAAATTAGCCTTTGTGACTTTTAGGTTGAGAGTTGTCTTGATAATTTCTAACTAAAAGTATTACTATGTTTTTAGTGATGTAATATTTCCCATTCACCTTGGATTTTATTGCTTCACCTTCCAATTATTATGAATCTCCTCACCTTAATAACATTGGTGGGTGCATTTCACTTCACCATAACATAGTTTGTTAATGGATCTATTGAGATACCCTCCCCAAAAATGAGGTGCCATAAATATTGAGCCTAAAAGTATAAAAACATACACTTGGATAAATTTCAATACAAATGGTGCTCCTTGAAACACTAAAAAACCTTATTAAATTATATTTCATTATCCTTCGTGCATGAATACATAAATATATCATATAAAAAATTAAAATAAAAGTGATATAGGTAAGTGTAAAACATGGCATTCTTCATATTTATAAACATGAGTGGGGAAATGGTTCTCCAAAAAGGATGCCATAGTGAAATCATGGAATCTATATTTCACCAAAAAAATATCTTATGGAGATTTGTATCTTAAATCCTTGGTTGATGGTAACTTTATTTAAGATAAATCTTAGATAAATTTATTTCTCCATCATCTAATCAAATAAGTTATCTCTTTGAAGTAAATGACAATAGTTATTCACTATGACTTTTTTCAATTGATAATAATCTATGCATAAGATAAATGAATCATGGTTATTAGTGAAGATGATAGGCTATTCTAAAGGAAACACACTAATATAGTTATGACCCTTCTCAATAAATTATCACAATCACACCTTGAGCTCTCTTAATTTTATAGTAGTGCTTTGGAAACTATCTCTACCCCCAACACTAGGTCAATAGTGACGTAAATATCTCACTTGTGGTAGTTCAAGTTGATTAATTAAAAACACACAAAAAAATCCATAAGGGTAGGGTGGAAACCAAGGTATTATTTGACTCTCTTTTATAATATTGCTCACCATGATAGAAAGTAACTAACAACATTTCCATATATTCTGCTTAAGTTATATAATAGAGATATTATATAGAGATTAAATCATATTGATCCTTAGTAAAATCATCTCAACCCTATGGCCATATTATAACTAAATGGAATTTTTATAATATTCCACCTTGGATTGGTGTTATTTTATCCAATCTATACTTAGAACAACATCATAAGAACCAAACAATATGAAATTCAAGTCTCAGATAGTGGTAAAAACCCCTAAATTGATCACATAATATATCAATAAAGATCCAACATACTCCTTTTCCACATTGTATATATCAACCTCCTAAAAGTCTACCTACCTAGATTCCACTAACATTAATCATTCTATGATTGATGGAATAATAAAGGAGTTTCACATTCCTATGATAAATAAAATAAATTTATCATACATGTGGACTCAATCACTTTGGATTGATACTATATTTGGTGGTCACATAATTCCACATAAACTTTATGAGTCCTTCCCATGTACCAAAGGGTTAGTTATGATATAGGTTTCATTTTCCTAAAGGTAGTTTTGACCATCTTAAGGAAATGTTTCACCTTATGGACTCTTATTCAAATGAAACATGAATATTTAGGTAGGGATTATCATATATTTGTCCCATTAGATCTATAAAAAACTTATCCATTATCACCTTTTTCCCTTTGTGTTCAATTTATTATTTTCATTTGGATATAAACCCTTATCTCTATGTCCTTCTAACCCAGATGTAACCTTTGGCATGTCATTCACACCTTCTATCATATCGATATCCATACTGATGTCTCGACTACTACCATTAAGGTGGCCTAGGGGGATATAGTGGTCTAAATATTATTTTTATTAGAATTTTCAAAACCCTCACCCTACTATTTTAATGATCAAATAAATTACCCTTGAGGCACTCTAGAGCCTCTTCAAACTAGTATTTTTTGCCTCGTCAAAATAATCCTTCTCCACTATAACCTATAATACATGCAAGGAAAAAATAGTATTTTGTATACTAGACTTATTTTTATCTATATGATTAATCATTTCACTTGGTAAGTCTCATAATAAATGTAAATTGCATATTATAGTAGGTTAAAAAAATAATTATCCTACTCTACCCTAATACTACCTCATTATTCGATACTATGAAATTCATCAATGGTCTTTAAATAAAGTGCACTATAAAGTAACAAGTTTAGTTACACTCTTATAATATATCTCAAGAAATATTTTAAAATTTGAAATGGAGTTTGTTTCCTCAAAATTCCATCATGATCCATATTATACTCTAAATAAGTGGATCACAAAATGATTTTTAACATTCATATTATATGTAAGTAAATCAAATCTTCTAAATAGGCTCAGCAACAAATCCTAAAATTTAAAACCATATGTATATCCTAAAAATTTTGGTGAATGTAATCTCAATAGATCCTGAATAAAATCCCCATTATTGTGTCTATTGATCATGTAACACCAGGTATGGTTCTAAAGGTCCCCTCACCTAATATACTCTACACTTTTCCCTAATGGTTGTTGACCAAAATAATATGGGGGATAATATGTCTCTCACAATGATGAGACCATCCATTAATATTATGATATGGCTATGGTGAAAGTTTTATGAATTTTTTTGGTCCACGAAACTATGTCACTCATGGAATACCCTAATCAACTCCTATAAACTTTGAAATATATGAGGATCTATATATGTTGGCACCTCTCATTAATGTTACTATGGTGCACCCTCTATAGATAAATCTCGTGCTTACTTATTCCATAATGATATTCTCTATGAATATATTTCTCCTAATTTTCAAGGTCATGGCAAGGTTGAATCTATTCTCATCTACCTCTATATAAAATCTATAAGGGTACATAAATATTTTAGTTTATTGTGGAAATTTTTATAATAAAGATAAAAGTGTCATATATCTCAATGTTGAAATAAGTATCTAATACTAAGTATCACCCCAAAATAAACCACTCATAAAATATGTAAAATTAAGTGATTGTTGAAAAAATAATGATAATAATGCACAATCACAAGATCAAGGAGTAGAAGGTAGATAAGAGGTGTAAGCCAACATTTCATATGTTACTAGGGTTTTTAATTATTTGTAATACAACAAGGGTCCTCAAAAGTATAAGGTTTCATAAGGTCCCTAGGCATAATCCCAATCTACTTGGGTGTATAAAATGCACAAACATAATTTACTAATAAGGTTATATATAAAGTCACAAAATTTTGTTTCAATCTACTAATTTACTTGATTAAGGATGTCAAGAAAAATTTTCAAGGGGAAGTTTTAAGTTATAAATTAACTTTACTAAGGATGTCACTTAAGTGACATTTCATCACATGTGACCCCTCTCTAAATAAAATAAAAAATATGTTGGATCATGTGAAATAGTTAAACTCCCCTCGAAATACTTACACTTCTCTGATTTGATGGATATAAATGTAGAAATATTATCTTATTCCTTCATCTTGACCTATCTTTCCATCAACTCACAAAAACATGTTGTCAATAAATCTCAAGGTATTTGAAACTACATATCCCACAAGCTATAATTAGATCCCTGTATTTTTTTGTAGTGTAAAGTGAAATCTAGGGTAAGGGATTGTACTTCATCTTCTCTAGATGTGAAGATGCAACTACATGCAATTCACATAAGACATACTAGAATAATCAGCTCATGCACAATAAACGAATCTATCACAAATGTAGTAATATATATGGTAAGATTATACTCAAACTTAAATTATGGAGTAGATGACAATACTTGATTTTCTTTCTCTTATTCTAATTTCCCTATATTCATATATATATCCTCCTTTATTTTTTTTAAATGACATGGTATTACTTGGTATTGATAATATTATATAGAATATAATTTTCACTTAGGTGAACTTTAGAAAATATAAATAAGAAAAAAATAAGGTATATGAAACACAAAAAGGTAAAGGATCCTATAAAATGATGAAGGATATGAATAATGAATCTATCTTTATTTCTTAGAGAAGGATTGCTATAACTAACCATCTCATCCTATGGAAAATAAAGGTGAAACATTTAATTAGTTGTGTGTGTGTGTGTGTGTGTGTGTGTGTGTGTGTGTGTGTGTGTGTGTGTTTTTGTGTGTGTGTGTGTATGGGGTTAAGCCATGTGATGATTACATATGTTTTATAGGAGTTTTATATGCATTTAGAGGTCTTAAAGACCAAATGAGGAGTTGTGTCAAGTAGGATAATTCTTAGAGATAATAAACTACACTAAAGTGTAACAAGCATGACATAATAAGGAAACTACAATATTAAAAATGGAATTGTATAAAAATTAGGTATATACATATTGCCCCTACTTTGATATGTGTATGTGAGTGAATGCATGCATGTGTCAAAGTATAAATATAAATAGTTGAAGCACATACCTTATGTTACCTTGGGAAGGGTGGAAGAATGAAATGATGCTCAAGATAAGTTTCATATAAATTGATCTTCTACTATACCTAAAAATATTTTTATAATTTTTTCAAGTAGTGGATGTTGTAATAGTGAAATTTTTTAATTTGAAATTGAAATTGAAAAGAGCATAGGAATGACTGCATCTTCTCTGTATCAAACTATATGCTCCCATATATTGAAAAAAAATGCTATTATTCCATATATTTTTCTTTAAAAAAATTCCAACAAGTGATATACATAATCACTAAGTCTCTAGGAGTTTTGTTAACCCAACCCATTTCTTAATCTAGGAAGTAAATAAATTTTAATCCAAGAAGAGTTGCTTAAATTTTTTGTTTATATCCTTTACTCAATAATGCCTTAAAAATGTTTTGAATGATATAATATATGAACCCATTTTGATGTAATGGATTTAATAATATGTACCTATAATCACACATCCAAAAAATAATATAGTTAAGATCACCATGTGTAATAAGATTATGTAGACACTAAAATATGATACTAAATACTTGAAAAATGTTTGTTTTGACTTATCTCTACCTGACATAACTTGTACAAAGAAATATGTCTATTCCACACCCTTTTATCACATCCACATGATTTCCATGGGTATAACATTTTTAATTTACTATCAATCACCTACAATAATCCCCTAGTTTGTGTTTAACGTGTTAAAAATAATATTTAGACTATCCCTATATCAACTATCTCTTAGATGAATCCATTAGAATTGGACTATTCCAAAATATGTAATCTTCCAAACCAAATGGACTCATATCACACCAAGAAATGATCACTTTTTTAATTTAAAATCATCTTCATGGTTTAACCTATACATTTCACATGTCTAGGGTGTGATAAAGGACCCAAACGGTCCCATATAAATATGTAATAGGTGTAATCTTATACCCTATCTATAACTTATCAAGTAATCATATATACACTTATACACATTAAAATGGGATAACTTTTTCCTTCCAATTCAATCATTAGTCATGAGGATCATACCCTAGCCAAGTCCAAATCACATCAAAGACAAATCAGCATTTTCATTTTCCAAGCGTCAAAATATATATTACCGGTTGCATTAATTGAAAGAGATATATTGCACACATACACTTAAAAAAGATAAATACATGTGGTTTTAATTCCTTCTTTAGAGTATTGAAATATGTAGGTAGAACTCAAACATACATTGGGGAGTGGTTAGGGTCATCTCATCACATCGTTCTTCACATTTTTTTGGCCTAAACCTAGCACTGAAAGTAAACCTAGGGTTTCAAAGAGAAGGATACATGTTTTTATAATTTCACAAAAATATCACTTGAATATGATACATGTATATGGTTTACTAAAATATGCAACAACCTATATAAAAATAGAGAAACAAAACTCACCTATAAAAGTATGGTAGGTACTAGATGTTAAGTGTAATTCAATACTATCCAAAAGCTAATGATTTTTTCCAAGCACAACCAAAAACTCAATACCTAACCTAATTGAATTTTGATCTAATTTATAACTATTCCTTTTATTTGCATCCAATCTTAGACCTATAGGGTATAGTAAAATTTTAATTATCTTATTCCCTTAGGTATTTTCTATTTCTAGTGAGAATAATTGTCAAATCAAATTTTACCTTTCTACATTCAAATTCATGTTTATTGCTATATTTAATATAATTTTAATTATTTCAAATTTATAAATTATTACACATGCATAATAAAAATAATGTAAAACATATTAGTGAACCTATTTATATAATAAACACATAAAACCCCAGGTCTTCCCTTAGGGTTACTTTCCTTATTTCTAGGGTTTCAAATTTACATATTTAGATTTGATTTTTTTACTTTTGTTTATTATTTTCAATTTATAATTCCCCATACATTAAGGTAATAAATATTTTTCATCTTGACCCTAACCTTCTGTATATTTCTCATTGTTTCATTCTATTTCATTTAAGTAGTTTCCTTGTGCCTTTAATGTGAAGTGTCATATTAAGTGGTATAAATATTAAACATAATCAGATTATTTTTGTTTCACTAAAAGTTCTAGAATAATACAATGCATTAACAATTCTAATATTCTTGTTTTGATACAACAATTATTAATGAATATATACAAACATAATATTATGTTTAAATTAATCATTTAAAACATGTTAACAAGATAATCATGAATACCATAATATAATCCATCCCGATGACCTTAATTGGTAGATCTTATACAAGTTAAATCATTATATAAATTAAAAATTGAAGTCACAAAAATCCTCAAGAATTGGATAGGGTTTTAAAATTAACCTTAGAGGTTAAAACTACACACTAGTCTAAGTTTGCCACATCTAATGAATAACAACATGATTCCTTCATTATTATTAATATACCTTTTGGAGATATTAATTTCAACATAGGTGTTGAAACTACTACTGATACTATTCCTATGTATACACATTTAGATACACGCGTGATGCCAACCCAAGATGTGGGAAAATACATTGTTTCCATTAGATTACTATGCCTGTTCATATATATCCAAATTAGTACATACTATGATGGATACACATATTCCATTATAATCCTCACCTTTTGCATGACCCCTTGAGTATAATGTTATAGATCTATATAATATGGTGTTGTAGTTAGAGTAGGATGATTCTATATAAAGAGATTAATTATAATCTCATACATTTCTTCATAATCCATTAGGTCCAAATATTTTAGTTGATCCCTTACCTATGGATTTCATAGATCCTAATCTTAAATTTTATGATGGTAAGGTGATATATAACAATACCTAATATCATTACATGTAACTTATTTTGACTATGCCTCCAATGAAAAATTATTTACTAACTTATTTCAATGTAGTGTTAAATACTATGAATTATAATGGTTATATGATCTCCCATTATAATCAATCAAGGCATTAGTTACTTTGGATGATAAGATTCTATCACATTTCATGATCAATATCAATGAGAAATTATATTATGCCAAATTTACAAAACTCATGCAAGGATACAATGAAACAATTAGTGATTGTGTGCTTCTATATAAGGCCATGCTTTTTAAATGAAAAATTATACTATCAATAATAAGTTATAATAGATATTCAAGAAATATTTTCTCACCTCTCTTAATTATTATATTATGTTTAATGAATTTAAATAATTTTATGAGTTATGTAATAAATTAATGATAAAAAAAGTAGGAGATACTATAAAGTTTCATCTACACCAATAAATTCATCAAGTCATATAAAAAGGAGTTATCCTACATTGACCTCTCACAATAATGGCCTGAAGTATCCCTACAAGTTATGAAGTATTGCATGTTTTAAGGTAAGCACATGCTAATATTATGTCATCAATTTTTAGTGTTAAATCATTTTTAGGGGCATAAAATTAACCTCCCCTTTTATCTCCTCAAATCCTTTGAGATCACCGCTCTTGCCCATTAAATTAATGATGCAAAACCCATCCTATATCAAGGCCTCATCTTTCTTCTGGTTAAGCATGATGAAACACTATGAGTTATGGAAGTTCCTTAGGAGGGTTCATTTTTTGAGGAATATTCCCTTGAGGAAGACCCTAACTTTAGGTCCTATCATCTATTAATCAATACTCTCATGATATCTATTTATCCAAAACATCTATTGAAGACCCTCCCCTAAAATTCATTGTCCCTAAACCTAAACCAATCATACTAGATGAGAGTAATTATAGTGAATCATATAGGAAAGGGAAAAATACCTTGATAGAGAAGATAAAATTTAATTAAGAGTGGCTATAAAATTTTAACAATAAACTTCATGAGGTTGGGATGAATCTAATAGGCCTTATACAAGAATGAAATGCCATGAACAAAGAAGTGGGAAAAATAATCCAATCCTTCACCCAATATATGAAGGTGGATAGTTCCTCAATTAATTAACACACGATGATGGTAGAGACCCTCTCTCCAAATATCCCCTACATTACCCCCACCAAGAGGACCCCAATGTAAGAATAGGTGCAGAAGAAACCCCAGATGATCCTACCTAGGGATGATGAAGAAGTGCCCAAAAAAATAACAAGGGATAGAATTTAAAATATAAAATAGGGTGCCCAAGAAAATAATACTAAGGACATGAAGAAACCAATAGAGGGATTTCCCCTCCTAGAATAGATTTCTATTTTTTTCTATTGCATTGCCTTTTGCAAGGATAGTTAGCTAGTTTTTGCTAGTTTTTATTATTTCAGCTCATGGGGATTAGTACTTTATTTTATACTTTTTAACTATGGTTCCTAGTCCTTGTAAAACCAATTATTTTACCTTATCAAATAAAAAATAAAAATAAATTAGAGATTGATAATTTATGCTCATAACTTTGAATAAGCTCAAGTATGCACCTAATGCTAGGATACAAATTTTCAAAGAAAACTAAGTTAAAAGGTTACATAGAATCATAATAATAATGATAAAAATATAATAGTTAATGAAATTTCATAGATTAATAATTATTTTTTAATGTTTGTTCCAAAAAGGAGGCAATTTTCACAATTTCCTTAACCTCTTCATATAAAATTATTGAAGTTACTAGAGAGTAATCTTATAGTTATCCCTCCCCCACAAGAGGTTGATATGAGTATACCTCCACCTAGAGGACATGAAAGTAATGCATATTATGGTTATAACTAATTTGTAAGATATTCTTCAAATAGATACTCGAAGATAAGGCATAATATGCAATATCTCAGTGATGAAAACCTTTTTGATCTTAACAAACCTAAAATGATTCAAGACCACAACCAAATTGGAATTCAAAGTTGATATTTTTCAATCCTCTTCAAAATAATGCATAAATATAAATTAAGCATATTACTAAGGTGCATATAATTTAAAATGCACATTCTCATTTGTTTCCCCATGATCACCCATTGATAATATTATTGGTATATTTATAGCCACATTAGTACAGTGACCTATAACTAAATTTGATGAAAATGAGTTTTGGAAGATGAATCTAATTTCAATTCATTATTTTTATGATCATACATTGATTTATAGCTAGTACATAGTGTAATGGTATATAATGGTTTAATTAAAACACTTATGTATAATTACAATTCTTTATACTCTTCAATACACATGTGAAGATTAGATGGATACACCATGAATGTTTAAATTATTTACAACTATAAATGGAACCCCCTTGGATGCTTTATACCCCCTCTTAAGGTAGGCCTTATAGTAATGGATACTTTATTTTATATTTTATTGAGTATAAAGGTATTTAATATGTTGTTAGGATGACCTTGGATATACAAGATCTGCACAGTACCATCTTTAGTGCATATTTGTGTCAACTATATTGAATAAAACATAATGGTTATTATTACAAGAATTTCATATGAATATCATATTCAATTAGAGGTGATTCCTCTTTAACACACACCACCGTCATAGTTAGTTACTTCACCTATTTAATATCATTATATGTAAGCAATCCATTTACCTAATAAGATTATTCTACAAACATAGTTCATAGGAAATTAGCTGACTTTATTAAATGACTAATGATTCAAAGTCCATTACATCAAAGGGTCATTTGGGACTCATGATAATCAACATTTACTATGCATCTTAAGCTAGTGTTAAAAAAAATTACATATGTTCCACCATGAAAACAAACACATATTTCTCGTACTATACAATATATTCTACATGATCTTATGTTACCTATATATACTCATCATACACAATATCCTAAGAGTCATGATTATGATGATGATGATTACATCACAACATGAGATCATTTTATAGACTTAGATACAAATACACATGATACCATTATATAATGATAGGTGACCATTCAAATGTTTGATATATGTATTACATATGACCATACCATTTAATATATAGTTGGTTAACCTTTACACAATAAAATATTTTAAAATTACAAAAAAATAAAAATATTCAAAAATAAAAAATTAAGACATAAACATGACATGTTTGCTATTTTCATTGTGCATTTATGTTATTTATCACATGTTTGGTATATTACATATCATTTTTAATATGCATATGAATTTCATTATATTTAATATAGATGTAGGATATATAAGTTACACATAATATATGAATGCAAATATATAGGAACTTCATATACCTAGGGGCCATGCAATTATTGGTGACATATGATTCCATAATTTCCATTGATATAAATTATAGATTTTTATGAAATTTATTTTGATCATATTGAGATCCATTGATTTATTAAACCTTTTTTTGTACTTGATTATAATATTTACAGTGATACATTGCATGGATATGTTACTTTACTATGTTATGACATTGATATAGATTGATAGTGTAGACTAGTTTCACTTGTTATAAGTGTCATTATTTTGTTTAATTTCCTATAGCTTAACCATAGATCATGATTTTATTTCATCTTGTTAGTATATGATATTATTTTGATTTTGTATCATTTTATGACTCTTCATTTAGAACTTTTCCTGTCATAGTGGGACACATTTGAGGATCTACTAGATAGAGTCAAATACATAAATTACTTGTATATAGTAGAAAAATCAAACATTATCCTAGAATAAGTAATTTCTCAACAATCAAAATATTATAATATTATAATTAGAATCATTATCCATAAAATATTTATGAAGGTACACTATATAGGTGAAAAATAAGTCCTCACTTCCTCATGAATGTGGAATTATCTTTCACAATGACATAAAGGACACCTAAGTAAGCCAAACTAAACATGTAAAGGGAAAAATAATTAAATATAATAAAAACCTACACTAACACCACCTTTAATCATAGATTAGGTGGGTATTATAATTGGGTCCCAACATAAAATCATGATGAAGTACCCAAGTAAAATAAAATTCCCCCAAAGGTGGATGTTGGAGTTCCCTAAACCCCAAGAAGATCCCATAAATGATTATATTTACTCTTAGTGAAGGGTTTGGTGAGAATATCAGCTATCTTCTCTATTATTTAAATACATAAAAAATCAATGACTTGATCATGGATAAATGTTTGAATGAAATGCATATGAATATCTATATGCTTGGTCCATTGGTGGAGGACCAGATTCTTGAAGATCTAGATTGTGATTTGGTTGCTATAGAAGATGATTTTTGGTCATCAAAACTAGATGCCAAACTCAGTGAGGATATCCTAAAACCAAATAACATCAGTGTAATCATTAACATCTCATTTTTATTCTACCTCTATATAATATAAATAAATAGATTTTACTTCTTATTTGACCAACTAATCATACTTGAACTGAGGGAGAAATTGTAGCCTAAAATAGACTTAAGATTTTAAATATCTCCATCTCAATCTAAATCTATATATCTAATTAAGTTTATTTCAATGCCCACTCTATGGTGAATCATAAAATTATGAGTACATTAAATTTAGTAGAGAACTTAGTTATTTTCTAGTGTAGCTCATGTGGTTCTTACATGACTCTGGAGACCATGCCCACTATATATGAAATATCAAGTCTAGTGTGCATAAGATAAATGGGACTACCAACAAGTTATCGATACAAGGTAGCATCAACTCAAGGAGATGAAAAATTAGTCTCAAGCTTCATGATAGATAGAAAAGGAATCGTATCTATATTATAGTCATCCATGCTAAAATAGTTAAGTCAAGAGCATACTTGGCTTGTGTAATAGTGATCTTAGAGTTCGACTAAGAAATTTTAATCTTGAGTAATTAGTGAAATAAGTCCAAATTAGTCATTAATAACCTACTAGTGAAAGTATTTTTCACTACTATGATGGTGTATTAAGAATTCCCTATGATTAATGGCTCATCCACATAGATAATTAGAATCAATAGTAAATCATCCTACCATAAAATGTAGACATTCAAATCAAAATGGCATATAGTGAACCCAAATGAAAGAATAAAGGAGTCCATCTTGGCATACTAAGTTTGAGGAGCTTGTTTGAGGCCATAAATAGATTTTAAATTTTTTAAAACTAAGGAATAATCTTCCAAAAATTCTTGTGGTTGCTCCATATATATTTCCTCTTTGAGGTCACTGTGAAAAAAGGCACTCTTCACATCTATATAATGAACATCCTAGAAATGTGTTATAGTAATGGAAAGAGTGAGTTAGTTTACATTTATTTTAGAAACTAGGGTGAATATCACATTATAATCAATTCCATGTGCATAATAAAAACCCTTTATTACCAAACATGCTTTGAATTTTTCTACATACCCATCTACTAGAGATGTTATTTGGTATATCTAACTACATAGAATAAGTATTCTTCCCTTATGAAGTGAGACTAAATCGAAAGAATTGTTCTTATATGAGGAAATATACTCATATTCCATTAAAATATACCACTCCAGAGTTCCTAATGCCTCATGAAAAAGTTGTGACTATAAACAAATTTAATGAAAGCATGTGGGGCATTCTAGAATTGTGAATGTGTTTTCTATTGTTTGATGGATATCTAACCCATTAGACAATACATTATTTGTATATCCCAAATAGGACCAGTGATTAGAGAGTTAGGAAGATATTCCTCATCATCTAAATATATTTTAGGCTAAGGAGGGAAATCCTAATCATAATTAGAAGAAGAATTAGGATCATCAAGAAGATAATCAGGTAGATCTAAATCATAAAAAATATCATCAAATCTAAGTGCATATATGGAATGGGGAGATTTGTTGAGTATGAGTCTGAAGTAACCTCTAAAAAAATATTCCTCTTAATGAACAAATCATGAGTGGTGTGATGGAGAACCTTTTATCACTTAACACCCTCATGATATCTAATAAAGATGCAAGGTTGAATTTAAGGTTCCATTGAATTACATTTATTATTTTGAATACAAGCTATAGCATGAGATAAAAACACTCAAAATTGATTCACTATGGTTTTATAACCACTTCATGTTTTAAAATGAGTGACTCCATTTAATGATTTATAATGAACATGGTTCTAGATATAATAAACATTGTTGATGGCCTCACCCCAATACTAAGGTGCAAGAGGCTTGGAGTGTATCATATAGTTGGGAATTTACTTCAAGGATGTATTATTTCTCTCTACAACACAATTCTACTGAGGAATATATGTAACTATATATTTTAGTTCAATCCCATCTAATGTGAAGAATTTCTCAAAATAGTTACTAACATATTCACCACCATTATCAATGCACAAAATATTGGTGACTTTACTTGATTATTTTTCTACAAAAACATTAAAGTCTTGAAAATAATCAAAAACCTCATATTTATGCTTAATAAAGTACACCCAAGTATACCTCAAATAGTCATTGATGAAAGTAATCATGTATTTTTCCCTATTGAATGAGGGTTTTGGAAATAGACCAGTAATGTCACTATGGACAATATACAATATTTGTTTAGTTATTCATGATTTTCCCTTGTCATACTTATCCTCAAGTTGCTTACCAAGAATGAAAACCTAGTAAACTCCATCATAAAACTTGACTTGTAGTAATCTTGAAAACATCTCATGATGACTAAGTTTCTCTAGGTAGAGATAATTGAGATGGTCGAATCACTCATGCCAAAATTTACTCACCCCATCTAAATGAGTGAGCAGTGAAATAGAGGGTTGACTATGTGTAAAATTTAAGAAAGTATACAATTGTGATTGATTACCTATTTTCCCAAGTGTAACAATGGAGTCATTATTTTATTCCCTAATAACTATGGAATTGGGTGTGAACTCAACTCCTTTCTCAAACTAATGTGAGTGATATGATAAATAGAAAGGAGATCAGTGCATAACAAGGGAACACAAAACATAATGAAATGTAAAATCATTCAATTCAACTAATCCACTCCCACTAACTTTTGTGGAAGTATCATTACCCAATAAAATGAATGGTATATAAAAAGGCTCTAAGGATGAGATCATGTCCAGTGATGAAGCCATGTGGTGTGATGCACCATAATCAATAACCCATGTGGAAGGTTAAGATGAAAGTACAAGTTTTTAATCCAAGAATATTTTCCCTTCTTACTATATTTAGACTTAGAAGACTCATGCACCGATGATATCTAATTAGAAGAATTAGGGACATTGATATTATAATTCTCAAGCATTTTTATTGATTAGTCAATCTACTTATTCATGCATTTGGATTCATCATGTTAATTTTTATTGCAATATCCACATGTGAGTCCCTCTTTATTGGATTTCATGTCTAAAGAGGAAGACTCTTTTGATTTTTTTGGTTTAGCATCATATTTTTGACCCTTTATTTACTCTAAGTCCTTGTTCTATTTCTTCTCCTTGCTACTAGAAGATTTATATTTATCATGAGTCATAATTAAGTAATGTGATTTATATGACTTTATTGTACCTATTTTAATGAGCTTGAATTTCTCCTAAGTCAATTTATCAATAATTCATCCAAAGATGGCATGGTAAATGGAACTCTAATGGCACTCTTAGTTATGTGTAAGGTAGAAATGAAGATAGAATAGTCATAACTCAATTTGGAAAGGATAGAGATAATAAAGTGATCGTCCTTTTTATCAATTCCACATAGTTGAAAATATAACATGAGTGATTTGAACTTGGTGAAAAAGTCTTAGATCATATCAAAATCACCTGGAGTAAAACTAATGATCCCATTCTCCAAATCATAACCCCTCATGACATCTTAATTTCTAAATATTTTTATAATATGGCCTATACTTGATTTGGATATGTTACAGATCCAATATGAAAAAGTAAGTTGATAGATATAGGCATGCATAATATAATGTAGGCTTCATCACTTCAGTTGTACCACTTCACCTTCTCTACTTCAAATGCCAGTTAAATTTTTGTACCCACCATGATTTAGTGTAAGCATTTGCTCCTAAAGAGTGTTTTTACTTTTAATTTTAACTTGTGATAGTTGAATGGTGTAAGAATTGGAACATAACTAAGATCCATGATGCTAAAAAATTATTTACTAAACCCTATGTATTATAGACTAGGAATATGACACCCATTAAATATATAAAGGTTCAAATTTACAAGGAATAGGAATATCACCAATGCATAGATCTTAAAAAATCACACTTTTAAAAAAAATGTCGCCTTAAAAGGTGTTGACCAATTTTGCCCACAAGCAAAATTTTGGTCAACTTCTCCCCTATTGTTTAAGGCCAATTTATTTTGAGTTCAGCAAGTTCATGAATTTAGTTCATAGCTAGGTTAAATGGTTCAAAGGTAGAAATTTCAACGGGTTCAGTTCAAGGAGGCCACAATTCAAAAGAAAAGACTCGATGACTTTTGACAAGGACGGTGATGCCCCAGAGGCCGTAAATTTTAATGCAATAAACTAGCCATTTGTTTTTTGAACTTTTTGAGCATCAAGCATGGAAAAGCCCAAGGAATGCAACGACCAACCAAGAGATCGCCCTCAAGGGCTAAAAGAGTGAGAAAGACAAAACTGAGAAAAGACAAATTGTAGATGACAAGCAAGGAGAAATGATATGGCACAGAAGTGACAAGGTGGTCCAAATGGCAAAGTGCATGTGATTTATTACCTGATATTCCCCAAATGGTGTAAACAGCAAGTAACATGTCCCGTGCTTTGAAAAGGGGACAAATTTTAGTTTTTTGGAAAAAAAGAGGTGCAATCCATGCTTCCACATTAAAGCTCAAAATGCCAAAGTCAAATTTGGTGATTATACAGCATGGTTCCAGAAGGCTTCTTCTAGGACGATGACAACACAACAGCGTTTCCTCTTTCAAATGGGATGTGACAGGCCAACTTGTTAAAAAGTGCCAAGTTCCTTTCTCCTTTCTTCTATATATTGTAACTTCTCATTTTTGAAAAGGATCGATCTTCCACATTTGTAAAGGGTGTAGCCTTGGCAAAATTTCACCTGAATCAAATAAAACACAATTTTTACCTCCATTTGGATAGATGTTTCAGAGTATGCCTTGAGTGTTTGTCTGTGTCCAGTCATTGTTTCTTGATGATCTCACAGGCTCAACACTAGCAGACCTGTCATTTACAAGGTGCCATTTTTATAGGTGAAAGGAGAAGAGCTGACATTTAGAAGACTAGAATAGAGGAAGTTACTTACAGTGCACATTTCACAGTGCCTCAGTGATTTTTTGTTTCCTGTGTTTTCATGAAAGCCTCCCTACCTGTCTTTTATAGCCTAGTCCTTTTTTCTAAATGTGTAGAGTATGTCTATATTTGTCTAGTTCTGAGAGTGGATGTGTGAAGGTTTACCCTTGTTTTTTGGTGCATCACCTCTTTAGAGTAGGCTTGTTTTTATTGCATTCTCTTTCTCCCTTTTCATCCCCCATTTATATATATATATATATATATATATATATATATATATATATATATATCTATGTATGTATGTATGTTAGCACTTGCTGGAAAAAACACGATGCATCAAAGGGAGCTAGCCCTTATCTAGGGACTCTCTCCTCCAGCTTCGCCGATCCCACAGGTGAGAGGAGAGTTTCCATGTTGTGAGGAGAAGGCAAGAGCTAGGCCTCCTTGTCATGGGTGCAATCTTCTTTGTCAACAGTTCTAGCACACCCGGTGGGACACTCAATTTGAACACTCAGTAAAAATATAGCACCGTGCATGTCAATAGTTCTGGCACACCCAGTGGGACCAACTGGGATAGGTTTTGTCCAAAAGAGTTGAAGAATTTTTGGTGTGTTTTTCAACCGACCAGCGTTTGGAGGTGTTTGCATCAACACCAATGGCAACTCTAAGTTGAATCAGCTAGTTAAGCAGCCTGGTACCATTCAAAAATCTACTTCTTTATGTATAATCCCTTTGCACAGAATCATGGGCCTTGTATTCCGTCACATTACCATGACCAGGCTCAAAATATTTATGGCATCACCTGAAGTAGCACTCCTAGTTGCCTTGCAACTATAAGGGAGGTGGCATTGGAATTTGAGAGGCAGATGATGGAGATCAACAGAGAGGAGGAGCAATACAGATATTAGCAGGAGCTGATGTATAAAGAGGGATGTTTGTTTAGGCAAGCACACGCCTTGCAATCCATGGAGGAGGAGGTAAAAAAATGGAGAAATCCATCTTTTCAAGGTAGTTAGCCTTGTGCGCCCCCTCATATTCTAAAAAAATCCCCCTCTTTTACACCAAATCCTTTCTATCACATTGCACTTAATCACTCCAGCTTATCAAATATACCTGCCCCCAACCCAGTGCACCTAGCTTTCCAACATCAGATGATATCAAAATAATCTCCCATTGGGGAAAATACCACCAGCTAGCACATCCCTCCTCTAAAGTCTCCTCCAATGCACCAACAGTGTTTTCCTTGCATTCCTTAGCCTCCCCAAGTTTTCCAGCATGATGTGCAAATTTTGAGTTGGAAGAAGGAATGCTAGGAATCAACTCTGAGCTTTGGAGAGGATCATGCTAGTGACCTCCAAGAAAGACTCTTTCAGGACAACCTATCCAAACAAATTGAAGATTTAGAGGCCAGGATGAAGCTACTTCTTAAAAGAGAGATAAAACTTACAGACCTTGCAGAGGAGCCTCAGGACCTTGTGGAAAACAAAGTTGCTACCTGTTCATAGGAGTAGAATTCTAATTTAGAGATCCTAAACTGGGGAGAAATAGTAAAATCATGGGGCAGAAAAGAAGAAGAAAATCAAGGTTTTTTCTTAAAACATTGAAGAAGTTAAAGCTATGCCTACTCATGATGATGTTGGTAGCCTCCAGGAAAAGCTTTTTCAAGAAGATCTGGCTAGGAGAATAGCAGAGTTGGAATCCAAAGAGAAATTCCTCAGCAAATGTGTGGTGGATGGTTCAGACCAAACAATGCATTCCATGCTTGAACACACCCCACCTACACATTTCCAAGAGAGTTATCAGACCGTTCCTGATATTGATGAAGTGTTGACATGTGGAAGGAGGAGAATCATTCGATTCTAGCTCAAGGACTACCTCCTCTTCCACATGTTTTTGCCACTTCACCCCTTCTCAAGGAAGAACTTGTTCTGTAAGAGGTGAGTGAGGAGCAAAATATCTAATCTTTAGATCTTTAAGAAGCTATCATGAGTGACAATGAAGAAATCATCATTGACGCTCCTTGTAAAGACCTTATCATTAGTGGAGAAGATGTAGGTCTTGCATATATGCAGATGTTCCAGCAATTTAAAGAGGAACAAATGCATGGTAAGCTCTCTTCTCCTCTATTTGATGAACTTCCTTGTTGTTTTGATGATGAGGTCGACTGCATTGAAGAGCTTGAGTTAGAGGAAAATTAGGAGGATACTTTTGAACATTTAGAGGTCTTGATTTTTGAGGAGGAAAATGAGAGGTCTGTCTTCCAGGAGGAATGCCTTGAAGAAGAGAGTTTTGAAGAAAGAGGCAATGTTATGTGGGATGGGCAATCATTTTGTGAGTTCATTTTAGACATCACCAAAGTCACCCTTCTTCAAGAAGGCCAAAATGAAGCAGAGGATGGGTCTGACAGAGCCTGTAATGAAGTAGAAGGAAATGGGTCGGACCATGATGCATTATAGAGGGGATGTACATGTCAAAGGGCTAACGGTGATAAGCCAACAGCCACTAATTTCTTGGTGAAGAGCACAAATTTGAGGGACTAACATTCAATAGGCCTCCAGGGACATGCAGAATACATATATATTAGAGGCATGTTTGAATCTGATCCACTCGGATTCCAGCCAAACTAGGTGATAGGCAGGAAGAGCAAGTCACCACATCCCCTTTTCTTTCAGCTACTTCCCTGCCACCATAAGTCTTCTTGCTAGGAAGGGGACTTAAGAAGTTTTCCCTTTGATCCAAGAGGGAGGCAAATTTTCTTGGTTAGCTGTACATAATAGTTTGTTTTCAATTTCTTTCCCGCTTTCCCTAAGTGCAGTTTGCGCATGTAGTGTTTTTAGCCTTGTGTGTTTCCCTTTGCTTGGGGGTAAAAGCTTCATGTTTGATTCTCAATCTTTCAGGCTGTTGTTAATTCTTTCATGGCACCTGACTCCATGCCTAATGTATTTTAAGGCAACTAAGTTCTAAAGCATAGCAGGCATGCTTCCCTTGTGAGTCACCAATCTGTTGACCAATTTTTCCCACAGGCAAAATTTTAGTCAACTTCTCCCCTGCTGTTTAAGGCTAATTCATTTCGGGTTCAACAAGTTCATGAATTTAGTTCATAGCTAGGTTCAATGGTTTAAAGGTGAAAAGTTCAATGGGTTTAGTTTAAGGAGGCCGTAGTTTAAAGGAAAAGACCCGATGACTTTTGACAAGGATGGTGACGCCCCAGAGGCCGTCAATTTTAATGCAATAAACTAGCCATTTATTTTTTGAACTTTTTGAGTGTCAAGCATGGAAAAGCCCAAGGAATTCAGTGACCAACCAAGAGATCACCCCCGAGGGATGAAAGAGTGTGAAAGACAAAACTGAGAAAAGACAAATCATAGATGACAAGCAAGGAAAAATGATATGGCGTAGAGTGACAAGGTGGTCCAAGTGGTAAAGTGCAAGTGATTTATTTCCTGATAGTCCCTAAATGGCACAAATAGAAAGTAACACAACCTATGCTTTGAAAACAAGACAAATTTTAGTCTGTTGGTAGAAAAGAGGTGTGATCCACGCTTCCACATTAAAGCTCGAAATGCCAAAGTCAAATTTGGTGATTATACATCATGGTTCCAGCAGGCTTCTTCTAGGATGATGACAACACAATAGTGTTTCCTCTTTCAAATGGGATGCAATAGGCCAACTTGTTAAAAAGTGCCAAGTTCCTTTCTCCTTTCTTCTATATATTGTAACTTCTCATTTTTAAAAAGGATCAATTTTCCACATTTGTAAAGGGTGCATCCCTGGCAAAATTTCACTTGAATCAAATAAAATGCAGTTTTTACCTCCATTTGGATAGATGTTTTAGAGTATGCCTTGAGTTTTTGTCTATGTCTAGTCATTTTTTCTTGATGCTCTCACAGGTTTGACACTAGCAGACTTGTCATTTACAAGGTGCCATTTCTGTAGCTGAAAGGAGAAGAGCTGACATTTAGAAGACTAGAATAGAGGAAGTTACTTACAGTGCACATTTCATAGCGCCTCAGTGATTTTTTGTTTCCTATGTTTTCATGAAAGCCTCCCTACCAATCTTTTGCAGCTTGGTCCTTTCTACCAAATGTGTAGAGTATGTCTGTATTTGTCTGGTTCTGAGACTGGATGTGTGAAGGTTGACCCTTATTTTTTGGTGCATCACCTCTTTAGAGTAGGCTTGTTTTTCCTGCATTCTCTTTCTCCCTTTTCATCCCCCCCTTTTTATATCTATATATATACATATATATGTATGTTAGCACTTGCTGGAAAAAACATGATGCATCAAAGGGAGCTATCCCTTATCTAGGGACTCTCTCCTCTAGCTTTGCTGGTCCCACAGGTGAGAGGAGAGTTTCCATGTTGTAAGGAGAAGGTAGGAGCTAGGCCTCCTTTCCTTGGGTGAAATCTTATCCATCAACAAAAGGATAAATAGGATAAAATTTATTCACATTTGAAGGTTTCTTGCAAGCAAAAAATAATGTTGACTTTGCATAAAGAAATTGGGTGTGAAAATAGTTTGAAAAAAAATGTTGAAACTTTCCCAAAAAAACTTATGCCTACTTGGATCAAAAGTTAATAAATTTTGGGTTGGTTGTGACCAAGGTATTAACTCCCATATGAATAGGGGATAAGACAAAATTTGGTTCCATAATCAAAAGTCCTAATGTCGGGGATGATGACTACTCCCATAATTAAGAGTCCCAACATATAGTTTTTTTATTAAGGATGCAACCTCTAATTGTAGTCATTAGGGTTTTATCATGTTAAGGTTTTGAGGCATGCTTGGAGTTTCCATAGATGTCGATAGTTCCCATAGTTCAAATAATGTTGGATTTTACCATAGTGCACATAGGTACAAAAACCTTAATTTTCCTAAAAACACAAGATCTAGTCTCTCTCTTGAAAATCAACCAAATAACCACTAGAGATCTCCAAAATCACATAAATTATTTTCATTTTAAGACTAATAATTGTAAAAATTTGTGTGAAATTACTAAAAAAAATTAAAACCCTCTAAAAAAGGCAAAAATTCACTATCATGAAACTAGGTCATGATTACAATTAATCCTAGGGTTTTAACACCTTTTGAATATGATGGCACATGTCATTTTATATGAAAACCCAGAAAATGATGTGTCTATAAAAATATGCCTTCTTTATGTTCTTTTTGTAAATCTAAATCCACTTAATATCCCAAAACAAGAGAAAAATCTAAGATACGGTGAATACATAATATGATAGGTCAACAAATGGTAGATTTGTAACATGCAAGTTGAAACTCAATATTTCATAATAGGAACAATAAAATTCATCTACTATAAAAGATTTAATACCATGTTAGAGTGGGACATAATTGAGGATCTACTAGATAGATTCAAATACACCAAGAAATTATCTGTATGTAGTAGTGAAATCAAACATGAGCCAAGGAGAAGTAATTGCTCAATAATTGAAAGATTGAAATATTATCATTAACATCATTAGCCATAAAATTTTTATGAAGGTACATTATATAGGTGAAATATAAACAAGTCCTCACTTACTCATGAATGTGGGTTTGTATTTCACAATTACCTTAAAGACACATAAGAAAGATAAACTAAACATGTGTTTGGGAATGCCATTAAATATAATAAAAACCTATACTAACATTTCCTTTTTCATGGGTGTTGCTTATATAATGTTTTCTTTATTTTAAAACTATTATTCATTGAGATTTTAATTTTGTGACTTCTCTTTAATTGTGACCCTTGGCCTTATGTGACATTGAGTGATATTTCATGTGATTCTATTGTGTACATCATGGTCATGGCATTGTGTTCTTATGAGTGGATACATATAGGTTTGTCTGCTAACCTCTTTGATTTTTTTGATTTTGAAATGCCATGATCCATATCATGCACTTTTCCTCTTGTCAACAATACCAGTATTTATATTATACACCTTCTTACATAGCTCATTATTTAGTACTTATAGCAATGATGGTTATTAATAAATACCTAATTTCTATGTTTATCTTGACATGACACTTGTATGCCTTAAAATACATACATCATATATGTTTTATCAATCTATTCATTATTATGATGACATATTATCCACACATTAGTATATGGTTATACATGATTACATAGTTTTACATAATATGATGTGGTTAACTACTTTACTTTTAGATGTGTAATTTTTAAGATAAACCCCTCACCTCAAAATGGGTTCATATTAATGGGTTTGTCAAAGAGATGAAATTTTCCATGCATAAAAAAATAGATTTTGGCATAGATTACATTATTCATAGAGTTCAAAGTGGTTCACAATATCAATTTTGTTTAGATATGGGACAAATATAATTCAAAAATATTTTAGGGCATATTCCATGAATATTCATATTATTTTAAAGACAAAAAGTTGTGGGAGTATACATGTTTATAGATTCAAACATATTTTGGAGACATATGCAATACGTGCACACATTTTTAAGGAACATGAGTTACATTTTTTTCATTTTTTTAGATTTGAGAAAAATGAGATATATATGAACATAATTATATATCATTTTGGCACTAATTTTATTATATTATGTGTAAATAATAATTTTTCATGCACATACACACAATTATAGTTTTCTATTTGACATCGATGGTGCCTAAAAGTGAGAACTTTAAATTTATAAGTGTGTATGTAGTGGTTGATTAAATTAAATGAGTAATGAGATTAAGGTTTGACACCCTCAATAGTTATTTATTACTCCATATTCCCAATATGTGTCTCCCAAATATCATCTTGGGGTTTGATATTAGTTACATGATTAGTGTAGTTGAAATTATGTGCCCTCAATAGCTTAGGAACTACTCCTTAAATGAAGGATGATGAATTTATCTTCCCAACCCATGGCCTCACATTAGTAAAAAAAATAATTGGGGCATGATCACCCCCAAATTATCCAAGTGATTTAACAAGGGAGTAAAGTTATCTTATTTTTCAACTAAAAAGCATAATTTCTAATGATATGTCAAAGGGAAACATGGTTCACCTACTTACAAGTGTATTATTTTTTTACTCTTTAAGTGTCATAAGTTTAAATTTCATTTCGAATTTTAGATTTCATACATGGAAATTGATTATCATATATCAATTGTAGGCATGGATTAAGGTACACATTCAAATCTTCTTTCTAAATTAAAAGTGTTTTGTACACACTCATATACATCTCTTTATCCTGTTACTCTAACATTTTATTTCATTTCATCAATATAAGAAAAGGGTGGATTTTTCACACACTAAAATATGGTATCAAACACTTGTAAATTTTAGGTTTTGTGTTTTATCTACCTTGCATGAATTGTGTGAAGACATATGGACATTTCATGCCCTTCTCTCACACATACATTCTTTCCATGGATCTAACCTTCCTGATTTACTGTCAATCACCTAAATGAATTCCCTATTTAATGTCTAAGATATTAAAAATAATATTAATACTATCCCCATATAATTATATTAGTATTCATATATTTGAGATGAATCTATCAGACTTGGGCTATTTTAGAATTATAGATTCATCCAAAATTCACAATTTTTTCTTGCACCAAGAAAAAGCCTATTTTTAAATTCAAATTCTTCTTCATGGGTAGGCAAGTATGATTTTCATGTTGGTAGAATGAGAAATACAAAAAGATCCCCATATAAATTCATAATATATCTATTCATATCCCATATATATATATATATATATATATATATATATATATATATATATATATATATATATATATATATATAATTTTATACATTCAAAGGGACTACCCTATTATTTCTAATCTATTCATCATTCACTAGGAGTAGGTCCTATCTAATTATAAATCACTTTAGATCCAAGTCAAATTTCTCATTTTCCAAGTTTCTAAATTTATATAATAAGTTTTATTAATTAAATTATCACTATTACAAATATACACCTAATAGGGAGAACTACATGTAGCTTGACTTCCCTCTTCCAAATATTAGATATGTAAGCAACTCTCAGATATTCATTAGGGTCTAGCTAGCATTCACTCAACCCATCATTCTTCCCCATTATTAGAGATAAACCCAATGTGGAAAAGATACTTAGGGTTTCAAAGAGGAAGCAAATTTATATAATTACATGCATAAATAGCTCCTAAAGATTACATATAGAGATAATTTACAATTAGGCACAACAATCTATATGGAAACATATAATAAAAACCACTCAAATTCATGTGGTAGGTACCAAATAGTAGTGTCATTCAATACTATCCAGAACTTGATGATTCTATCTAGTTATAAATAGAAACTTAGTTCCTAATCTGAGTGACTATAGATCCAATTTCTTTCGATTCTAGTTTTATCATTTAGTCTCAAACTTGCAAAATATATTAAAAATTCTAAGGTTCTTATTCCCTTAGGTGTTTTATATTTTTATCATGTAAAATTGTCAAATCATATTCTACCTTTCTATATTTAGATTCATTTTTATTGATACATTTCATATAATTTGAATGAGTTAAAATTTCAATCTTATTAAATACATGTAATTAAAAATAAGGTAAAACAATTTTAAATATCATATACCATTGAAAAATTACATAAAACACATAAATATCATAAAATATCAAATATAAAGATATATATATATATATATATATATATATATATATATATATATATATATATAAACACAGTACTAGTCATGCCTCAAGTCTCATATCACATAATAAAAATTACATCATGAAAATATCAATGCAAAATGGTACCATTCCACATATATCAAAGTAAGGTAGAGATAACTAACCTATCCAAATGTAGGAAATAATCCCCTAGTAGGGATATGCATACCAATGAGAAATACACACAAGTAGTGTGCCTCTATAGATGCATGGCAAGTGCAATGAAAACATGAAAATACAGGAAGTTTATTAAAATATGTGTATGATATAGACCATGGAAATAAATATAGAACTTTAATATGGATTATGAGTATCATGGAAATAAACATGAAATATCACAATCAATCACACCTATATTAGTACCTATAGTCATATAAAATGTGAAAATTGGTAGCTTGAGTATGGCTAATGACACCCAACCCATAGGTCTCTCCTACTTACTTTTATGACCCTCATAGGCATATTTTCATTAATTCTTATTCATCTATAGCCTTCTAGACCTGATTTAGCTCAATAAAACTACTCTTTCCATGACAAATCTATCCCCCCAAGTCATGTTAGCTCAAGACTATAGCACCCAACTTGGACTATAGCATCAGGCCCTCTAGTGTCCACTTTTAGATCTCCTATATATGTGAATTTTTTCCTCTAATAGTTAGTTCCTTCTAGTTATTATCCCTATTCTTGTCATCCTAATGTGAGCACATTCAACCCATGACCAACAGATCCCTATAAAAGCCCATTCAAATTTCATTTGGAAAGGGTTGGAAAATATTACAAAGTAAGCAATAATACAAGCAAGACAACTAAGGAAATATTCCTTATTATCCATGTACATCTAACCAATAATATTAAAATCACATCCAAAACCTTTCACCAGTCCCTAGCCACCTTAAACACACCCAATTTTAGCATTTGCATCTTCACATGCACAATTGCATAAAGCACATCAAGTGGGAGAACTACATATGGCTTGATCCCTCTTTAGAGTATTGGTATGTAGGACAAATAGCCACATAAGGGGTGTGGATACACATTTAGTGAATCTTGCACACACTAACCCCCCCCCCTCTTTCCCAAATTTTGTTAAAATATAATGAATTCTAGGGTTTGAAGACTAAATCATCTCTACATGGAGTTTTACAAACATCTAATAGTCAAAATTTCATAGGCAAGCTCACACAAACACAAAAAAAGAAACCTAGAAAGCTCAAGTCTCCTAAATAATAGTATTAGAAGAGGATTATAGTGTGTGGACCCTAGGGTGTCCTATTTCAGTGCTCCTATCCAATCAATAAATGAAGGTCAGAACCTGATTTATTATAGTGTCCTAGTCTTGCATATTGAATTTCAGACCTACAACAATTGTCTCAATTAGTTTTTAGTTAAGTCTTATTTTCTCTTCTTTATTACTATTTTTAAAAAGGTTAAAATTATAGTCAAATTATACAAATTAGTAGCTTAATTATTGCATATTTATTTATTTATTTTATTACTCTAGACCCTTAACTAAATTAGGAATAATACACCAATATTCCCAAAACTTTTAAATCATTTGGTGACCATGACTTACTTCATCTACACATAAAAACCCTAGGGTAAATTTCCTTCTAATTTTTCATATATTTTTTTATTTTTTACCTGCATAATAAAATCAATAATTAACGTTAAATTTTAAAATTTTGTAGTAATTTTAAAATAATTTTCTTTCAAACCCTAGTTTCCCATACTAGGTCCTAGTATTTTCCCAATATTTCTCTTGTATTTTTTTTATTTTTTACCTACATAATAAAATAAAAAACTACAATTAAATTTTGAAATTTTGTAGTAATTTTTAAATAATTTTTTTTCAAGCCCTATTTGCCCATACTAGGTCTCGATATTTTTCCTATATTTTTTTGATTTTTTACTTACATATTTTAATTAGAAATTTGCATCAAATTTTAAAATTCCTTAGTAATTTTAAAAATAATTTCATTCAAAACCCTAATTGCATTTACTATCTCATATTTTCTTCTTGAGGTATCACCTTACATGTTTGTGATTTTCATATCCTTTTTTATGCATATTCCAGTTCCTTGTCTAAATTATATCCATTTAATCATTTATTCCATTATCCAATTTGTTTTACTTATGCCACCAAATATCCTTACATCTCTTCCTTTAAGATGAAGTGTAAGACTTAGTGGAAACCCTCATGAATTCACCTAGATTCCTTTAACTTGATCGTATACCATGGATAAACAACCAACTCAGGTTCCAGCGATAAATCCTACACATCCAAATTACACCAATTTAAATGAGGATAATTTCAATGATGAGTGGTATGAGAATAATAATGATGATAAAAATACTAATGTTCATGATCCACCACATTAGACTCTTGATCAAATTTCACCAATTATTAATAATAAATTTTTCCTCAACAAAGATTTGATCCTACAAAGTTTTCAAGAAAGACTCAGGGACCAAACCTAAGATCTTACTCTTATTTTACAATATATCATGGAAATTAGAAAGGATAAACAAGTCAAGTATTACATTCCTTCAGAGAAACTAGTTGTAAATGACACTATGGGGGAACTATGTCTTAATAACCCCCTATAGTAGCCCAACCTTCCTTTATGCCACTAGCTACAACTAGTACATATTTGTCTCCTGATGTGGTAGCCTTTGTGTAAGAGATAATATCTCATCAATCCAAGGTGATACATCTTGAGCAAGGTGATTCTAGACCTACACAAGCTTTGGATTCTTTTTCTATACTAAATACACCATTGGCATGATATATTACTTCTACACCTTTGCCATAAGGTTTTGTTCAACCCAAGCTCACTCTATATGATATCAAGGGTGATCTAGAGACACATTTAAGAGATTTTCACATAGCATGATTGGAATATGTGCCAAATGACTAGCTACTTACCAAGTTAATTTTAAAGAGTTTAAAATTGTATGCTTTACAATGGTTCTATAGTCTACTAAATCAGTCAGTCAATGCATTCAATCCTTTAGCTAACATGTTCCTAGCTTATTTTAGAATCAACATTGGTGATAAGGTTTCATATGCTCAAATTACAAAATAGAAACAAAGGTCAAATGAGCATCTCATAGATTATGTTATTTGATATAAGACTATTTTGGTTAAGATGACTAACCCCATAGTTGATCAAGAGTTAAAAGATCACCTCAAATAGAGTCTTTTACTAGCTTTGCATGAGTCAATAATGTTCAAAAATATCTCTTCCTTCATTGAATTGTGTCACACACTAAAGGAAATGGAAGTCAAACTCATTTCAATGGGAAAAATCAAGTACACAAGTATACTATAAAAAATAAACAAGAGTAACAAAAAATTCCTATACAAAGTAAAGTCCAATGATAGCAAGAGTCAGAATTAACCTATAGTCAATGTGACTTTAGAACCCCCTTAACATGTGGTTTTATCAGCACCTCCTTGGTGAAATTTTACCAATCCACTTATAACAACTTTTGGAATGTAATATCATTCTCTCCCTCCTATTTAAGAAGTTGATCCAGCAAAGCCTCTATCATGGGGATATGATCAGCATGCATTTTGCAAATTTCATAGGGCACTAGACCGTACAAAAAATAGATGCATCACTTTGAGACACAAGATATAAGACTTAATAAATGAAAATACTATTCATATTGGCACTTTAGTTGAGCCTCCTTAGGCAAATAAAAAATAGGATAAATCTTTAAAAATATTTTCAAATCCTTTTCTACAACATTCTAAATAAGATATAGGGGATACATCAAGTGTTCACCATGCATATCATGCACATCCCCCACTAGATACATATAAGGCACCTTCACTTGAGTTACATCCTTTGAGAAACATTATTGGTGTATACAATTTCAGATTTCTAACTAGACCTTCCATCTCCTTCTCAGATCAAGAGATAATCAAGGATGATTCAGATTATCATGTAGTCTTTATCAAAGATTACATTCATAATCATCTTATTCATCATGTTCTCATAGATAATAGATCCAATGTGAACATGTGAACTATGACATTATTGTAACATTTGGGATATTTAGATTAGGATATTACCTTGATGGACATAGTTATTAGTAGATTTAATGGGCACATATAAATTTCATTGGGTGAGATTGTACTTATTCTATAGGTTGGTCCAATAAATGTGGCCACACCATTCACTATTGTTCCTAGTGTAGGAGTTTTTTATATGTTACTTGGTTGACCATGGATCTATAAAATTTGAGTAGTACCTTCTATAGCTCATAGATGCATGAAATTCATTCATGCTAATCAAGTTTTTATAGTTGGTAGAGTTCAATATGAGTTATGACTCCCCAGTTTAGAGCCATCTTCTACTTTGTAGTCACCAATTTTAGTTCAGCCACTAGTTTTAGTTTCTCCACCAGTTTTAGTTCTTCCTCCAATTCATATTTAGATATAGTTGAGGCCTCCATCACCATCATAGAGAGTTTATAAACTTCTACAAAGGTCTCTTTTAGAGTAGCCATAGTTTTAGAATTCTAGACAACTTCTAACCATAGTGCTCACACCCAACGTAGTATCATTAAGGTCTCATGCCTTTACACATAGATCACATGTTTAGATATCTTCTCCTACTACTAGATGGATCCCTAAGAGCCCTATAGTTGCATTCACTTCTCAAAGTTATAAGGGGACCTAGAAGTTGGTTTCTACTTTAGATATTTCAAAGTAGTTACAACATACATAGCTTTTAGAGCCACAGTCTCAACCTTTCCATCATACTTCATGATCACGCATGATCCCTCTCCTTGATACAAGACACCATGATAGGGATTATTTTATGAGACTCATCGGTTAGTATTATTTCTTCTCTATATTTCTTGTATATAATTTCCTAGTTTTCTTGTACATAGTTTCTTTATGATTGATTATACAAAGCCTAGAATTTCAAAAATCCAAAAACATTTAAATATTTCAAAAATATAAAAACATTCAAATATATCAAAAAATAAAAAAATAATATAACATTTCAAAAATACCAAAAGCATTCAAATATTTAAAATTCAAAAACATTTTGATTGTATACATTTCCATGCTTTACATTTCTACTCTATGCTAGACTTATATTTGTTGTTTTATGTTATTGTTTGTCAATTTATCTACATTATCATGCTTTACTTGATCTTGTTTGAGTGTGTCCAGTGACTTCCAGATCCTTGATCGCTTCACTCTACCCATTGAAGGGGCATCTTAATTCTATATTTGAGACACACATTTATATATTTACCCACTGGAGGCATCTTCTACATGACTACACCATCCAGGTTATGTCATTCCTACACCACATACTCTAGTTATCATGTTGATGTACATTACTTACTAGCTTACATATATTACTTTATCGACACTCACTAGAATATAGAACTTTTGTATTTCTTAGCATATACCTAATCTTTTACTACATGTCTTGCATACTTTCACTTCTTATTTTGATTAGTTAGATGCGATTGTATTTCTAGTATTACATGTTTTCCTTTTTTGCTTTGTGTAACTAGATGTGATTTCATTTCTCAGTTCCTATTTTATCTCTTATATATTCCTTAAGACATTTTCCAATGTCCTTTTCTTTTATTATTGTGTGTGCCTTAGGACATTTTCCAATTTTCTTTTCTTGTACTCTTTTATGTGCATGTGTCCCTTGTGTTAACCTTGATTATTTTCATTTGTATGTGTATGTGGCATTTAAACATGCCTTGTATGATTTCCTTCTAGTTTGAGTGACATGTGCCCATGTCCCTTGTTTGTTTGGCCCCTTGACCACTCTTTTATGCTTGTTACTTCTTGCCTTACATGCTCATTTCTTGATTTTTTTCTCAATTGTTTACAATGCCATGATCCACATCATGCATTATCTTGCTTTCTTAGATGCCATGATGAACATTACACTCCATCCCTCTATGACAACTAATAACTAACCAGATTTCTAGTTATACTTCATTATATTTCACATGTTATTACATTTTTATATCTATCTAGGCATACCCTTGTTGATCTAATAATCTCTACTACAAACCATGCTATATCTTGAAATATATTTACTATATCATGTATTCTCATAACATAATATACTTGTAGGGATATTTATTCTGAGGATAGTCATTGAAGGTTATTCATTCCTACCCTAAAAAGAGGGGGAAACAAATACGGGTTTTGTCATGGAGATCAAAGCTCCTACTGATCAAAAAATTAGCATTCAAAACACCCAGAATAATAACCAAACTTTAAAGCAAGTAGAATAGACCAAAAAAATAGTGAAAACTATATAATAGTCATTATAATTAGCCCAAGACAACAACACCAAGATTGGATTACAACATTGGACCCTCTAGTGTCCAGTTTTGATGCTTCTATCCAAAAACAACAAAATCAAACTTTTTAAAAGTGGGTAGAAAGGTAGGTTCAGCTACAGTTTTGCACATTTAGACTATTTTAGAATCAAAAAAAATTATTACACTTTTGCTCAAAGAATCCAGATATAAGGGGCATCATATGCAACATGATGGATCTTGCTTCCAATTTTAGATAGGGTAGTCGGTATAACTTCTAGATCAAAATCCATGTTTTAGACAGCAGTGACTGGGGGTAATGTGTATGGGACATTTATCTTCTTTTCTTTCTAAGTTATATACATTACCTAGGCATTCTTAGTAGTTGCATGCCTTATTCTATCTTCAAGTGGTTTGCATAATTTTGGAGTGGATTTCATACAAGACTAACCCCCAAATTTAAGAATGGATTTCATATAAGCCTAGTGCATAGTTTCAGAGTGAATTTCATACAATCCTAATCTCCACCTTTTGGAGTGACCAAAAGTGGCCTAGTTTCTATCATACATTTAGCTATCTAGACACATTGTCAAATTATAGATCATTCATGGGATTTATGATCCATCTCATATGACATACATTTCATATCAGTATCAATTCATAGCTTCACTTTATGAGGTGATGGTGGAGCGAAAAGACTAGCTAGCCTTTGTATTCTTGAGCCACCTACTCTAAGGGATTGGACATACGGTCTAAACATTGATTAATACATGCATGATCACATAGCTTCACATAATGGGTGATGATGGAGATAAAGGGAAGACCTTTGCATTCTTGAGCCACTTTTAAGGAGTTGAGCACTCAGCTTCATTAATGATATTACTCTTGGTACAGTATCATTTAACATTACTCATCATTAATTAGCATCACTCAACATCACAATAGGTTTTTTATTGGTTTATATACCCAATGAGGTGTATTCATTCCTTTCTCTTCCTCTCTCTCTTACCCAACTTTGTACATTCTTATTTTAGATATAGTCTATCTAGTAAGAACTAATCTACTCTTTATTTTCTTTTGTATATTTACACTTCACAACATGCTCTCTCTATGCACACCTAACATCACATAACTTTATGAGCTTCACCCTTGCAAGTTTAGGTACACTTTCTATTTTTATTTATCTTATTATTTTTCTTGGTTGCATCACTAGAACAAAGAGTGGAAAATGTAGTCATATAAAATGTGAAAATTGGTAGCTTGAGTGAAAATAATGACACCCAACCCATAGGTCCCTCTTGCTTGATTTCATGACCCTCATAGGCATCTTTTCATTAATTACTAGTCATTCATAGCCTTATATACCTGATCCTAGCTCAGCTAGACTACTCTTTCTATGAAAAATCTATCCCCTTAGGTCCTATTAGCCTAGGACTATAGCACCTAACTCAGACTATAACATCAACCTTTCTAGTGTCCACTTTTAGTGATCCTATCCAAGTGAATTTTTTCCTCTAATGGTTAGTTATTTTTGGTCCCTATCCCTCTTCTTATTGACCTAATATGATCACATTCAACCATTAACCAATATATCCCTATAAAATCCCATTCAAATTTCATTTGGAAAGGGTTGGAAAATATTCCAAAGCAAGCAAGAATATAATCAAGACTACTAAGGCAATATTCCATATTCTCTACATATAACCAGTCAATATTATTACAAGCACATCCAAATCCTTGCACCAGTCCCTAGCCACCTCAAGCACACCCATTTTTAATACTTTTATCTTCATACACATAATTGCATAAAACACATCAAGTGGGAAAACTACATATGACTTCATTTCTCTTCAAAGTATTGGTATGTAGGTAGCATACCCACATAAGGGGTGTGGATACAATTTTAGTGCATCTTACACACACTAACACCCCCTCTTTCCCAAATTTTGTCAAAGCACAATGGAGTATAGGGTCTGAAAAATAAATTATCTCTACAAGGATTTCCATCAACATCCAATAGTCAAAATTTCATAGGTAGGCTCATACAGACACAGTGGAAAAAATGCAAAAATCTTGAGTCTTCTAGACAATAGTAGCAAAAGATGACTATAGCACTAGACCCCATGGTGTTCTATTCTGGTGCTCCTATCTAATCAATAAATGAAGGCCAAAACCTAATTTATGATAGTGTCCCAGTCTTGTATAGTGAATTTTACACCCTACAACAACCATCTCAGTTAGTTTTTAGGTAAGTCTTATTTTCTCTCCCTTATTAATATTTTTATAAAGGTTCAAATTATAATAAAATTATAAAAATTAGTATCTTAATTATTTCATATTTATTTACTAATTTTATTCCTCTAGACCCTTAACTAAATTAGGAATAATACACCAATATTCCTAAAATTGTTAAATCAATACCACAGTAGTTAGTGACCACACATAAATTAATAATAAAACCCATAAGGATGAAACTCATTATACATGAAAACATAACAAGAGGATTATATATGAATAATGACACAAATATATTCATAAACACACATAAACGTACACATGCACACAACCCATAATGTAACAAATCCATGTAAATATCTATATAACACAATATATTTAGGTACTAGTAGGATATGTATGATATATGTAAATTATATCAATATGAAAAATGAATATAAATGAATAATATCACTATCATGATATTGTATATGAAGATTCCCCTATCATAGGCATGCCATGAATATGATTATTCCCCCCTAAGATTTTGGTCAAGTAGTCGCATGACATCTGAAGTATCCAATATCATATGTAACATGTATATCTACATATTACTGACTAAAATAAATAATATTATAATCACATATGTAAATATATAACCAATGTTATATATGAAAACATCTAGCATAGGTAGATATGTAACCAATGGTAAAGAAATATTTTTTATTTTTTGTATTTCATAATGTTTTTTGAGTTTCGTCTTAAAATTTTCTATAAAAATATATATTATGAAGAGTTCATAATGGCACACACAATATAATATTAGATTAAGGATCACATAATAAAAAATATAAACTAGAGGGAACAAATAATAGGAATAATATGAGGAGGATTCCAAGTAAGCTACAACTTCCCTTAGAACTCAATGAATATTAGGGAATGAGATATTAATATATGTGATATCATCATCAAAAATATTATGAAAGTGATCGAGATTGTATAAATAATAAAATTGGATAGGGCCACTGGAACATAGTAATAAACCTAAACCAAGTGGATAAAATAAAGCCAACACAAGAGAAGGCAAGTGTCAAGATGTCAATTCTAGAATATATAATAATGCAATCAAAGTCTAGGGAGGAAAGAACATGGAAATAAAAACATATGTAATAAATAAGTTATATAAAATAAAAAGGATATAGTATAATAAAAATGTATCAGTGAAACTTAGGATGTAGGATAATATGAATAAGCAATAATGTATCCTTTATTATCAAATATCTAAAAATATGAGTTTGATATGTGACTCCATATATCTAAAAAGTGATTACAAGATGTGAAATAAGTGTTATCATCCCTAGGAGGAATATGTGTATAATAGCATTGAGGATATGTTATATATTGCAAAGGAATATATCATGGTAAAATAACTATATTAGGTTTCAAATAAATTATATTATGTGGATGAATTGGTGCTATATGTCTCAAAGGTGAACTATATTAAATAGAGCTCTAGGAAATATTACACTATATGGTGATGTCATAGTCTTAAATAAGATAAGTAACATATAGTATCAGATGGAATATATACCAGAATCATATAAGGGTAAATTATTTTATCCTTTTTAGGCATATTATATGGTCTCACATGTGATCCATGAGTTATAATATGTCTATGATAAGTTGTGCCATGAAGGGTAGGCAATTTTTTATTATACACAAATTTTAAAAAATTATGTAGTGTACAAGGTATCATTCTCAATTGATGAATCCAAGGGCATACAACTAATATGTTATACATTTTTGTAATAGATAAAACATATAAACAAACGAAAATTTTCCAAGGATAAATTATAATGTATGCATGCATGACCATCATATCTACATAGTATCATAGTCATACCAAGTAAACATTTCTCATTATATCCTTAAATAGATAAGAATGAGATAGAAATGAGGTTTTCACTATAATTTGTGTCAATCATAATTCCATGTGTGATAGAGTGATGGTAATAAAAAAACCATGTATGTATATAGGACCATTGTTTGATGTATTATTTTTTATCTCATGGCCATGGAATGTAATATAAGGAACTTGCTTTATAGAACTCATATCCGTGCCAATAATGTTGTCAATATCATGCTCAAATAGAATAATAGAATCATATATAGATGTTCCCATATGAATTTTATTGTTATTTTTATAATTATGGTTTTACAATGGGTTAATAAATATTTGTAATATTTTATTTGGATTTATAATATATTCATTAAGTGCATATTTATTCCCATAATTTATAGTAATTTTTTGATCAATCACATCATAGATATTATGTAATAATTTGATACAAAAATTAGTTGTATGTCTAAATTCTTGATGATATTTAAAAATTTGACTTTGATGGTACATTTATGCAACACTCATGTGGTATATATTAAATAAACTACATTATATTTGAGCATTTTCTTTGATATCTTGTGAGGTAATTTTGGTAGTTTTGTAAATTTTTCCCCTTTAATAGGAGTAGTAAGGTAATCCTATCATTTATTTGTAAATATAAGTTAATTATCTTGGCTTCATTATTATCATGGAAATAAAGTGTGTCAATAGTATTAGATTTGAACGTTATTTTTCCAAGACATTTGGATGCAAAATCAATATATATGTATTTTAACATATTAGCATCCATAAGTTTGACATCAATGTTGCATAACACATTAAAAATATCATAAAATGAATCATAATTTTTAAACATGACTTTTAATTTAAGAGGGTTGAATAAACTATTTAAAAATACACTTTGAAGTTCAATGTTATGTCATTGATATGACATCTTGGCAAGCAAGGTCTTAAATTTAAGCACATATTCAATAATGCATTCAGTAGGTCCTCATTTGATTTTATAAATTTGAGAGAAACTGAAATTTTGACTAATTTTTATCAAAAATTTCACTAATAATAGGTAAATTAAATAATTTAATTTACACATATATCCATATTAAATGATTAAAACAAATCTAGGATATATCTTGTAAGACTCATAAAAAATAATTTCATCATAAGGAATTTGTCATATTGAGAACTAATACGAGATACAAATAATTATTTGATGGTTTGAGATGGATATCCATTTCCACTAATTTTTTTTAAATTTAGACACTTGGAATGATGGAGGAAATAGGTGAACAAGAACTTATAACCAAAGGATTTTGTACTATGTCATAAACTAAATCCATATGGTTAGGTTTTCTAAATGTTTGAGATTATTGAAAAATGTATATCCTTGTGTCATTAATTTGTTGCATTCCCAAATAAGTAGAGGCACTATTACGTGTATAATTTACATTTAAATTTTTATGTATTAGTACATTTTAATGATTATAATTATTAAGAGAGGCATGATTAGTGTTGTGATTATGCCCAAGACCAATATATTGAATATATGAATTCATTAGAGTCACATTAGTATTTGGATTGGTAGGTGAAGCCATATAAGTGTCAAGAATAAAAGAATAAAACCAAAGGGGTGTTGTATCACTAGATAAATGATTAGGAATATTATTATAATGAGGTGTACAAGGATCACCACTTAATGTAAATTGAGTATAACCATCCAATGGAGGTTTCTTAGGAAAAGGAACCTTATTTCTACTCTATGTATTTTGGTCTTTAGTAAATAAGTGGTGTTAATTTATTTATGATTGTTTATAATAAAATAATTTTATTTTTATTCATTTATTTTATTTAAATTTGGAAAATATCTAAGTTCAAGATGTGTATCATCATAATCATGGTCATTATCTTTGCTAGAACTATCATCATAGTTAACATTATAGAAATGTATCTCCTCCCTCAAGTATGTAGATTGATCATTCCCACTAATGTTAAAAGGATAGACATCAATAAAAGTTATCTTAGTAGTTATGGACAAAATTAAAACATGATTGGTATGTGTATACTTTTAATTTAGAGATTTAATGAAATAATAACAAACTAGTTCTAACTATAAATCAAACATTACCTCATATTAAACAAGGAAAGAAAGAAACAATAATTGCACTTACCAAGTGAATATTTCCCTTTTGAATTGATTTTATCATGATTTTATGGAGTTTAGTTTCTCAAAGGACCATTAAATATTCTATTATCATGTACACCTATGAATAATAATTTTTTGATGTCAAAGATGAATAAATTTTCCATATTTTCCAAGATGTTTCCCATATTTTTAAAGATTTGAGAATGAAGTATCTTAGAATGAAGGATGAAGGGTGAATATATAGATTTTGCGATGGGAGAATGAAAAAATGAGATTAAATTGATAATCTTTGTTACTTTTGAGTTTGGATGAGATTTTATCAAAAAAATTAATTGATTTGATCTAAGGATTTCATAAATTGATTTGATTTAAAATTGATTAAATTGATTTATTTGATTTTTTGTATGTGTAAGCATAAATTAAGGAGTTAAGTGATTGCATTGATTTAGTTGGGAATTAATTAAATAATTAATAAATATTAATTAATTAATTATATATGTATGTGATTAATAATTGATTTATTAATTAATAATGATTAACTAGTTAATTATTGATGGAGTGATATAGTGGGATTAGATGGGATTATTTAGTTAATATAGTGTAATTAATTAATTAATACAGTGGTGTTAGTGATACTTTGTTAGGATGAATTGATGATAGAATTAGTGTTGACGACTCGAGATTGCACTCGATTGGTAGGAAAACAGGTTCCTGTCCTCTCCCCGCAACATGGAAACTCCTCTCTCGCTTGTGGGACGGCGAAGCAGGAGAGGAGAGTCTCTAGGTATGGGCTAGTTCCCTCTGATGTATCTTGTTTGTTTTAGGTAGTGCAAAAAATAGATATATAGATATACTGGGGGGATGAAAAGGGAGAAGAAAATGCAAAAAATCAAACAACCTACTCTAAAGAGGTGATACACCAAAAATGAAATGACCTTCCCACTTCCACACTCAGGATCAAATAAAACATACATACACTAAGACTTGGCAGAAAGACAGGACTGTTGGAAATGACAGGGAGGTTCCTATGAAAAGCACATGAAATAGGGACTCACCAAGGTGCTGAGAAATACACACTGTAAGTGACCTCTCCTAATCTATACTTCCAAAACAGAACTCTACTCCTGGCAGTAGCAGACAATGGCACTTTGTAGATGACTAGTTTGCTAGTGCTGGACCTGTGAGAGCGTCAAGGAACAATGACTGGACACAAACCAACATTAAAGGCATACACAAAAAAATCCATCCAAGAAAGAGGTAAAAACTATCATTTATTGATTCAGGTGGAGAATTTGGAGAGATGTGCTCTTTTACAAAATTGGAAAAGATCCTTTAAAATGACCAAGTCTGCGTATTTATATGGGAAGAGCCAAGAGGAGTCTCATTGGCCTTTTGCTTGCAAGTGGCTACTTGAGTCTTTATTGGGAAGAGGGAAAACACTGTAGATGACATCATAAGTCTACTGGGACCATGCTTGCTACCTCATTTTGCATGCAGCATGCTCCTCTACCCGCTGGGTGGGCCTTTTTTTGTGTTCTGTGGGCCTTTTTTGCCACTTGATGTTGTGAGCGGTAAATTTACCACCCAATGTCATGGACTTCCATGGCAATTTTGCCGACATCGGCCGATTTACTATCATGTGCGGTAGTTTTGCCAACATCAATCGAGTTAGCTACCATGCACGGTAGTTTTGCCAATGTCGGCCATGCTTGCGGTCTTCTTTTCTCTGCCAGCTGCTTCCCACGGCAATTTTGCCACCCATTGCTTGTGTTGGCAGTCTCTTTTTCCCTGCCTGCTGCTCTGCATGGCAATTTTACCACCCATTGCTTAAAACTTTGAATTTTTTTGTGGGACTTAGATGCATTGAACCATTGACTTGAACTTTTGTGTTGAACCAAAGCGCTTGAACCTTTCCGTTGAACTAAGCATGAACCTGAAGATGGACTGCAACCTGAAATTGACTGGGCTTTCATAGCTTTCGAAGAGGGTGACCAAGATTTTGCCAGAGGGGCAAAATTAGGTCAACAATTAGGGTGGTGTAATTAAGGTGTCTACATTTTAACCATTTTGAAAGGAAATTTATACTAAAATAAGAATCATCTTATAAAATAATGTATAAAAAATAATAAGTGCATGAGGATGCCCCTAGTGGCATGGTTAATATGATATGCCCTCTCGAAAGGGTGTGTGAGGATGAAAGACATGGATGGGATCTCAAAATGAGAAAAAGGGTTAAAATGGAATGATTAAGGCTAAAATGAAGGGGTGAGGTGTGAATAAATATAAGGTGGTTGGTAAAATGGTAGTTAATTATGCATATGATAGTAAGAATTAATGTTAACTATGGATAGTTAGTTAGAATGAATGTTTAGTAATTTTGATGATGTGATGATGGGTGTTGCTAATCTTGCACCAAATTCCAAAAGTTTGAGTAACCTGATATTTAATATAACATATGATAGGATTCACCATAATATCGAGAACCATTATAAAATTGTTGTGATATTTAGTAAGATTGACATCAACACAAAAAATAATAAAACACAAAAATAAATAACAATAAAAAGTAATTAATAAGAACACACAAAAACTAAAAAACAAATAGATTATATTTTGTACCTTATCAAGTTAAAAACCTAATATTTGGTGATTGATGATAATGATATATTTGATTTTCCCTAAGTAGTGATGTATGCAAGGGGTTGGATTAGGAATGGTATATCTCGATAAATATACATTGATTTGTTTAAAGGTGAATAAGGATTTTAACAGGATTAAGGATAAGATTTAAAAAAAAATTGTGGGGGGTTTGAAATTTTTAATTTTTTTTGTATTTTTTATATATTTTTCTTATGTGTGTAATCTTTGACTAATGATGAGGTTAAAAATAAAGGTAAAAGTAGTTCTAACATTAAGGATGGAGGTGGTAATGGGATCTCCAAGGACCATGTTCCATAATAACCATGTGCCTAATCATCCATGTGCCATTCTATTGGTGTACTATAGTGTGGTCTGAAGAAGATTTGATATACCAAGATATTTTTTTAAAATGTCTCAAGACTTATTCCATATCATTATAAAGGTTAAAAGTGGTAATAAGGTTGGGAATGATGGTATGCTTACATGGATGGTTTAGAATGTCAAGGTTAAATGGAGAAAGCCTACCTAAAGTTTATTGAACTTATAGACAACATATTTACACATGATTTTAGAATCTAGTTTTCATCATGGTAATTTCTAAAGGTTCCGTAAAAATGGTTTACATTATTGGATGATATTTTGTTTATTTTTATTTTTTGTTATTTTTTATTTCTTTTTAAAAAAATATTTTTGTGGAAACATTATATCCTTCAAGTATAGAATCAATTGAGATGTATGATATTTATGGGTTCATTAGGATTATATCTATATTGCATATCCAACTTATACATTCTTAATCCAAACTTGGTGGAAGAGACATATGGACCTAACCAACTAGACTCAAACTTGACTTTATTTTCATGGTCCTAATTTGTGTCTCTTTGATTTTATTTTAGGATGAGGTCACTAATTTCAAATTATCTATATTTGATACACTTGTTGTATATTCTTAGTTGATTTTTTTGATATGATTTAAAAATATTTAGGGCATTAAGTTATTTCATCTATATATTTTTAACTCATGAAGGCATGAAACTTTATATTACTAATCATTGATAAGATCTTGTAGGGAGATGCTCAAAGAGGCAAGCTCAATATCAATGGGTAATATTTATTTACCTCAAAAGACAAGAGAATAAATTGTTGACCTTTTGAGTGTGTGTAAATGGTGTGGTAAGTCCATAAGGCATGATAGATTTGAATATATCAATCCTAAACAATGTCATTGATAGTCTCTTTGAATATTTTATTGGATGTATTAGATTGGTTTTTATCTTAGGTATAATAGGGTGTTGAACACTTATGTTAGATATAAAAATTATTTTCATAGGTATTTGAATTATTTGTTTTTAAAGGACTTATCACTTTTAGTAATAATGGCCAAAGGGATACCATAATGATAAATGATGTGATTAAGGATGAACTTGAATATTTATTTTATATATGTGATTGTGAGGGGGATGGCTTATACCCATTTTATAAATTAATAAGTGGATGTGATTATGTGTTTTTATCTATTATATAAAGAGGTATTTATCTTTCCAAAGAGATCAAGACCCCAATTAGAAAAGGGCCATAAAGTTGTGATTAGAGATAATTCTTTGGAAAGTGCATGGATGAGGTTTCCATACTTCTAATAGCCTATAAATTTTATGACATATCTAAAAGTGTATTTTTACATGGTAGGATAGTATTATCATGTTATGTGTAGTTTATTTTTTATGACCATGCCACTAGTGTGTGATAAATAGATTATATCTTGAACTTCTTTGATTGCTAAGTTGGATTCTTCAAAATTTTAAAATATTAACTAGGTACCATCATAACCCCTAAGATAAAGGGTGTTTCAAAGGAGGGTGAAGTAGGATTCATGTTATATGAAGGTTTTTATTTTATTGCGTGAGTAAAATATCAAGAGGGAGGATGTGGTCATGGAGGTAAGTGTAAATGTCATGATACCAAGGGGAATTGAGACCAACAATATCACACACCATTTTAGAGTTTGGGACATCATATGTCAAGATCATTATCAATTCAATCAAAAACTAAAATTT
This sequence comes from Torreya grandis, assembly GCA_037957365.1. Classification (NCBI taxonomy): domain Eukaryota; kingdom Viridiplantae; phylum Streptophyta; class Pinopsida; order Cupressales; family Taxaceae; genus Torreya; species Torreya grandis. Next base: position 390,363 of record JARHVA010007790.1, read on the forward strand.
TTCTGTATGCTTTAACATATAAAGGAGATAACCAATGGTAGACATGAAATTCATATATTTATTTCTTGCATGAGGGACTTGTTCAAATTTTATGTGCATAAATTATTACTTTATGTTTTCAACCATTATTTTATAAGGGAAAATTTTGTCGTGTTTGTATTGTTACTCATTGTTGACTTGTTTTATGATTATTTGAGAGTCACCATATACTAATAAGTGTTAAATGTTCCAATTTGTTACTATTTTAAAACACCAATATGAATTCTTCATACTTAGTGATGGTGTTAGTAAAAGGAAACCCAGTTCTAAATGCATTGTGGATGAGATCACCCTATATCATAAGGACCAATATGACTACCCATAAACCATGAGTCATGAATGATCAATAATTAAAAAAATTCCATTCAAGTGGATCATAAAAAGATAAATTTGAATCATCCAAAAATTTAATGATCAAAGGCTAATTATCTGATAGTGGTTCTTCTACTAGATGATTTTCAAGAACCTGTCCATTTATGTATTTATGATTTATATACTTGATGTAAGCATAACTAATTAACATTTCCTATTTTTCCATTCTACTTATGAGAGCTGATTTTGATACAATATACTTTATAGGATCAACTTTGGCAACAAGTTTTGTTTTTTTTTTAGCATGCGATGTTGTTATTTTTTAGAAGTAAAAACAACAACTAGACATGCCTTTTTTATTTGGTCGTAATTTAATTAATATGATACCAAAGTTTATTTTAGAAAATAAATAGCTATGTATGTTCCTTGATCATCATGTTGAGCCAAAATGGCTCCCAAGGAAAATTGTCACTGAGATGTAATGTATCAAGGGCTCACTTGGAGTAGGTGGAACTAACACTAATGAATTTGAAAGATAATGTTTGATTAACTAAAAATTATATTGACATTATTAATTATAATGCAATATAGTGTCATTTTTAAATATGAGTGTTAATGTTTTACATTTATCTATAAGATGTGAGATAAATATTTTGATTACTTTGATTTTTCCCTATAAATTACATAGTTTATTGAGGTTTTAAGGAGGTAATTATGTGATGGCTTTAAATTTTGATAGATTGAATTCAATATATCTTATATATATAATAAGTCCTAATATTTTTCTTTATGTGACACCAAATACACTTTTTATGATTTATATGAACCTTATATTCTCTGTCTTTCAAAAATTCTTTATAAAATGGTGGGATGTTTTGTTTTGGTGTTATAATTACCCAATATGTCATCTACATAATATTCGATCATACCATGAATCATATCATGGAAGATAACAACCATGGTTATTTGATAGGTTATTTTGCCATTTTTCAAGCCAAAAGGAATGACTTTGTAACTACATATTCCCTAAGGTGTAGTGAATGTTATTTTATATTGATCTTTGGGTGTAATTTTAATTTATATCCTAAAAACCATCCATGAGAAATACAATTTATTGTCTTACTATCAATTCTACGATCATGTCAATATTGGGTAAAGGAAATTTTTTTTTTTGACATGCCTTATTGATGTCATCAAAGCATTTAAACATTCAAATACGTGTTGGTTTCTTCCTGATTGGAATGATGTTAGATATCCATTCATAGTAGTTGATTGGTCATATAAAACAAATATTGAATATATTTTTTAGTTATTATTTGATGATAAGTCCCACCTTGAGATGAATCTTTATTATTTTTTATTTGAATAGTTTAAGATTTTCATGTACACACCAAGGTGGTGCACAAAAAAATGTTTGATCCAATCTAGGTATATCAACATATTACCAAGTAATGACATATAAAAAAATTATTAGAAGGGTGAAAAAAAATTCTCATTCCTTGAGATTGAGAGTAGATCCATTTTAAATAATCTTATGATTCTCTTATGTTCCAATGTTGACACTGATAGTTTCCTCAACAAGAAATTTAGAGTTATCCTATAACTATGCCAACACAAGGGGAAGGTTAAGGTCTTCATATATTAGTTCCTTATAAGGTTTTCACTATTAGACTCATATTTATTCTCTTGATTTTTATTTTTTGATTTGATATCACCTTAAAGAGTTTTTCAATATGGGAATTTAAATTTTTTGGTTTTTTTATTTCTTTTTTTAAGATTTAATTTGACTAAGGAACTCTTATCACTCCCCAAAATATGTCTATGTTTATAGCTTGATTTTTAAATTATTTTTGTGATCCCCTAGCATTATGTCATTTCTAAGTCACATGAACTCTATGATAGCTTCATAATTTTTAAATAAATCAATTGGTATGTGATCTTGTTTGTATCATTAAATAAGTTTTGGGAATTAAGGGTCAAGGTTAATGGTGAGGATAATGTTGTCATTAAAAATAGTGGTGGTAGTAAGATATTTATAAAGGCTATGAGAGGAACCTATTTTAATGTCAAAAGAAGTTTCACCAAAGATTTTGGAAGTGTCACTAACATACTCATACTAATAACTAAAGCATTTGTATTTGATGCCATAAGATTCTTTATTTGTGTGAATGTGTATAGATTCTCAGGTTCCCTATTCATGAATTCCTAGTCCTTTTCATTTGTAGTTCATGATTTAAAACATATTTTTTGTTATAAGATACTCATTAATTTTTAAAAATGATGTTTTCAAACTTTACACATTCACACAAATCAAGAATCTATACACATTCACACAAATCAAGAATTTTATGGCATCAAATACAAATGCTTTAGTTATTAGTATGAGTATGTTAGTGACACTTCCAAAATCTTTGGTGAAACTTCTTCTGACATTAAAATAGGTTCCTCTCATAGCCTTTATAAATATCTTACTACCACCACTATTTTTAATGACAACATTATCCTCACCATTAAGCTTGACCCCTAATTCCCAAAACTTATTTAATGATACAAACAAGATCACATACCAATTGATTTATTGTTGTAACTCAATTCATTGATTTACATATATGTTTTCAAACTTTAGTCAACTATATTAGTAGGCTAAAAATTATAATTTGGATGACATAATATAAAAACAATAATTTCATCACCTTTAAAATCATCATGTTCATTCTCACCATCTTATTCATTTATTTTATTCATTACAATTTTATTTTTCACATTGTTTAGTCTATAAAATTGTAACCCTACAAAAAAATAGGTTGATTGGATCGACATAGTTTTTTAATTTGTTTTTTTTCCAAGGAGACACAGTAAACTCATTCAACTATGTTTTATGGCTCTTGCTCCAATAGACAAAATTAACACAATCAATTTTATTTTGTATGGTTTGCATGCTTGCTCATCTAAACTGACCTTATACTCTTTAAGCAAAGTAATTAACTCAAATTATTAGTAGTTAATTCACTTTTCATTTTTTTTCTTACTTACATAGAGTAGCACATATAGACTAAATAATAAGTTTTAGTTTACCGATTTAGTCACACTATTTTTATTTTATTCACACACTTTCAAACCACATAATATCAAAATATATTAAACAAATTCTACCTAAGGTCTACGTACTTGGATTTCATCACCAAGGGGGAAATTAACTCAATTTTTTGGATGAGTATAAATAAGTTATTGATGGTATATATTGGAAAATCACTTGACACCCTTATCACTACAAGATTATGAATTAAGGGGGTAAGTCCTAATACTAAGGTAGTATCATCACTAATATAAATCCCTTTCAGCTTTAACTACCTAAAACCATCCTTAGATTGCCTTTCTATTTCCTTTTTATAGCCAACTCTCTATCATAATTATTTATAAAATTTATAGTTTAAAAGGTTCAAGAATGACCACATAGATTAGCATTTCTATTTTACCTCCTGATCTCTAATAATTATATGTTGTATTTAAAAACCTATATCAACCAACATTGGTACAAATATTATGTTATGTGTCATAACTAGATCAATTAGTTTAACCTAATTTACTTTGTGTTTATTTTAAATATTTTTCAAAATAACACTAGATCATTGAGAGTCATAACTATCAAAATGTATCATTTCCTTGAGAACATTGTTGATTTTCTCAATGATTCTAATACAGTCTTTGTTTTCCTATAGAACATAGTCACTCTATTCAACCTAGTTTTTTACAAAGTGATTATTATATTTTCATTCAACATATAGTCAACCTATCTAATTGTGTGTCTTTCATACTCCCTAAATTTCACCATATTTAGAACACATTCAACTAATTCAACTGTGTCTTTTACATCCCATCCTATCTATTGTTCTAAAATATAGTGTTGACTAGTTCAACCCTGTATCATACTTATAAAACAACTATGATCCTATTTGTGATTAAAAAACATCATTGTACATGTTTTATTATATAAATAACTATTATAATTAATCATATTTTATTTCCTTTTGACTCACTTCCTTGTGTGGTTGAAGTCTTAGCTCATGTGAAACTTGGTAGATAGGGGTAAAACTATGGTTGGGCACATGTTGGGTCTTAATAATTAATGTTTTTTTTATTTCCCAAAAATATTTATTTACTACCTTACTCTTCCCCTCATTTTGATTTTTCTTTTATATCTTTAACCTACCCCCCAACCTTATTTATAAATTAAAAATCAAGTTGTTAAATCAATTGACTCGTTAAATTGGATCAGGTGGTGTAAAGAGTTTTATGCATGTGAAAATAAGAATTGAGCCTTTGGTGGTAGTACTACATATACTGGAGATTTACTTCAAGTTTTTCTTGTATTTTATTAGTAACAATCGTCAAACAAGAGGATGAAATTCCCTTAGTTTCCTCCAAATCCACTTAGTTAACCTAGTTTAATAGGTGTATTTTTAGGTCCCAATTGGAAGGCAAACAATAAATACCACTAGAAAGAGGGCATAATCCACCTTACATAAAATAATTAGACTTCTAGTTGACCCAAAATAACCAAGAGTCCCTTACATGGATCACTAGATATAGACTTAGCCCTAATCGGTTGTTAATCTCACCCCTATAATTTCATAAAAGGATTAGGTCTAGTAGAGGAATATTAAGACCCTTGGTTAACTCATCTTGTTCATATACCCAAACCACTCAAAATAGACATGTTGATGATTGGATTTACACCCTTGAGGAGAAGTTCAACTTTCCTCATCTAAGTGGCAAAATGGAATCTTCTCTCTTGTTGTGGGTGACAATTTTTTTGAGATGAATCTCTAGATTAGGGGCTAGCTCCCCTTGATGCACCTTTAAATCTCTCTATAATATATCAATTGTGTATGAAAAGGGTTAAGAAAGAAATTAGGAAAACAATTGGTGATGCACTAATATATGATGCCCTCTCAATTGACTGAAATCACTACTTAAAGACCAACCAAGTTTTCTCACATAAAACTCACAACTCTTTTTGCATTATCACATCAGTGTTTCATGTGTTAGATTCAAGAAGGAACTCAACATCTAAGAGAGCAATAGACAATTCCAAGAATAAATATGGTCTTAAACCACTTCTAAAATGTCTATACACTTAATAAAGAATACTAACAAGGACCTATAATAATAATCTTTATACACATTTGGTAGGTAATCAAAGATAACAAGTTAGGAAAGATAAACTTTCACTAAATAAGAACAACATGATTTAGATTGATACACAATAGTACAACATGTGAGTGGAAAAACTTGTATTATTTCTTCAATATTTTTTCAATTACAAATCTACTCAGATCTTTCCCAATAACCAAAAGAGGCTCCCTAAAAGAGTTGAAAGAATGCATATATATAACTTTTGAGAATGGAACCAAGTAAGGGAAGTTCAAAGATCACTTGGACATGTGTCAACTTAAAAATAGAAATAGTTATGTTGTATTTTATAATATGCTTCCCTTATAGTTACATTAGTGAAATCAAGATATTTTAAATTGTGTTTTGCTATAAATGGGTCTATCTATTATAATTTCATTTCAATGCTAGTTACTCTTGATTGGCTCATCGATATGTGTAATGGTGTAACAACTTGAACCATTGACCTACCTATTTTTATTTCTCTACACCAGATGTTTAGGATCCTACCATTTATCTCCTCCACATTTGTCTTCAAGTTCTTGCTAAACTTTTGATGCCAATGACTATTGCTCATAGTTTTAAATTGATGTGTTACGGGCCATCATCCTTCAGGAAAAAAATTTATTGTATATTTACATGGACTTAACCCTTTTATATTTTTCTCCAAAGGAAATCCTTTGGCATTTTCTCCCATAAAAACTTCATTTAGACTTTTTTTTCAAATGCTTATTTTTTTTAGTCCTTCCTTCAAGCAATTTGTTTGAAGGAAATCATTTATTTTGGGCCTTCTTCCCACAGACCTTTTTCCCTTTGACTGAAAGAAAAGGTCCTTCATAAAATTGAAGATGAATTTTGGAACTTCTATAAATAACCCCTTCAACACTCCTTCAACTTGAGAAATATCCTTTCAAAAAAGATGAAACCTACCCTTCAAAAAAAATGAAATTATCTGTTAGCTTTGGGAAATACCTTTTAAAAGGAAAAATACCCTTAAATTTTTTTAAATCATCCCTTCAAGAAAGTTTAAATGCCCTTTCAGAGAATCTGCAAAGTGTCCACTTAGCCTGAAAAGGTCCTTCATAAAATTTGCAAGTGTCCTTCAAAAAAGTTGCATGGACAATTTTCCCAAAAGAATTAGACTTCATCTTAAAAAAAACTATTTTGAACAAATTATCCAAAATAATTTGTAACTTAAACAAAAAAATAGAGGATAATAACCTAAAGATAAAACCTTTGAAAGAATGAACACTTAGTTAAAAACAAAATACCTAAAAGATTTTAAAGGCTTAGCAAAGACCAAAGAAATATACTTATACATTTGTTGCAGCTTTGTCAAAGAACACTTTTCCTAAAGACAATCTAAGTACTAGACTTGGCCCAAAGGTATAGACTTAGATAGTTTTGTTTTCAGATAGGGGTGTCTAATTTTGGCCTCAAGGGCCATAATTTAGTCAACAAAGTGGTGACTTATAGGGGTAGTGTTCATGTTATACTAATCAGACTAGTAGCCTTATCCAACTAAGGGCCAATGGAGTCAATGGATTCTTGAAGATGACTGACAAGGATTATGCCAAAATAGAACATGAGGAAACATGCCACAAAATAACAACAAGAACAAAAAATATATCAAAAAACAAGATAAGGATAAACTCACACATGTGCATAAGCACTTAGGGAACACAAAGAAAGTAGGAAACTATATACAAAGGAAAATGAGAACTTCAATAACAATGATTTAGATAGATCCCATTGATTTGGATATGCAGCTCCTCTCCATCCAACTTTGAGAGTTGGAAATCATTATGTTATTTGCACTATGTGATCACATATGGGCTACTCCATAAAGCATCAAACTTTGTGTGTCTTCCAAGTTTGGCCCTATCTTCATCCCATTTTAGGATAATGTCTCCTTTGAAACTCCTTGGCATGTATTTCTTGTTAAAATACTTCTTTATTTTCTCTTAGTGATTTGTCATGGTTTTCATAGCTTGATCTCTTATCTCCTCAAGCTCCATCAGCTCACATAACCTGGCTTCCATGCTCTCATTATCCATCAATTATAGCTGATAGGTAAGATCTAGAGTTGGTAACTCAAATGAGATAGGAAGCCTATCCTCCCTTCCATACACAAGTGTGTATGATGAGTTCCCAATTATTCTTTTTGGGGTGATCTTATCAGCCTAAAGGGCTATCTTCAAATTTATGTGTCAATTCTTTTGATTCTCATCCATAGTCTTTTTTATGATCTTGATTAAATTATTTCTTGTAGACTTAGCTATTCCATTCCCTTGGGGGTATTAATTAGAGGAGGTGATAAGGTATATGCCATGCTTCAAAGCCCATTCACTTATTCTTTCTCCTAGAAAAGCTAATGCATTATCTGAGATGATTGTTGAAGGAGCTCTAAACCTATTTACTATACTCTCATAGAAATCTAAAACTAAATTCTCATTTGCCTCTTTAAGAGCTACTACCTTTAATCATCTTGTAAAGTAATCAATGGAATTCAATACCCATTTGTGGCCAACACTAGAAGGAGGATTGATTAGTCTTATGAAATCCAAACCCCAATACATGAAGGGTTGCTCACCCTAAATTAGATGAAGAGGTAAGGTAGCTAGATTTTCTTTTTCATCAAAGAGAGCATACTTTTGGAATTTCCTTACCCAAGTGTGAGTGTCCTTAAATAATCTATTCCAAAAGTATCTAACCCTCATTATCTTGGTATTTGTGGTTTTAGGAGCAAAGTGACCACTAACTAGTCCATCACGGATCTCATACAAGACTTTATCAATCTGATCCAAATCAATACATCTCAACAACACACCTGAAAGGTAATTTATAAATATCACTCCATCATCAAGTACATAATTAATGGATTTCATCCTAAAGTACCTTCTTTTGGCCCTATCAAAACCTTGTGGACACTCACCAGTTTGAAGAAAATGAATCATGTCTTGTGTCCAACTCCTCATGACTGAAGGTACAACTACTATAAGATCATCATAGATTACCAAAAAAACTTTTTTTTCTCTTTCAAAAGATGCTCACATATTCCTTTTCCTTTCACTAACTTGACTGTTTTGATCTCCACATCATATTCGATCACTTTAGTGATCCAACCTGCCCTTTTTTCATTCAAATCTTTGCTCAGTAGAAAGTATTTTACACTAAGATGAGGCAAAAATATGTGAATCTTTTTTTTAGACAACATATGCCTAAACTTATTCAAACTCCTTATAAATGAAATCACTTGTTCTTCAACATATGTGTACCTTATCTCATAGCCTTCCAAACCTTGACTAAAAAGGGCAATAGGTTATTCCAAAATTTCATCATTAGCTTGAGTAATCATGGTAGAGATTACCTCTTCATTCCCAAAAGTATACAATTTGAATTCCTTGGAGAAGTTAGGACTTGCAAGGTTAGGATTTTGGTCAATGGCTTGCTTGATCCCTTCAAAACTTTCTTTCCTCCTTCCTATCCAAGTAAATATCTCATCTTTCCTTAACATGGAGGTCAAAGGCTTGATCAGGTTTGAAAAATCAGGAATGAATCTCCTTATGAAATTTATCTTTCCAAATAAACTTTTCAAACCTTTCATATGCTTAGGCAAATATAATTCTAAAATAGCATTCACTCTCTCATGATCAATAGATAGACCTTTCTTAGAAATAATGTGGCCTAAGAGTTTGCCTTCATGAATAGTAAACACACACTTTTTGGGTTTAAAGAGATCCAGAACTCTATACACCTCTCAAAAATTGACCTTAGGTGCTTTAGATGATCATTTACATCTTTAGAAAAGATTGTCACATCATCCAGAAAAACCAATACAATGTCATTGATTAGTTCTTGGAAAGCCATATCCATTACACATTGAAAAGTAGCTCTAGCATTTGACAATCCAAAAGGCATATTATTTTAGGAATATGTTCCCCATTTTGTAGTTAATTTTTTCTTTTATTGGTCACTTTCTTTCACCAAAATATAATTGTACCCAGAATAACCATCTAAGAGAGAAAACCTCTCACTTCCTACCACCACTTGTAGAATTTGCTCCATAAAAGAGAGGGGATAATGATCTCTAAAATAGAACCTATTAAATTTCATAAATTCCACACACAACCTGATCTCCCCATTCTTATTTATAATAGGGACTAAGTTGGCTAGCCAAGAGGAATGCGTAATAGGAAAAATGATTCTAGACTCAATCAATTTAGTGAGTTCTTTCTCATTAATGCTTCAATATTGGGATTGACTGGCCTATGTATTTTCTTGATGGTTTTTGAATTTTTATCTATCTCTATGGTTTTTTGATCCAATCTTGGATCAAAACCCTTCAAATCACTATATTCCCATGCAGAAATATCACTAAACTCTATGTATAGTTTAATGAAATCATGCTTCTCTTGACTAGTGCATACCTTTCCAAGTGCAAGTAATTTATCTTTGAATATATATACCATTTCATAGTTTTATTTCTTGGTTTACATGATTACCTTATCCTTATTTAGTTGGTTATCTTCATTTAATATGCTTTCAAGAGTCACTAGGCATTTGGGAAGCTTATTATACTTTAGTTGGACTGCCCTCCATATTTCTATTGTAGCTTAGATTAATTTTTGGTAGAGAAATCAATATATTATTTTAAGAAGAGGTATATATATTCATCACTCTCAAATACCTACCAATTGGAGACATTATCTGGTATATAAGGTCTCATAATCACCTTTAGATGAGGTTGATTCTTGTCTTCTCTTATGTCTTTTGGAATATCAAATTGAGCAGTAATAGATGCCCATATAACATCATGCTTATTATTTTCCCTTAAGATATAAGTGATGTTGAATGCCATGAGTTATTATACAAGGTCCCAAACTCTATGTCTGTATGACTTAAGCAAGGAGTTCTTGGTCAAATTTTGCCCTCTAACTTGATTGACAATGAGCTTGCTATTATCGAACACTTGAAATTCTTTGACACCTCTTTTTCTTTCCGACTCAAGGCCATGAATGAGGGACTCATATTCTAATACATTTAAAATATAAAATAAATGAAATATAAAATTTTTAAAATACCTTTCCTTTGAAGGTGAAACCAACATTGCTCCACCACCAACCACAATCTTACTTCTAGACCCATCAAAGAAAAGTTGCCACAAGCCATTCACATCTTCATTTGAATTCATCAAATTGGGAATGAAAGAGTCATTATCATGCATATAATATACCCCAAGACCATATTATTCAATAAAATTTTAAGGATCATGCTCATAGTTGTCATCTCCCCACTCTTCTAGGAACAAATTAGAAACTCCCTTGAGGGAAGATGACAGAGATTGGTTAATGTGAAACTCCTCTTCATCAATGATATCATAGTTAAAATTTGATACATTAGGTTAGTATGGTTTTAAGTGATCTATATATATAGTTTCTAACTCAATCTTCACTTTAGTACCATATTTTGTTCTAAACACCATGTATGACCAATTAGCTACCAAATATCCACCTATCTTGGATGTAACATCTCTTGATAAGAAAAGAGAAAAATAGGGAGGTAAATCTACTACCACCACATCATGGGGAATTAAAAACTTAGGAAAAGTATGAAGGATCAAGTTCAAACCTTTCACAACCCCCAAAATCTTTGTTGGTGATCCATCCAATTACAAAACTCCTTCATTGGTTTATATTTGAGGCTTAACTTATCTACTATGCATTTAGGTATAACTAATGTGATTGATCTACTATATATGATGAAATTATGAAAAAATAAATCAATAATTATTATATATAGGTAAAATGGAGGAGTCTTCTCATCTTTCTTCACTTGATTAACTATGGATTGAGTTTCATTGACCAAAACCACATTGTCACTTCTGGATGGGCCAACTTGTTTACCCAATCCATGTAATTCCTTTTGGAGTATATATTTATACCTTGGTAATGATAGATAATCCTATAATGAGATTTTCATATGAATATTTTTCATCTGGTCCACAACATTAATGTAGGGATTACTTTCCTTGGGGTTCTCTTTCTAAACATTTACACCTTGTGATGTAGCTTGTGGAGGTTGAGTTGTAGCAGCTAGCCTAAAGCTTGGAATACTCTAATTTTATTTTATTTTAGGAGATTAATTAGGCCCACCTCTAATCTAATCTGATGTAGGAGTAAAAATAGGTCCTTGATTGCTTCCTTGAGTATCCTCTATAGTCCAACTTTTGGACCTAGTATTGGAAGTAACACTAGTATTTTGATTGCTTGTATTCCCCACATAATTAATGGAAAAAAACTCACCCTTAAAATTATTCATGAGAGTGGAATTATATTGATCCTTTATTCTCTCCATCCTAAATTGTGTTTGCATCTTAAAATTTGAAAATTGATATGTTTGATCACCTTGTGTAGTCATGCCTTGGTTTTGCATCTCATTAGCATAAGTAACTTGTTCTTGACTATGTTTAAAAGATAGATAGTTGGGTTGTTATTGGACCAAAAAAATTTAGTGGGGAAAAGGGCTTTGGAAGATGAAGGAACATTAGGATTATATCTTTGATAAGGCTTGACATCGGTGATTTGGCCTTGTCCTTGTGTATTACCTTGAAAAGGAGGTCTATTTATTTATCTATTCATTTGTAACACTTTGAAGTAGGATTTTAACTTCATGGATTTCATTGGTAGGTGAAATGGAAAAAATTTATTGACCAATAAAAGGTGCTAAGTGGGCAATGCACTTTGCCTAGGAGAATGCAAATCAAGGAATAGTGGCATTGGAGGTCTAGAAGCTATCTTTCTCACTTACACAAGACAATTCTTAGAATTTATGGATATTTCATAGGTATTAGGCAATTATTTTCTACCCATAGATTGAATCATCATAGCAATGCCACTATTCAATGCTTTTAAATAGTACAAAAAAGCATAGTTTATGATTGGCTTCACAAGAATTAGAATTTTATCCCAAATTTTTTGGAACTTAGTATTAAAATCTTGCATGAATTCATGTGGTTCCCTCTTTATTGTGATCAATTTCTTATCTACAGATAATTGATCACTCTTTTCCCCAAAAATATCAATAGATAGGGTCCTCAACTCATCCCATGAGCCAACAAAATTTACAGGTAGGGTCCCATACCAATCCATAACTTTTCCTTTGAAAGACAAGGCCAACAACCTAATAACTACATTTTATTAGGTGATATTTTGGATATTAAAAAAGTTTTCTATATTCTTAATATGCTCAATGGTAGCAATAGGACCATCCCCACTAAAATATGGGACACATTTGAGGGTAGCTCCTTGAATTTGATCATATTGGGCAAGATGCAAGGGAGATACCCAGTGAAAGGCACCAAAGGTTGTCTTCTACACATTTTTGAATGATTACTATGGATGTTAGGAATGGAATGCAATAAAAAATTGGAAGATTTGAACATAAAACCTTTTTTATAAGGATGAGTGTTGAAAAACCTAAACCTTTTGGTGGAATATGGAGGTAATTTCATAATCTCAAAGGGTACACCTTTAGTAGTAGACCTAGAGGTCACCTTTGGCATGGAAATAAGTATTGATCATCAACTAAAGACTTGAATTCTTCAATGGAATCACCACGTAATGAATGCATATGCTTATTTATCTATAACCATGTTAAGACCAGCACCAATATTAAGAAATATTCTAGGACTTAGAGGTCTCACTAGGCATGCCAAAAATTATTGATGCTTAGATTTACACCCTTGAGGAGATGCTCATCTCTCCTCATTCAAGCAGAAAAATGGAATAATATCTCTTTATATGGGTGATAATTTTGTTGAGATAAATCTCTATATTAGAGGCTCTCTCCCCTTGATGCACCTTTAAATCTCTCTCTAATCTATCAACTATGTATGAAAAGGGTTAAGAAAATAATTAGGAAAACAAGTGGTGATGCACCAATATATGATGTCCTCTCAATTAACTAAAATCACTACTTAAATACCAACCAAGTTTTTTCACATAAAACTCATAACTATTTATGCATTATCACATCAATGTTTCACTTGTTAGATTCAATAAGGCACTCAACATCTAGGAGAGTAATAGACAATTATAAGAAGGAACATGGTCTTAAACCACTTCTAAAATGTCTATAAATTTAATAAAGAATACTAACAAGGACCTAGAATAATACTCTTTCTGCATATTTGGTAGGTAATCAAGGATAATAGGTTAGGAAAGATAAACTTTCACTAAAAAGGAACAATATGATTTGGACTGATACACAATAGTATAGAATGTGAGTGGAAAAACTTGTATTATTTCTTCAAGAGTTTTTCAAATACAAATCTGGTCAGAGCTTTCCCAATAACCAGTGGAGGCTCCCTAAAAGAGTTGAAAGAATGCATATATATAACTTTTGAGAACAGAACCAAGTAAGGGAAGTTCAAAGATCACTTGGACATGTCAACTTGATAATATAAATATTTATATCACATTCTATAAGATTCTTCCCTTATAGTTACACCAATAGAATCAAGATATTCCAAACTATGTTTTGCTATAAATGGGTCCATCTATTGGAATTTTGTTTCAATGCAAGCTGCTCTTTACTAGCTCTTCAAGCTATATAACGATGCAACAACTTGAACCATCAACCTACCTATGTTCACTTGCTATGCACTAGATGCTTAGGATCTTGTCTTTTTTCACCTCCACATTTGTCTTTAAATTCCTACCAAACTTTTGATGCTAATGACTATTTCTCATAGTTTGAAATTGACATGTTGTAAGCCATCATCCTTTGGGAAAATTGTTTCCTATCTAATTTTTTGGACTTAACACTTTCATATTTTTCTCTAAATGAAATCCTTTGACATTTTTTATTGAAGAAACTTCATTTAGATGTTTTGTCTGAATTCTTATTTTTCTTGGTCCTTCCTTTGGGCAATTTGTCTAAAGAAAATCATTTGTTTCAAACCTTTTTATCATAGACCTTTTGCCCTTCAACTAAAATAAATGGTCCTTCAAAAAATTGAAGATGAATTTTAAAACTTATGTAAATAACCCCTTCAGCTTGAGAAATATCCTTTCAAAAATATCCTTTCAAAAAATTTGAAACCTAGCCTTTAAAAAATGAAAGTGTCTCTCAGCTTTGGAAAAGACATTCTAAAAGGAAAAATATGCTTCAGATTTTTTGAAATGGTCCCTCTAGGAAAGTTGAAATGCCCTTTCAAATAATTTTCAAAGAGTCCACTTAGCTTGAAAAGGTCCTTCAAAATAGTTTCAAGTGTCCTTTAGAAAAGTTGTGAGTGTCCTTCAAAAATGTTGCATGGATAATTTTCCTAAAGGAATTAGTCTTCATCTTCATAAAATCTATTTCAGACAAATTGTATAGAATTTGACACTTAAACAAAAAAACTGAGGATAAAAACTTGAAGACAAAACCTCTAAAAGAATGAACACTTAGTTGAAAATAAAAGACCTAAAAGATTTTAAAGGTTTAGCAAAGACTAAATAAATATACTTATACATTTGTTATAGATTTATCAAAGAACATTTTTCCAAAATAAAATCTAAGTACTAGACATGGCCTAAAGGTATAGACTTAGATGGTTTTGTTTTCAGATAGGGGTGTCCAATTTGGCCTAAAGGACCAAAATTTGGTCAACAAGACCCATACCTATGGCTACACCCATGGATGGTTATTTAGGTCTACTATCAACATTCCTAAAGTTGTTCATGACCTACTTAGATACCTAAAGAGGTACCCGTCATGATTCACACCTAGTTGAGGATGTGTTATTGATGAATATGTAACTACCTATAAGATATCCCTCATGCTCCTTAACATCAAACATGAATATGTTTCTTGTAGGCTCCTTTCATTAAATTTGATGGATGTTTCCTATGATTTATTCTTAAACCTACCTGAGAACTCCATCATAGGATGGTAAGAGTTTAGTAATACCTTCCTAGCTCAATTTGGAAAAGTCATTAATCCCATCATCCTACACCAATAGTTTTTTATCATTAAGAGAGAATCCAATTATCCCATTAGGACATTAATTATAAGTTTTAGGATATATATAGTAGGGTCACTTTGTTTTATAGACCATATGCCCAACTAGCTCTAAAAATGTACAACAATTCCTTCAATCCTTAACCATAATGTTGTTATGAATATATCCCCTCATTATGGATTTAACTCTATCATATGTTGAATCCATAAAAATAGATAGGTAACTTCATCTTGAAGGCCAAATGGCACTATTTATCCTAAGTATACTTCCAAAATTTCCCACTTTGAATGTTATCTTTAACACTAATCAATACATGTCAATGTCATAGTCTGTGTTAATGATCAAACAACTCCCATTGATGCATGCTACAGAGTAAAAACTTACATTTCCTTAGCCTATTCAATGGTTAATTATCACCCCAACCTAATATCCAAATGTTGATCTTCATAGTAAAAATTGTCTAAAGCATTCCCCAAGAGTCTACTAAAAACTAGTTGGATGCTATATAATACATGGTGTAGAAGTTTATTAATGACTTATTTGGCCTCCAAAGGTAGGTTGGAAACATTGGTGGTGATAATTCCAACCAAAACTTCACCTATTATAGATACAATTGCCCTTATATTCATTCCAATAATCAACCAGAACCCTCACTTAATAATTTTTCAAAGATCAATACTTATGAGTTGGCCCTATCAAATTAGTCTCGTGTGTTTAACACATCAAAACATAGGGAGATTGAATCTATTGATTTTTTTAGTGCCTTTGAGATCTTCCAAAGGGATAAGTAATAATATGAAGTAGTCCCAAACCTTATGAATGGCACTGAACAATCATATGTTCTTGGTATTTCAAGATCTCCAAGCACTACTATGGCACTTGAAACCCTTGAGTTTACTATTCAAGAGGATAATAAACCAAAATAATCCACCAATGAGGTACATGTTTTCTATCTTTATTATCAAAAAAACTATGCCCTAAGGAGTCAAACTCTAACTATATCCCATCCCCCTAATAATGGTCCAACCCCTCTTGATCCTTAAGCAAGGAATGATCTTCTACCTCAAAAATTTATCAACCCCAAACCCCCTAAAGAGTTTCATCCTATTCTTATAAATATGAGATAAAATATAGTATATGACATGAAGAAGATCAAGTCAATCATCATATTGTATGATATATCCCATAGCACTAAGCAAAGATATCTCCTTTTAAATTTATTTATTGATAAACCAACCTAGTCCAAGCCTAATACCATGCACACCTATTTTATCATATAAAATAATGAGGTTGAGGTGCCTCATTTCCTCCTCATGATCTAAATCTTTTGAAATAACTTGCACAACTATATAATTGACTTGCGAGCCTCAATAAATGTCATTATTTATAGAATATTTCAATGGTTAAGGCTAACATATATTAAATTAGATAAAATATAGTCCAAATTGATAAATCTAAGGTTAAGGTGGTATGCAATCTCTTGAGTTTGCACATGCAATTATAATCTAAACCTGGAGTCTATCAGTTCATAGCCATTTAAGTGGTAGAGATCCTAGAATCCTACGGATGTTGCTCAGTAGGGATTGGTCCAAGACTTTGAATGGCTATATGTCCACAAAATTATTTCATATGTGGTATCCTTGGAGAGGTATGGCCAATAATATTCATGTTGATATAGGGCCTAGGATGAAACCAATGATTAAAAAACATAATATTATCAATGAGAAGATAAACATAGTATATATTGACATTGTCACTTAAATCTTATTTAAAAAATAAGTAAAAGGCAAAGCTAAAAATAATTTTTAATCATCATTATTATATTCCCCATACTTTTATGGGGCCCATTCCAAACAAGGTTCTAGACCTAGAATTTTGTTAGTTGAGCTATAAGGGAAATGAAATTTAGTTGTATATAGATTACATTTCCCTTACACAAATATAACCTTACAGAATTTGAAGCCTTGATTTTAGGTCTGTAGCTAGCCCTAAAACATAAATTTAAAGAGATAAAAGTGTTTAGGGATTTTAAATTAGCTATCAACTAGGTCATGAGTAAGTTTCAATGCAATTTATCTTACTTGAATAAATATAAACATAGAGTGTGGGACTTGATAGAAACATTTGATGTATTCAATGTCATCCCTATTCCTAGAGAAGAAAACTAGGTTGTGGATTCCAAAGTAGCTTTAGCTATGAATTTATCTCCTTTAGATGACTCCAGGCTACAAAAAAATTACATATAGATTATGCCCTACCCTTTAGTCCCAGACAACATTTCAAAATTTTAGGTTTTTGATGATGATCATCACATATTGGACTTTTTAAATAGCTTTGAGATATTTAGTTCTTATATCATAGATAAGAAGGATAGAGATAATCCCATTATTGAATACTATAATGAATATGGTATTATGAACTTGAGATAAAACAACAACCCAAAGGATATGATCTCATTAGAGAGAGTGTTTGATCTAGATAAATCAACATAAGGACTAAAAATACCAACTTGTGTTGACCAATGATAACTCACTATCAACCTAGGATCAACTATTTAGTCTAGATATGTCCACATTGGTCTTGATTATGCCCCAACTAAAATATAAAAACTCAAGAAATTAATCATGTAATATAAATATATCATCACCTAGACATTGAAAGACCTCAAGGTTTTTAATCCCAATGTGATAACACATACCATCTTGCTCAAGCAAAGGAAAAATCCATTCAAGCAGATATAATGACCTATGAACCTGATATTAGAGTTCCTCATTCATAAAGAGGTTCATAAGCTACTCTTGACTAGGATTATTTTCCTAGCCTATCATTCTACATGGGTTGCCAACTTAGTACCCATTCACATGAAAAGTTGAGAAATAAAATTGTGTCAATTTTAAGAACCTAAATTAGGCCTCAAATAAATATAACTATCCTTTTTCCTCTTGAGATGAGGTCATCTATATGGTGAGTGGGTCTCAAATGATGTCTTTCTTGGATATATTCTCAAGGTATAACCAAGTTTTTTGTAAACTTATAAGATAGATTCAATACTACCTTCACTACAAAATAAGGTATTTTCACTTACGAGAGGATGGCATTTATCCTAATCAATGCTTAGGCCACCTTCCAGAGATCCATGAAATTTCACTTTGAAGTATTAATTTTCAACTGTATAATAATGGATGATCTAACTATTTCTCAAAATTCAAGTCTGATCATGTTCACCACTTGTAAATAATTTTTTAAAGGTGTAGAAGGTATGGTATCTCCCTTAACCTAAAGAAAATTTTATTTAACATCACAAAATGTTAACTCCTTGGTCATATCATCACCAAATAAGGTATGTCTATTGATCTTGAATGTTCTAATACAATTTCTAAAATACCTCTTAATAACGATAAAAAAAATTGAAGTCATTTTTTAGGAAAAATAACTTTGTATGTAAGTTTATATATTGGTTTGTTGATATTTCTAAGCCTCTAAATGATATGTTAAATAGGAATCTAAAGTAGAGTGGGATCCTCCAACCAAATATACCTTTTAATACATCAAAAATTATATCATGTAGGAGCTAATATTGACCATCCCAAACTATATGAAGGACTCTCACCTCTATTCCTTCACCTGTGAACATTTCATAGCTACTATATTGACTCAGAGAATTGATGAAGAAGAGCATCCAATAGCCTCCATGACTGTGAACTTGAAAGATGAAAATTTGAATTACTCCTCCCTTGAAAATAATGCTTAAAATTCGGTCAATGATGTCAAGAATTTTTGACACTATATCCTTAAGAACAAGGTACATATCATTATCTTAGACCTAGACATAAAGCTAATGTTGGAACATAACAAATTGGGAGAATACAGAGGTTGATAGATGGAGAATCTATAATAATATGATCTAGAGATAAAAATTTCTAGGATGGTGAGAGGTTAAGGTCTCACTCTCTTTATCACTAAAATTGACCCAAGAATTATTGTGGTCTAGTTAGATCAATTATAAATTGCTAGCTAGGACTAGTATGACCTAATTCTCTACGAGAAACCTCCTCTAGGATTGAAAAAGACATATAAAATAGCTTGAGGATGAAATCAACTCACTATATGTTGAATATAGTATTACTCTACTAAAATAACTATGAGGGAATAGTCCTCAAGTGTTTTTCAAAAGAGGAGGCAAAAGAGGTCATGACCAGCTTTCATGAAAAGTTAGGCAGTGGCTACCCCTTGGGAATGATGCCAACCCAAAAAATATATGAGTTGCATATTATTGGCCCACCTTATTTAAATATGCACATAAATTTTCACACCTACCATGATTTTTAGACCCTTACCAAAAATCAAGTCCATGCATTGATCCTTCTAAAACCTATAATAGAAGAACATAATTTTACTCAAAGAGAGTTTGAATTCATAGGGGTCATCAACCCAAACTCATTAGCTAACCACAAGTTTATAATCATGACAATTGATTACTACATAAGATGAATGAAGGAAATAGTCATTTGTAATATCACAACCAAAAAAGTGATCAAGTTCCTTGAAGAGAACATAACTACATAGTTTTTCACACCAATCTCACTAGTTTGTGATAATGGTCCTATATTCCAATTAACCAAACTCACTAAATGGGCCTATGAGAATGGCATCACCTTGAATGTATCATCAAACTAATATCTATATGGAAATGGTTTGGCTGATTTTACTAAAAAAAACCTAATGGATTAAGTTAATAAGTCTATTTAAAAGTGACCTAGAGATTGGAACTCACTACTCAAGTATGTACTCTAGGTTAATTGCACCATATACAAGTGGTCTCTCAAAATTTCACCTTTAATGTTGGATATGGATTGGATCCAATATTCATGGTAACCCTTATATTTCCCACATATAAATCCATGTATTAATACATATAAGATGATGGGAAAGTGAATTTAAGACTATTATATATTGTTCAAATTGAATATGCCTAGAAGAATCCCTACAAAGTTTTAGTAGGCATCAAGAAACTATCAAGTGACAATTTTCTAATAAGGGGAAATTAAAATCCTTCATAATATTAGATCTAGTCCTATTATGGGATAAATATCATAAAAACAAGGTCCAACACTCTAATATAGATCCAATTTGGATTACCCTATATCATATTATCAATTTTTTGAGGTAAAACACTTTTAGGTTGAAATACCTCCAAGGGAAGGATTTCCTTTTGATTTTGAATGGCCAGTTCTTGAAGCATTACTTCTTAGTTACACCATCTATAGTTTTCTTAGATTATCCCTTCTAGATAAATGAACTGATGTTGTAAATATATTTTATGGATATATTATTTTTATATTATTGTGTTTTTTTTTGCTTATCCTTGCTTTGATTTTTTTTCCCTTGTCCTTCTTGTGCTTTCCCTTAATGTCATCCTGATGCAGAAAAAGAGGACAAACTTCTAAAGGCCATAATTTTTTATCCATGGCTCTATTTGAGCCCATATTCATGAAAAAATAACCATATCAAAAATTTAAATGCTGTCATAACCCACCCTTTTGGTTATGGTGTATGTTTTAAAGAAATACATGACCATCTAAGGGTCCAAATTTTTTGTTTAATTTTTTTTTTTTTGGTTTTTTATAAATTTATGAATTGTCTATTTTTTTAACTAGACTTTAAATTTAATTAAAATTCATTCGATGGTTTCATTTTAGAGATTAGTTTATTTTTGGATATTTTTAGAGCTACGCACGCTTGCATGCAAAACTTACTAAAAATAGTAGGTTAAGTTTTATTTATTTTTAGATTTCTGAATTTTGCATGTCAACTCCAATTATGAGTTGAGTCTTATTTATGAATGGTTTGTAATTATTTTAATCATTCAATATGAATCAATACTAGTTAATATTTCAAAATCTTTAGTTGTTGGTAATTTATTTGTTTTGATACTATTCAGGTTCATTATTTGGTTTCAAATCAATTTCAAATATTGGACATGTAAGATATGGTGAGAAGATGAGAAATTGCTCAAATAAACTAGACTATGGAATATCTATAGAGATAATAAGAACAAATGACTAAGATCATTATAAATCAAATATGGATACGAGCATATGATAATATTAAGGATGACATAGATCATGAAGAGGAAATTCCATAAGTGGAGGAGAAACATGAACCTCCATCATAAATGGAAGAGAGGATGGATAGATATTTCAAAGGAAAGAATCAAGGTTGATGTTTCAGATTATGGAGGAAGTTTAAAACCATATGATTTAATAGATTAGATGAATAATAGGGAGAATTTTTTTGAATGGATAACTATGAAATAAGATAAGAAGGTAAAGTTTGCATGCACAAAATTGAAGGTTCATGCAATGATTTGGTGGGATAACTAGTAGAAATAAAGATAGAGAAAAGGTAAAGAGAAGATTAAATTGTGTAAAAAGATGAAGAAGAAGTTAAGGGATAAATTTATTCTTGTAAATTATTCACAAACTCTATACAGAAGATTACAAAATTTGAGGCAAAAATATCATAGTATACAAGAGTATACAAATAAGTTTTACAAGTTTTCCATACAAGTGGAGCATGATGAGTTAGAAGAGCAAATGGATTAATGGTATGTAATTGGTTTAAAGGTTTTTATTAAGCATGCATATAATACTTTGCATAGATGAGGCTTATCAGTTAGAATTGAAGGTAGAAGATAAACAAAATAGACATAATTTTAGAAGAAAAATCTATTGGGATAAGAAGAGGAAAATCCCCTCTTATGAGGTGGATTTAATGCAAGAAAAGTTAGGCTTAATAACACTAGAGATGAATAATCATGTGGTCACAAAAGACAAGAAGATAATTGACAAGGGTTTCAAAACCAACAAAGAGGAAGAGGATTTTAGAGAAGACAAACCTATGGTTATGGTAGAGGATGTTTTCCAAATCAATGCAGGTCTTATGTCTATTACATATGTGGATTAGAAGGCCATAGAGTATTTGAGTGTCCACATTACCAAGATCAAGAAAGGAGGTAATAGAATCATCCAAGAGTGAATTTATTTGAATTTTAAATAGAAGAGAAAAATATTAATGTTATAGTATTGGATATTGGATAAACTCTCATGATGGGAAGAACAATGATTGTTCCAAGGAAAGAATATGTGCATAATAAATAAGGTGGTGATGCATGGATACAAATAGATATCTTTTTAAAAATGTGTACTTCAAGAGGAAAGATATGCAAGTTAATTATAGATGGTTGTAGTTATGAAAATATGGTTTCTAAAGATATGATTAAGAATCTAGGTTTGTAGTGTGAAAATCATCTTAATCCTTATCATATTTTATGGTTTGAAAAAGGTAATAAAGTTACTATTATAAATAAAATTTGTACCCTTTATAATGTAGTTTAAGCCTTCCAAATTTCATGTAACATGGAAACACCTCAAGGTTGTGGGTACCCTATTAGAGAGGTGATATCTATAGGTTAAAGGGATAACTCCCCTCGATGAAACACTTAGGCTCAAACACTACTCTAACACTTACTAGGAAAAGGGAGAGAAACATAATCTAATGGAGGTGATGAAAGAAATATATATGATCACTACCAACAAACTAAAACTACACTTCAAACAAGAGACTAACATACACATGACACTAATCCAAATATGTCTCTCTACATCAATGTTTATCATGAAATGTTATAAAGCAAAATTGAGCTAGGATGATTGGTCAAGAGGTCATGACATGAAAATAATGAAAATATAACTCACTATAACCCTACACACTCCATTTTAACACTTAAATAGACCTAAAAATAGGATTCCATATTAAACATGAATGCTAAACAAGGACAAGCATACTAAAGAAGTAAGACTATAAATTAACAATATCAACTAATCAAGGATGCATATTGAAACCAGTCTATGTATAAGGTCAAACCATGTTATTATTAATTTATTAAAGGTTTAAAATTGGAAGGGATTCACCATACCTAGGTGGAAGATACAAACCTATCCAATTAAGGCTTAATATATAGAGAGAGTGAGAGAAAAAAGAGAGAAGGGAATAGGAGAGAGAAACAAGTGTCCAAAAGGAATTAAAATAATAAATAAATTTTAAACTAACACATAAAATCCTTAAATATAAGTTTTTGTCTTTTTAATATTCTCCTCTACTCTAAGTGGCATGGAAGTTATAAACTTTGCTTGACACCTTAACTAGCTCTCCAAAACTACCCTTTACCTTGGCTTATGAAATGACAAGTGGAATTATTAATGGTTATATAATGTTTATTTACAAAATTTATTTACTCTTGACACCTCTCAACTTATGTCTTTAGGTTTTCTTTGACACATCACTTCATTTTCTTTTAGGTGTCTAGAAATTTCTTCACCTTACTAGGCCAATCTTGCTTATAAGTGTCAAAACTTGAATTCATATTCTATAACACATTATATCTCCATGTATGTTATATTAATCTCATATAAGACCTTAAAAAAATCATTTTTATGTCTCAAACTACCCTCAATAACTCATTTTACACTAAAAGCTCCATTTTGGCCTCATTCCTTGTAGCCCTAAAATCATGAAAACCTAATTATGTAGATAATTTTATGGATTATAATAAGAAATTTAATGAATATTTTATGATCCATTAGGTATTTATATATCCATTCCAATTTTTAAGTCTTGAGAGTGAGTGGAAGTGTCCTTTTCATTTGTTTCTCTCCTGATTAGGTCTTAATTAGGCCTCCCTACCTAGAGAATGAATTTTGGATCCACAAGCTTCCCACATGTTTTAAATATAAAACAAATGTTTTATTTATTTTTATAACCCACTGAATATCATCCATGTAAATTTTTAACTTATAACACCTTGTACGGATCTCCCAATTAACATAAAATAGTCATTTTTGGCTTATTTCATTCAATTATATACCTACAAGTACCAACCAATGGTATTGGGTGATTATTAGGGGATTTTTAGACATAATAATATTTTTTCAAGGATTATTAAATTCATATGGATACATAAAAATCTTATTCTCTCTCATTAGGTTGAAACTAGCATGTGTGGGTAGCCTGTGAGTGACTTGCACTCTTAAAGATGATTCATAAAGGATGGGTTTTGGATGAACATTAAAATTCCATGAATAATATGAATATAATGGTTTCTTATTATTCCAAATATATTTATCCACCATGCATCCTTTCATGGAAGATATGAACATGTTTAGGAGACCCTCATCTAGTGGACTACATTTTATGATGCCTAGAAAGAAAATAGATCTGAAAGTGTTAATTTGGTATTTAATATGAGTTACATATGCCCCATATAGATCTATAAAATTTACCTTGACCTATTATAATTTCCATATTTTCCATTTTTATCCATTATATCTATTTCAACCTCATTTACTCAAGCCTAGGGTTTGTAGCCAAGTACACCAAACTAACCCTAGCAGGTTCTTTGAGTCATTTCCCTCACTACTAGGGATTATAAACTTCATTAAAATATTTTAAATACTCCTCAACATATCCTATAGTCTTTTATGATCTCAAATCAACTCCAACTAACCATTTTTCATGACTATCCTTAATCAACCTATACATGCAAGTTTGTGTTGCTTGAATTCAGGCCTATTAGGCTTTCACAGACTTATAAAAGTTTAGTCATGTATTTATATATAAATTAATGAATATATTAGGATATATTAAAAAATATTATAGTTACCAAATATTTTATTTTCTCATGTTACCTTCATCTAAACAAACTTTTTACATACAAGACTATGTGTGCATGTTTAGGCTTAGCAAGCCCTACAAGGCTTTATCAAAACTTGGCCCTATCTTAATTATCCCTAAAAGTCACATGAGAGTTTAATATTATTAATTAATAGTGATTTACATATTATAAACTCTCTATATAATTTATCCTTCATGATAATGTATGCATCTCACCATTGTAGGTTAAGCAGGACTATAGGTGCCAATGACTATGTGTGAATGTGCATGGTTACAATGAGCCTTGCCTAGTCATATTATTTTTGAAATTTCTCCTTAGATATAATTGTCCTAAAAAAAATTTAATCACCTATCCATTCTCCTAAATTATACCCCAATTTTATTCACGTACTCTGTGCTTCTCTTTAAGCTTAGAACTAACTTGTTCATCTTATAAATTGTAGGTGCCCATTAGAGAGGTGTGAGTGGATTTTGGGTTTTAGAATACATTTACATTATTTGGATCTTGTAACCCTTCAATTTTCTCTAAGCCTTATACTTCACCAATATACATTGTTCAAGACTACCTTCTCAAAATGGTTGTAAGTGGTCATTGGAGGGGTCTGATCATGTGGTCTTAAGCTTGGATTTTTAAAATACACCATGACACCTTAAAAATATATATACCTAATTGAGACTTCTTTCTCTCTTATTAAAATGTTTAATTTCCCTTTTCATAGTATTTTCAAACTTTTGTTATCTTCTTCAAACTTATCCCTATGCATGAGTGTTAAGGCATGTGAACTCAATCATAGTAACCCTCTCTTGGATTGCAAATGGTTAGGTGTTTAAAATTATTTTTACCTTCTCCCTCATCTACATTTAGTAAAGTTTCCTATTTTTACCTTTATTTTATTAGTTGGTTTAAGCCCAAAATGAGGACCTATAGGTCTTCATTTTGCTTGTATGGACTACAAAAACAACCTCTTGAGTTCTTAGACACTTTATACACTATTAAACTATCAACCTTTATACCATTATTTAATACCTCACAATAGGCTTATATACTTTTTGTCAACATTATATCATCTCAAGATGTCTATTCATTTGTATGGAGTGTATGTACAGTCAACTTATGTGCAAGGTCTATGTGTTAGTAGTTGGAGCTTATCACAAGGTTGATGTTCCTAATGATACAATGGAGTTTATCAAGAGTAACATAGGTGTTTATAAGTTTACACCACATATCTATATTGTCAAATCACCTTCATTACATTCCTCTATTGTTACAAGTAGATTGCACATACACGATCATCAAAATGGGAGAACATTGTGAATTACTTGGAAAAGGTGCTATTGGAGTATATAATGGAAACATTATGGTATTATAGAGAATGAGAGTGATTATAACATGAAATTAAACATTCACTCATCACCTCAGATGTTGATAACCCTAGAATAAACATCAATTATGATAGTCATTTGCATATTATGCAAAAGAGTACTTTCTTATTTGACCAGTGCATATATGGGCTAGGTGGTGATGGAGAATGATGTAGGAGGGTTGTACGTACCTCTAAGTAACCTTTTAAATTTTCACCTTTTCTCCATGAATTTACACATACAACTATGCTGATAAAAACTAAGACAGTTGGATTTTGATCCTCTGAAAAGTAGTTTATCTCTTTAGCGATTATTCATAAAGATAAGGAGCTCCATATAATGAATAGTGTTATAAATTAGAATACCATAGGGGTCCCTAAATTTTATTAAAATATTATCCTCCAAATTTACCTATACATATTATACCATACATTAGAATTTGGCCTTCATGATCTTATGAAGGGAGTGATGGAAGAGAAAGAGAGGTTTTTACAATTTTAAGACTTGAAACTTGATCCCAAGATGGAAGATGACCTATGGAAGATGATAAGATGTTCATAAAATATTTTCACCTAGAAGATGAGTTCACAAGTCCATAAAAGTGCTAAAAATCCTCTCTAAAGTGTTGAATTTCAATATTCTAGCATCTTCTTGACTTGATAATAGGTGTGGTAGTTATGTAATTCCCCCAAGGTCCTTTGAAAGTGTCTTGTATGGACTATTATCATTTTAAAGCTTTATATTTCATGAAATTTAGAAAAATAACACTTTTTATGAGAGAGGTTGCTTAAGCATGTGTATGAGGTGGACAGAACATGTACAGAGGATTGAAGGCCAGTTTCAAGACCTAATGTGGTTTACAGGTCAAGGTCTAAGCAATAAAAGAGAGAGATGGTGGCCAAATGAGTTATGAGTTTAAAAATTCAATATAATCATGGAAAAATGAGCATTTTCAGAGGTATGTAATGTTTTTTTAAATATTTTAACCAATTTTTATGTCAAATTTTGAAGTTTAAGGCAATAAAAAGTGCTTTAAGGTCTCTCGGGTGCATAGAATGGAGGATTCTCAACCCGAGAAGAAATTTCAATTGTTCATTAGTATGTGTAACCTATAAATGATAAATTGAGTTATTAATGGTATATGGGGAATGGTCCTATCTCAATGTTCTAAGCATTGGTTTCTATAATTAGGGGCTAAGATTTATAAATGATCGTTAAGACTGTAAGAAGGTTTAAACCCTCAAATAACCTTAATAGTGACCTGATGATGAAGATATTGTTCTAAAGTGATCAAAATGGTTTGATATGGATATTTAAGTGATTTTATCATGCACCCAACTCTCTCAGACACCTCTATGTGTGATTTTTTTTATCAAGTGAGTGAGTGGACCCTATAGGAAAATCCTTGTTTCTTAGAGATTTATTGTAGTAATCAAAGTTAACCAAGTCTAACTTTATAAATAGATTAAGGTTGAATATTTATAATTATATTATATTTCCACAATGTTTTTTGAGTAAGTTATATCCCTCAAGTATTCTAAACTAATCTTACAAGTTGATTAATCACTAATAATCCTAATGGTGTAGATAGTGAGAAAACTAGGTAGAAGTGATAAGTTGATTAGGGATGTGCTAAAATGGACTGGGTATGAATACAAGTACATGAAAATTATTTTCAATACTTGTAAGGCATGCTCATGTTGGATATATATCTTGATGGTTAGTGGATATGACAAAAAAAAATCTCATAAGTTGACCTATCTAGTGCAGATGAAATAGTGAAGGAGTAAGGTTATGAAATTGGTCTACAAGACCAATATCAACATTTAACCATGATATATTTATTTATAAAAATGGTCTAATTATCTCATATAATCATTAACATGCATCAAGAGTCTTTGGAAGTATTCATATAGGTGTTGAAGGTCAAAATCACCATGATAGGTCTTCAAGGTAAACTAGCAAATATGGGTTATTATACAAAAGTCAGTAGCACTTCAAGGTATGTCTAAGTTTATTCTAGACTCATTACAACTAGGTGAAAACATGGGGTTGTATTTTTGTGTTCAAAATTTAACACTCAATTACACTAGCATCAATTCACATAAAGCATAGGCCTTATGTGCTCACCCAAAATGTAGCAGAGAAAGAACTAGGGCCTGCATTAGGCTAGTTGTGCTATGGAGTAAGGCATGAAATATAAGACTTGGTTATTTGGAAGAAGGATTTTGTTAGACTCATTGGTGAAAGCCTTTCCAAGGCTAAACCTAATGTTCTATAGGTTCAAGCCTATCTAGGGGTGGTTCAATAGTCTTAAGGGCACAAGTCATTATTTTACTAAGGTTAGCATCATAGAGGCACTTTGGAGGGCCTAGGGACTGCTCTCACTTCAAGTATTCATACTTATGATAGCACCTCTTAGCAAGAGTAGGGAAATTTGGTGTAGGATCTCTCTATACTTAGGTTATTTCTATCAAATATGTTAATGTCATCAATATTATAAGGATGCCATTGATGACATAAACCAAAATCTTGAATACATATTACTTAACATAACTAAAGTAAAATTATTGCATTATAGTTGAATGTAAATAACATTACCAAGGAACATAAACTAGAAAAAGCTCAATTAGATGCAACATTCATCTTCATTAAATAAAGTCTAATCAAAATAGAGTACATGATATTTCAAATAGAGAAAATGCTTTACTCAAGCTATCTAATGACTCAAAGGCTCACATGTGAGATTGGGCATATAAAAATGGAACCTTCATGGCATATAAGATATCCCTAAGACTAATGGAATATATTACACAATATGTAAAACCAATTCTATAGAGTTTCACTACATTAAAATTTCCCTCTCTTCAGCTCATTGGTTCAAGCTCCTTTTATAGCCTATAGGAGCATCTCTTACCAAGGTGGAGTACACACACTAGGTGTCAAGATGGAATCTTTATTGATCATTATATTAACTCCATCACCTTGTATCCTTTTCAATATGGTCTCCACATCTCATCCAACCTAGAAGATACCCTAAGAATCTTAGAAATGGTTACCCACCTACTAGCTAGCACAAGGTAAGTGTTGATCCCTCCAACTAGCACAAATATGCTAAAATATAAATAATTCAAAATGATCACCTCATGTTGAAGTGTTTTTCATGATGGTTCAAATCTCATGCTTACCTAAATAGGATCCCAACATTACCCCATAAAAAATTTCTAGTCTACCCTCAGACTAGGGTGTCAATGTTTTTGGCACGTAGAACTTGGGCATGCTTCCCTTAATCTCATCACTGAAGTCCTCAAATCCCTTGATAGTGATCTTTATTTACTCAATGGTGTTATCTATTTTATTTTATTTGGTGCTAATCATTATCACATCATTCTTTTCTAATTCCCTTCTTAAGGCTTCTAGACTTGCCTTAGACTTTATCACTCCCCCATCCAAGATTGTTCCTTGATCATAGGTCTTAGTCTGCAAGGTGTAGAAGAGTGATTTTAGGTTCTATTCTTGGTCCTTTATCTAGCTTATTATTTTATCAACCTTACTCATTATATTTTTTTCTTTAACCTAATTATAGAGTACACATGCACCATAAGCTTCTCCTTTTCCTCCTTTGCCTGCTTGAGGTATGCATCTATGACTGATGCTTAGTTGGAAAAGTTCAAGAATATGTCATTAGCTAAATTTTCACCCTCTAATATCATAGAGAAGAGGTCCTCTACCTCTTATATCTTATCAAAAATATTCTTTTGTAGCATGGCATAGGGATCATCTTCTTCATCTCATGTTGGCTCCAATTTCATCCTTGGGAGAATATGCTCCACTAGTACACATACTTTATCAACCTCAAAGAGGTTAAAAGTATCCAAACTAACCCAAAGGTATGGTTTAACTATCTCTATGCACTTTTATATCTTTTACATCTTGAATTTCAAGCTTGCACTTCATCTTCAACATCTTTGTATATTTTCTTCCATTTTTTCCCTACCATCATTTATGATATTTTCATGTGCAAATTCAGTGGCCATCAAAATAAGTACATTCATAGACCATACTAAGTTCATCACACAAGGGTTGATGATGAGGGATTCATGCCCTTCTTTAGTTTCTTCTACACCTAATATAGCCTTATGAGGAACCTCAAAGTGAGGCTCATCTATGTAGTTATCAAATGCAAATGCAAGTTGTTTACACATCCTAATTGTGGTAGCTTTGAGGGGCATGAATTCAAACATATAGAAATCTTCATCCATCCACCCCTTTTATAAATTCTCTCTAATGCTCAACTCTACACTTATTCCTTAATGATGGCCAAATCTATTTGCTCTTCCTCCTCCTCATTGGTGACATCTTTAGTGCTATCCTCCAAGGACTCATATTCTTATTCTACATGGGGTTTTTCCTCAAAATTTTCCCCATTATCTGCTTCTTCTCCCTAGGGTTTCTAAATATTCACCTCTAGGTGTATTCCCTCGATTCCATTTTCACCTTGTTCATGTTCTTGTTGGGGTTCCTCTTTAGTCTCCTTTTGATTTTCCAAGGTGCCATTATTGCCTTCCTTTTCTCCAAGAACCCCTTCACTACTTCGGCATGCCTATTGTGAAACTTCATTTTCTTTCATGGTGGGGGCACTAAGCACTTTATTTGCTACTTTAATAGTTGGTTCCATGGTTTTAGGGACCTTATTTATCTTCTTATTTTTATTGGCCTTCTCTTCCTCAACCTTTTCTTCCTCGGCCTCAACCTTCTCATTATCCACATGACTTAGGCCCATTTACTTCCAAGTCTTCCTCTTCTTCTCAAGCACTAATGCCATCTCAATTTATTCCTTATTGTATGCCATTTTCTTTCATAGCCTTCTCTTCTCATTTATTTATGGAGATTGTGTGGATGGTTCTTCTTTGTATGAGGAGCTCATTGGCTTATCTACTTATTTAAGCATGGAAATTGTGCCACCTTAGAGGGCCTTCTATACATCTATGGCACTAGGCTCCTCTTCCACTTATTCTTTCAATATTTAGGTCTATGTTTCATATTTTTCCTCCATCTCTTCCTCTTCTTTGTGCACAAGATCCTCTTCTACCTCTATTTCCACTAGAGTTATTGTAGGGAGCATAATGGGTCCCTTATACTTATTTTTATGCTTTTTACTAGAGGAAATAGTCTCTAGTTTGAAGGTTATGTACATCTTGGGTTCCGGAGGTGTTTCTTGTTCACCAGAGGTGACACTCAACCTGATGCACTCTTGAATTTCTTTAAGTGTCTCTCCTTGCTTCTTCTAGGGATACTTTTACAACATCTTTAGTGCTAGATTTCCTTCATCATTGATCAAGAGTAGGTGATCATCATATTTTCCAAGGTTGGTGCCCTTATTCCATAACTTCATCTCATAGAACAAATTAAAGATGTGCCTAGTTATAATTTCCCTCTAGAGGGGATAGAGGTCTGATAGATCAGAGTCATCTTCCTCATCCTTTGTGGATTTTTTTCCTAGGTACACATACTAACACCTCAATCTTCCCCTTTCTTGGTCCATAGCCTTCACTAGGATATCTAGCTACTATGTATTGGGAATCTTCCTTAGCACTACTATGAAATATTTATCAAAAAAATCATAAGGTAGTTTAAGCCAGATGGATAGGTTCCTCTCTATGAGTGCTAGGTGCACTACATAAAAATGTTACATGATGGAAAAGGTCACTATGCCTAATATGTACTAGGGGATCCCCTAAAATATGAACCATTCAATACTAAATGCCTCTATGTATTGATCATACCACCCTTATACTCTTGTCTTATACTTTTGGGAGAAACTAGGTGGCCATGTGAACTCTTGATACTTTATCACTATATAGTCCTTATGTGATGGGAATACCCATGTGGCATTCTAGCACATTCTTCACCATATCCTCAATAATAAATTTCATGATATTAAACTTCTTCCCCTATGTTATGTGGTGGGCAATGCATAAGTATGTCTTACTTATGTTGATCCACCATCTACCAGGGCATAGCTTGGGGATCATGAAGTACACCAATTCACTTATGCTTGGTTCTTGTATGTCTTTGATTGGGAATGTGAACCCTACCTTATGGTATCTTAGTATTTTTTCAATCCTCTCCACCTCTACATCATCCTCCATTATCTTAAAAATGTCCATCCCTATGTGTGGGAGCCTTGTGATCCTATTGATGAGGTTCATAGATATCTATATGTGCCTTCCTAAAAAATAAAACTGATCACCATGAACATGAAAGAGGAGGAATTACATTAATTCATTCAACTTAACAAAACATGGAAACTCAAATAGCTAGGTCATACTAGTGGCCGCTAGCTTATCTCAAATGGAGATGTCAAATAGTACCATGCCTACCTTCATATTCATTCCTATATCAACCACCCAATCTTGGTTGAGCTCCTATGCATTGATCAACATGTGATGGTTATATTCCTTCAACCTACACGTGTGTAAATGATACCCATGTTCCCCCACTACCACCTCAAGGGGAAAGTGTATTTATCTATACGCAAGCTTTGCACTTGCCTCAGGGTCAATCTCAATGATGCTAACACTTTCTACCATGTGCCTTTTTCTTCATAGTGGTTTTTTAATACTATTTCTACCTTCTTACCATCCTTATACATCTATGGTAGACTAAAATTTAACCTCTTCTTGCCCATCCTGAATCAGATATTATTGAATCATGATCTATTGATCTTCCCAAATCTCTTAATCTTGATTTACACTTCCTCATAGTTACAAGGTCTATGACTATAACTTTAGTTCTTGAGATTCAT
Source organism: Torreya grandis (assembly GCA_037957365.1). NCBI lineage: Eukaryota > Viridiplantae > Streptophyta > Pinopsida > Cupressales > Taxaceae > Torreya > Torreya grandis. Next base: position 423,794 of record JARHVA010007790.1, read on the forward strand.
TTTCTATTAATGGTAGCCTCAGTGGCACTCAAAATTTATACTACATGGTTCTCTTGTAATTATTTCTCCACATGCCTCCTTTCAATATCAACAAGAATGTAATCTATTTCTATTTTCAACCATTCTCATTTGGTGGTTTTGGGTGATGTTAAATTTCACTTTGGTAGAGTTTTCTCATTTGGCTCTAGTTCAGTTCTAGTTCTATGTTCAAATTTGTATAAGTTTTTTAACCTGCTATAGTCAATCATTTGTTCCTTTATACCTTAATTTCATCTAACTTTTTAATTATAGGTGATTAATGGCACGGCAATACATGGATTTATTGAAATCCACTAAACCCATAAAATTCATGAAAATCCACCACCACATTCACATTTGTTGAAAATCTTTGTGCCTCCACATTCACCAGATTAACTTCTCTTAAAGGTGTATTCAATGAAGTGATCAATGATTCAAATGGTCATTTCCCACCTATCATTGGGTGGATGCCATCTTATCTTTCAAATTTTCTTCCTATGCTTCATTCACCTTAGTGCAACCTTTTCCCTTCTTATGTTAACCTGGATGCAGTGCTTCATATGCACACAATTAAACCTCCTTAGTTCCATCTCTTCTTCCACTTTTGCTTCCTTTTCTTGGTTAATTTCTATACACTTTCATCTCTTGCTTTGTCCTACCCTACCCCATACAAATTCTTGTGCTAGTCCTCTAGTGTTTCATTCTCCAAGTTTCTTGTGTACTATCATCCTGTGCACCTCTATTTTATAAACTTGGTACTCACATATTTCTATATTTGGTAAACTTTATGTGCCCAAAAACTTAGGTGTCTAGCCTTATATGCTTAAAAATAAACTGTACTCAACTCACCTAACTGGAGTTATGCATGTAGGTGCCAGAATAGTTCTCTTGTGGGCCTAAAAGTGCCTCATTTATTCTCCTAATTGGCTTGTACAAAATTTTATTTTGGTAAACATAACACAACTAAATTTTGACAAAAAATTTAGTGTTTGATGGAATAATTACCATTCTATTATTTATAAGGCTTCAATCAATTACCATTGAAATTCTTAGGGAGTATTTCACCTATCAATGTACACAGTGTGTATTTACTAGTCTCTAATATGTTGTGGATGACATAAGGGCCCATCCACCTAATTTATAGTTTGCCTAGGTGTTTTAGGTAATTGGATTCATATATAAATATGAATGCTTAGTTGATAAGTACCTTTCACTTGATGTGATTTTCATGCCAGAGCTTTTGGCATGCCTTCTCTACTTTTTGACTCCATCTTGCTTGGGTGTGTGTCTCATCCAAGTGATATAAGTCTTATATCCATGTGCTAAAATACTCTATGTTATCTAAATGACTAATACACATAATACATAATAAGGGAATTAGAAACTCTATAGATAAAATAGCCTCTATGCTAAACACCATTTAGAATGGTGTAGCCTTATTTAATCACTTATACATCATGTGATAGACCAAGAATACTATGAACACATGATCATCCCAATATTTTTAACCAAAATTTCATATCTTTGTGAGTCATGTCCCCAATATCTTATTTAATTCCTCAACTATGACATTCACTTGGGGATGATAAGGTGTTGTCTTATGGTGCACCACCATATATTCCATCAGCAAGATGTGCATAGTTTCATTGATAAAGTGTGTGCCACAATCATTACATAGATTAAGAGGTTACCCATAGTGAATAATTATGTTATCCTAGATGAACCTTACTATGGTTGTTACTTTGAAATCTTTGGTTGTCACTACCTTAGCCCACTTGGTGAAGTAGTCTATGGCCATCAAAATGTATCGTGCACCTGTGCACCTCATAGTGGGAGTAATTGACCCAAAAAATTCAATGGCCCATTTTTTAAATGGTACCTAGGTAAGAATTATAATGAGAGGCATCTTATCTTAATGGTTAGGTTTTCTTATGTGTTAGTATATGTCACATGCCTTGGCATAATGTTTCACATCCTGGAATAGGGTAGGCCACCACAACCCTGATTGTATCACCTTATGCACCATAGCATTTATAAAACAATATCCTCCTAAAATCCCCTCATGTTAATCTTACAATATTAAGGCCCATTTATGCTCTAGGACACATTAGTGTAAGACCTCATCATGGCTCAACCTGTACAATTCCCCACCAATAATTTAAAAGGGGGTAGCACAGATTGTGAGGTGCTTCTTCTCTTTGGTTATCATAGTTTTGGGTATAGACCTAGATGTCAATAATGAAACAATTTCTACAAAGTATTTTGATATGTGATGGACCATATATAGTTTCATGTTAGGCATGTCATCCTCAATAGGTGCTACCACATTGGTAGAGTTTATGTAGGACAAATGGTCTAGGCCTGAGTTCTATTTTCTAAGCTTCACTAAAATTGAGATATATAATTATTGAAATAGAAATATCCATCTACAAATGTGCCCATAGAGGATAGGTTTATTTATGAGGTACTTTAGCACCTCGTGATTAGTAAAGAATATAAATGGTTTCACCAAAAAGTATTGCCTAAACTTCTATAAGGCATAAACCATGGAAAGCATATTTCACTCATTTGTAGTGTAGTTTTGCTCTATCTTTATCAGTTTTCTACTTACAAAGGAAATGGGATGATCCATTTTGCCTTCACCTAGTTATACTAGAATGATGCCAATAATATATCTAGATGCATTTACATTGATGTGGAATTGAGTCATCTAGTCAAAAACTTGTAATATCACCACACTTGTTAGTTTGATCTTCAGTGTCTCAAATGCATCTTCTTGCACTATGCCCTAATAAAATGGGTCATCCTTGTACAATAGCTCTTCTAGAAGCATCATAATATTTTAATAGTTATTGATGAACTTACTATGGTAACCATAGTTTCCAAGAAATGCATGAACATCTTTATATTTTGAAAGGGTCTAAAGATTAGGGATGATTACAATCTTCATGGGATCAATGAGCAAACCATCTTTACAGATGATGTGCCTGAGCAAAGTGCCAAATAACATAATGAAGACACACTTTTTGAGGTTCAAATAAATATATAATTATCATCACCTCTAAAACATTAGGCACAAGTTTTCATAATGGTCCTTCACCATCCCATACTCATTCTAATCATCTAAATATACTTGGAGGAGCTTATGAATGAATTTCTTGAAAGTGGTGATTACCACTCTAAAGAATATAACTAGTACATTATTCAGTCCAAAAGGCATCATGTTATATGTGAAATAACCCCATTATATTTCTAATTTAGTTTTGGTCTTGTCCTCTTCCTCAATTTGGACTTGATGGTATCCTAAGAATCCATTGGTGAAAGTGTATATCTTGCAGCTTACGATACCATCCAAAACTTCATCGATGAATGGAGTCAAAAATGGGTTAGTTATGTAGGTATAATTCAATAATCTATGGTCAATTAAAATCTAGATGTACCCATCCTTATTTATATTGATAACCATGGGGCTAACCCATTTATATTCTTGCATATGGTAGATGATGCAAGTATCTAGAATACCATCAATCTCAATTTTAACCTTGGTACGAAGGTTCAAGTTTATCCTATAAGGTCATTTTTTATAGGTCTTGCACCATAAAATAGTTTTATCCTCATATTCCTAAGGGATGGGTGTGTGCCCTTCATGTCCCTATAGTTCTTATGGAAAAATCCTTATAATTATTTTAAGAGGTCCACAATGCATGCTAGCTCTACATCAAACCAATATTGACCCAAACTAGTGATATTTGGTTCCCATTCTAAGTTGATATCTACTTTTATCATTTTTATAAGTACATGGTAAGGCTCATTCTTATCCTAATGTGAATCTTTGACTTTCCTAATACCCTCAATTGTTTCTATGTGAAGGTAGGTAGGGTCTTCTTCCTTTAGATCACTATCCTTAACTTAGCACACTAGCTTCCTTTTACCTGTTAGGTTTATCCAGTTGTATTCCTTCCATGTTTTATCATCCTCATCATTAGAGTTATTGTTAAAGTTTTGATCTTTAAAGAATGTTGGGAGTTCCAACCCCTTTTCACTGAACATGTCTTTCAGGTGCTCTTCCAATATTATAATGTCCTCAAACACTGACCTTTGAATTACTTGTATTGGTTTAATCAATTATAGGTTTTACAAAGAAAAGGAGAAGGTGTGAATAAACCACTCCTTAATTACATCCCAATTTTCTATCTTATAGCATGTCTCATTAAAAATCTACTAATATCACACCTATGCCTTTAAGGTCCTATATAATACATGTACCCATAGATTCCTTGAGACATTCTCTCTATAAACAACCCATGTTTCTTCACATAAGTACACATGCACTATGGGTTCAGAGTTACTAGAGTAGGTAGAGATGTTTAAGTCATAATTTCTCTTCTTGAATCTAGTGTAGATGGATGCTTTCACATCTTTCTAATTTGGAAAGTTAGGCCTTTACATTTCCCACTAATGAGTAGCAATACTCCTTAATGTATACATTAGGGCACCCATTCTATCTACTTCTTTGAGGATGAATTATTTTAAGTCATAGACATAATATTCCATTGGATTACTCCCCTTATATCATGGGAGCATCATAAGTTTACATTTACTTAGGAAAACACTCTCTTTCCCTTTTTCTTGGTGCAAGGGACCCATCTTTTCAAAGTACGATCAATCTAGACCCAGTCTATCTTTATTGATTTCAATGCCTTTGCTTGCACCAAGTGGCACCTTCAATTAGTGGTCTCATATGCTTCCTCAACCCATATATCACAAGTAATGTCAATTGTGTCCAAGGTTGATTATCCATCTTCCCAATAAATCACTCTTTAGTCATTCAAGTTGAGATTCTCTGTGCCTTTCATCAGCATGTTATATATGTGGTTGATCTCATCCTTGAGGTCCAAAATATATATATATGGGGGTGCTTGGTCACTTTATATGGGTATAACTACCCTCTCCTTGCCATTCTCAAAATTTATGTAGTGTTTCTTGAAGTGCATGTCTGTATTGTTTGTATAGCACCAAATCCTTCCAAGAAGTGTTAGCTTGTTGTCTTATTCTACCAATTTAATTACTTCAAATTTATCATGGAATTTGGTTCTTATGATGTCTATAATTTTTGTCTTTATAATTTTGATGGGTTATGCTTGGGTCTTATTGGCCATGAAAATTACATGAGGGGAAGGCTTCATGGTTGGCCTATCCATCTTCTCCCATGTGTTCTTGATCAATATATTGACCTCAGTGCCTATGTCCATGAGGAAATAACATACAAACCATCCATTAATGGTTGAAATAATAAGAAGTTATTGATAATAGTCTACATTCTATGTATGCCAAACTTCTCATGCCCACTCCACGTGTGGCATAGTGACTTCAACTGGCTTTTACCCTGCATGCTCCAAGAGAAAGTTTTTTAATAAGGGAAACATGCCTTTTATCTATAGGAGGTGCATGATGTATACACATAATATTTTTAACTTTTGTAATTATTGATGCTTTACATCTCTTAGGAACCCATCGAGACTCAATATCTCTAAGTGCATACCCTAAGGAGTGCACCAAGAAAGGGGTGGAAAAACCTTTGGTGCTTCACAAGATTGTTGTCCCTTTTTACCACATTATTATCAATCCAACTAGATCCAAAAACCTTTAACTAAGCTATTTCTCCTCCCTTGAGTATTCCTCCAATATTTTCCTCTTTTTATCCCTCCTTTTTTGTCTTAAACTCTTTTTGGATAGTTAGTTATACTGGGTCAACTCGGTTGACCTAGTACAGTTTAGGGGTGTCTTTATTTGGTTGGTTAGCCTTTCAACTAACCTAGCACAAACCTATTAAATTATCCCTATAAACACATTGGGTCGACTGGGTTGACTCTATATAATTGAAATTTTTGGAAGGATTTAGGATAAGATATGCTTATATATACAAGATCATTTTTATCATTATTCATATGTGCAATCAAGATTTATTATTTGCTTATGCTTTTTCACAATTTTCTCTTCCACCTTTTATAAATCTATATTTAACCTATTTGAAGATGTGCAAGGCACACCTTCTCTCCAACTAATATAATTAGATCTTCTCATAGTGTGGGTGACTTTGTATTGAAAAAACCTCTAGAGAGGGTTAGTTCCCTTAAGATCTAATACTAAAACTAATCTAATTTTGATTTTGGGATGAAAAGGGAAAAGGAAATTGAAATGGGAATTTATATCTAATGGGGTGATGCACCTGAATGATTGGATTTCTATGAAATCTTTTTGAAACTAATTAAGACACACATATGAATTTGAAAGAAAACTCTACATTCAATCTTGAACATCAGTGTTTCAAAAAAAAGCCTAAAAGAAGTTTTCAAAGCAAATTTAAATCTTAGATCTTCCAATAACCTGTAGAGGATGAGATTTTCACAATAGGTGTGAAAATAACCTACAAAAAGGGAAATCATAATCCACTTGTATGATGGTACAAAGTCAAATTAAACTCGAATCTGATTCAAAATCATATGAAAAAGATCTTTATTTGATAAAATGCTATCAATTACAATTTCTTCTCTGATCCAAGAATTATTCTCCAAAATGGCTTCAAAAAGCTAAAATATGTGTCTAAAACATAGCTAAAATCCAATGTGGCATTGAATTGAGAGAAGGATTAGTCTTGGTTAGTTAACTCAAGACTAACTCCCTTTACAATATTAAAATAAATCTTTAAAATATCCTCAAACTCCACAAAATATGCATGGTCTTCAATCTTGGCATAGAAAGGAGGTGGTGGGCCCATGTTGAAAATTCAAATATTCCTTGCATGAAAATTGACACTTATATTCAAAAGGAAACTCCACTTGAATTTTTTGGAAGTGCTGAAAACTTTCATTCACATGATCACCAAGGATAAATGCATGATATTTGTGAAAAGTGAACTAGAAGCTTTGATTGGTCAACTCCAACTAGCCCTCCCTTGTATGAAATAGTCCTTTAAAAAATTAAATGTGCATGATCACTCCATGGAATATTAGATATGTAGAGTGGAGACTCAAAGCTAGCTCCTTAGATAGCTATCCAATGCCAATCTTCAACATGACTATTTGATCAACTAGGCCTATTAGGCCAAAAAGGCCTAAAAGTAAATATGTGCACTGGACACCATGAAACCTACAACAAGATGTCATGAAACTTGAAAAAAAAATCAATAAACCTGGAAAAACTTTCCTCAACATAAAACATGTGATTTTGATGAGAAAACACTCGCTATTCAATCAACAGAGTTGACTAGGCCTATTTTGCTCTATTTTTGTGCAGACTAGCCATTTTGATCAAGCTAGTAGGATAAATTATAGGATAAATTTTGATAAAATTAATATTTTATAATGAATAACAAGTATTAGGCTTTGAGCTCCATTTATTAGGTTCCATTGAACTACTCTGTACTTCATTTTACATGTTTTTTTCCACAAAAAGCATGATTTATGCCCTCATCTATAAAACTCCATATAAAAAAATATCACTTATGGAATATTATCTAAGATTAATTTATGTTTTAATAGGTTTTAGGCTGATCCAATGTGATTTTATGCAATAAAATCAACTTTTTGCAAAACTAGTTTTTGAGGGTTTGGAAAGGTTTTGAAGCTAAATCTTCAAAATGATGGTTCATTAAGTATAGATCTCAAAAACACAAAATCATTCCATTTCTTAGTATCATACTTACCCATTTATAATCCTTTAAAATATTGGGTTCCCATGAAAAAGGTATGAAAATTTACCACATGGAGGATATTTGCATGTAGGGTTTCACTTGCATTCTGGGCTACCTACACTCTTAATGATTATTCATAAATCACATCCCCTAAAATAAGCTCAATTTTTAATTAATTATAATTATATATGGTTTCTCAAAACATACTAAGAGTTTTTGGCCAAACTCCACACATGGTGAATAATATGAGCATCTGAATAGGAGGCATGGAAGGGTGTCTGAAACTGCAAAAAGTGAAAAAATTCACCAAGATAAAAATTAATCTTCCCATAATTAAAAAATACTAAAAACATCATCATTTTACCTGTACCATTCTATCAAAACATTCTAAAATCACATTTAGTTTGAAAATTCAAAAAAAACCCTTTTGGCCTATATGCATGTTTGCTTCTAAAAGCCTAAATGAGCATGGTTGACATAAAATTTGGAGTTTTTACACTCTTAAAAGGTTTAATTATGATTTAAAAACATAATCCCATGCTTTTAAATCTTTTACCTAGACTTAGAAACCTCTGTGGCACTCCAAAACATTGTCTACTCCAATGGTGACCTCAAATGGACATGATGATGACTGTGACAAAAAATTGATTATATCCACTATTATAATGGCCATGAAACTTTTTCATAGGTTCTCCAGATAATAATTACATTGTTTAAAAATATTTAGGTCTTGAAATCACCTGTAACTCCCAAAAACCTCAATTTTCCCTCAAAAATGACCCCTGTACATGGATTGTCTACATCTTTGACTGAGTTTTTGCATATTTGAAGGTATTTTCATGGATTTTATATTTATTTAAGATAAAAATAATCATCATTTAATTAAATATTATCCTCAATAACTTGGAAAACTCCTCTACCCCTATTTCTAGCATGTTTAGACCTCTAGACAAGGCATTTTAGGCCCCTCTCTTACATAGTTTTGTACAATGGCCTATGTACTTTCCCTCATGTCAAGATCAAAAGTGTTTTAACCTGATTGACAAGATTTTTAAATGCCTTGATTTAATTGGTAGGCATAATCACACCATATTCATTCCATGACTTGAAAGCTCCTTTTTACACATCTTGCAAGCATATGACTGTGTCAAGGTGTTTGATCTTTGATGGTTATCACCACTGCTAGGTCATTGCATTGAGATCCTTTTGTCACTTTGATCCTTAAATAATCATATCCATTATGATGATAGACCTCTTATTGAGTACCTAACTATATTTTATGCTTGTTATCCCTTGTACGAACTAAAAATAGGGTCTTTTAGAGATCAAGGAGTGTGAACATGATAATAAATTCTCCTAGGTCACAAGCATGATGAAAATGCATTGAAAACATTATCTTCTTCCTAAAGGAAAAAAACCCCAAAACCACTTGACTAGATCTCCATCTAGCATACTCACTTACTTGGTTATAGGTTATCATTGGGGAATGGTTGTAGGTTACCATCAAAGAGGAATATGACTGTATTTTACCTTGAGATCTTTTTAATACCATGAAACCCTCACCATGATTACCCTTTATGAACACCATCTCTTGTTTACATGCTCTGACCCTAGGAAAAACCTTTAATTGTCCTTAGTTGATTTTAGGTCATATGAGTTGGTTGAAGGTGATCTTAGACTATTTGTAGGTTGCCTTTAGTCCTTAAAAACCCCTAAATTATTCTTAATCCAAAAAGAGCCCAAGAAAACTCATGATAAATCATATACTGACAATCTCCCCAATTTTATCTTTTTAAATCAAAGCCTTTTTGAAATATTGCTTGCTAACTCTGTATTTGATTGTGTAGTGCTTTGTGTAAGGACTAAGGCCTAAAGGTGAGTGTCTGGAGAGTCCATTTAAAGTGACAAAATCATGAGGATGTTCCCATTAAGAACTTTGTCTCATACCATTTATAAATAACTCATTTGTAAAACCCCCACCCCTTGCCTTGGTTGTAAGCTTAGATGTTGGTTGTAGATGAGTTTTTAGCCCTAAGACTTGTCTTAAAACTCAAAAGTGACTTATCCTTCCTCTATCCTTATTGATTGATATCTTCAAACCTTGTGATGACCAAAATAGTATATTTGCCTTCAAAGTTCCACCCTACCTAGCAAATAGCCCTTTTTTCCTATGACACAAGTTGTAGGTGCATTTTAAAGTGATGTAGGCTACTATACAAGATTTTAGGTGCACATCACCCTCAAAAGCTTACTTTAAGTTTATAAACTACCTAAAAAACTTCTTTTATAAGGTCATTACTTATCATATACATGTATTGGAACTTCAAACCCTCCTACTTTAGCTCCAAGAGTGCCTATAGGATGCTTTTAAGGCACTGTAGGTACTCCTTGATGGATAATATGTGTATGGATTAAGATGTAGGTGACCTTAAAGAAGGATATACAATTGATTGGTCTTTGATACTCTTCATAATTGTGCACAAATAAGGTCATTGCATTATATAGAGGAACCCACTATCACTTTGGATTGATGCATACCATGAGGTCATTATACGGACTATCAATTGTAAGGTGCTTGGAGAGTCTATTATGTGTGAATATGACCCCTGCTCTGGCTTCTCATATGTTTAGTGAGACTAATCTTATGCATCACTACAACCATGAATGCAATCATTTCAAGATAAATTCCCTTTAAGCTCAAAAGACTTCCTTTGACTTTCTTGACTGTATATACATACTATAGGTGCCTTTTCATGATTATATTTGATACTTTGACTGCCTATATACCCCTTTATTTATGCTTTGATGGTGTTGACCCACCTTGGCTCCTTAATGATGAAACTAGGTTATGGAGATGGGTTGAGGATGTATGGCATGGATAAGGGTGAGTGAAACTTATGAAAGGAGTTGAAAATGGATCAAAAACATAATGAAAACTTAGTGCTAGATAGTGATATGGAGAGGCTAGGATGGTGGTGAAAAGGAGCATGGAGGAGCATGAGAAGATCAAGGTAAGGAGCAACATACAATCACAAACATATGAACATCATATCATCACCATTTTAATCCACTAAATGTGGTTTTAGAGACTAAAAATGAACCTTAGTTTTCTCAAAAAAACTCAAAATATCCAAAAATTCCTTAATTTATGCTTTTAAATCTCCATTGAGACACCATTAGAGCAAGGAAATGGCATTATTTGTCATGAAACAAGAAGAACCTTTGAGGATGATTATGCTTGGAAACCATAAAAACTTTATTTAACCCTACAAAAACCATTTTCTTGAAAACTTGAAGTTAACTTCCTCCTCAAGGACCGTACAATTTACCTTTGAAGCTCATAGTACTCTTTCTTTGACTGGCTAAGTTTGTGACCTTTATTTGACATTTAATTATATTAATAAAAAATTAAGGGGGCCATGTAAAAGTAGAAAAATTCCCCAAGATCTTGGAACAATTTGAATTTCTTTGAAACTCTACCTAGGTGAGGAGAAAATGGAGATAAATAGTTGCCTTTCTGGTTACAAGGTAGAAGAATTTGACCTATCTTCAACTAAATGGATCATGACCTTGGAAAATATAATTGAGGAAACACATAGACCATCAGGAATCCCTTTTAGTCTAGTTTCTTCACCCCAAATTTTAGATCTATACCTTTCTTCAGTATTCTGTACCACTAAAAAACCTACAGGCAGGTCTCTTTGTGCCAACAAGAAAAGTACCAAAAGAGGACTATTTTTGAGCCTATATGGCCATGAATCACCATGTAATTTCTCATGAAGTCTTATTATTCCCTTTATATGATATTTCTTAACTTTCATTGTAAAAAATCCATACTTTTCTTGAAAAATGGATGAAAAGAACCTCTTTTGGCCTTTTTAAAAACAAACTTACACTTCCACCACTTATAAAAGAAGTATTTGAAAGGTATACATGAAAATCATGAAAATTTAGACTTATAAAACCCTTTTTCATGTTTTAAATGTAGAAATTGGCATGTGTGGGGTGGAAAAGGGCCCTTTTGGCTTATAAGACATGAAAACACCTTTTCATAACTTGAAACTTTAGACTTAAGATATTTTCATGTTTTTGAATATGTTAAAAGATTTTTTGAGATAATAATTACCCATTTCAAATCCATTTTTTATGTTTTTAAACCAAAATTAGCATTTTTAGGCCATAAATGACTAGTTTGACCAGTTACAAAAGGCTAATGACCAATTTTAGGAAAGTTTTGAATGATAGGGTAGTAATTTGATCTTGACAAGTCAAATTACTAGCACCACCATTATAATTGAGGAGACTTAGCTTAGGTTTCTTATTTTGAAAAATTTAGTATTATGGATAAGTCTTGAATTCTTTGGCCTTTCTTAGTGATCTTTACAAACTAAAACAACCTCTTGCAAAGCCCTTTTGGCTAAGGGAGAGATTAAGTCATGATAGGTTCACATTCAGGTAAGTATATTCTAACTTTTTTCTCTTCTTGTTTAATAGATATAAGTAGCATAAGTGTTGGCTTCAAATAATAATCTCTTTCATATTTCATGTATTAGGGTGTTAATCATACTTATTTTAATTGAAGTTCCCTATACATATTTATTTTATTACTTCTAACCCCCACTTTGTGCCACAAGATTTGGTGTGCACTATATTATATTTTGATTTCATGTTATTAGAATAGAGTGAATGTTTTAAAACTTAAGAATCCATTAGGGTTATTTTATGATTGTGTTAGATTGTAGGCTTTGGAACCCTTCCTAGCTTGATATGTTGGGATAAGTGATCCCCTAATCAGGTATGGAAAATCCCTATATTGGTCATGATCCTGCTTAACAAGTGTATCCCAATCGAAAGTGTAAGTGTGATATATCTTATCTGATCTAGGATTAATTGATAGACATGATACATTTATGATTGCATATATTCTAGTGAACATGATGTGAACTAGCCCTTGTAATATTTATTCACATTTACTTCATTTATTTCATTTGTTTTATCATCATTTTTTATCATATACTTTTGACATTCTAGATCGATTATGTCAACCTAGCTATTTTTATCTATGAATAGGTTTTTAATAATATGCAACTAGATCAACTTAGTTGACCTAGTATAGGTTTCCAACCTTTTAGACATCTATATTAACCTAATAGGTTGACCCAATTGACCCCTTATAGTTTTATCACTTTTCAGTAGGTTTTGTACAACTTGATCGATACTATTGACCCATTTTGTAGGTTTCTCAAGCATACTTCTAGGATCTAGACTAGTAATATTCTTCATTACATCTCTGATCCACCAAGGTTCCTTTTTAATTCTCTTTTTTGTCTTTCCTTTCATAGTTTATAGTCTTCAAAAATTCCCTTGTATAGTCAACTAGATCAACACTACCGACCCAGTTTTGTGTTTTGTGTGTTATCTAAATAACGGGATAAACACTACTGACCCCATTCATTTTTAGACCATGCTTCCATAGTACAAGTTTGACCTTGTTGACCCTATTCTATATTTTTTGCATATATTTTTAACACTGTACCTTGTTTCAAATTTGAAATTAACCTCATATCTATCAATAATTAGCTCACACATTTATTTTCTTGCTTTTTGCATGCATTGAATAGTTCACATAGTTTAATTAGGATATTTTCAATTAATCGCTTAGTTTCACTATTTATATTTTATGCACACATGACCAAATCACATAACATAAAAAATCACTTTAACATTTGTCTACCCTAGGCCAACTTATTTGGATTTCATCACCAAGGGGGAAGTTAAATTAATGCTCTAGTCAAGTATAAAGCATGGTTAATGGTATATTCTACCTAAACACTTGACACCCTTATCATTACAATGTGTGAAGTGAGGGGGTAGGCCCTAATACCAAGCCTGTATCATTACCACTATAGTCCCTTTCAACCCAAACTACTTGAAACCATCCTTAGATTTGTATCTAGTACCTCTCTTATAACCAACTTCCAATCACATTTAAAAATCATTCTTAATAATCTAATTAATAATTAAGTTGACCAACTAGTTAGCGTTACTTTTCAAGTTTTTTTCTTGCTCTTTGTTCAATTGTGTTTGCAAAAACTTGCATTAGCTAGTGTTAGTGCAAGGTTTTATTTTATGTGCCTTAATTGGATTGACCAACATTAATCTAATTGACTATTTGTTTCCCTTCAGCTCTTACTTTCCTATATTAGCTACAAAAATTATTTGTTTCAATTCATAAATTGTTATCATCTTGCTCTTTCTTTTTGCCTACTATACTAGATCAACCCAATTGACCCTATATCTTTTTCAACCCCTATTCACTATAATGGATCAGCCTAATCAACCTTGTGTAGTATGTAGCTCCTTTTCCATCATTTTCTTGTCTTTGTTCACTATACTAGATCAACCCAGTCAACCTCGTATAGTTTGCAAGCCCTATTTTTTGTACTTGATTGACCCAATCAAGCCTATACTATTTCCTACTTTCCCTATTTGCCAATCTAATTCTTTATCCTTCTAATTTTGCATTTTATTCATCTCTCTTCAATCAAAATTAAATATCCTATCAAAATATTTTTGGATAGCTTGAATCCATTTAGGTACTATATGGGATGTTCATTTCTTCCTCTCTTTTCCTCCTAAGAACACCATCACTCTTGGGGCACCTCTTCTCCTCCTTCATCTATGAACTATAATATGGTGTAAATAACACATCAATATGAAGTTGATGGATTTGATCCTTTTTATACTTACTAAGAATCTTCTCAAAATCTTCAAACTAATGTGGGAGTGATTGATACAAGTTTACTTAACAATCCCACTAATCTTCCTTCTATAAATCCTCTCCCTAATACCAATATGGGGAGTGTTCTTACCAACACCAACACACCACCTAATACAACTCAAATATTAGCCCAATTTAGTCAAAAAATGAACATTATGCAATATTATAACACCAACCAAATGATGTAACTTCAACAACACTTAATCAATATGGCGAATCAACCTCTAACTATTCATCCTCAGGTTAATCATAATTTCTTTCCTCCACCTCTTAGGGATGCCTCAGGTAATGTTATTCCTTAACCCATAATGAATAACAAGATGCTTCAAACTATTCAAATGAGCCTTTATCTCCCTTTATTATTTCCATTGATATTGGTAACATATCTCCAACTATCCAATATGATGGGACTAAAGATCCTACCTTATTTCTCAAAGCCTTTGGCTACCTTTACAAAGAGTGGATCCAAATTAATACCTTCACAACTACTAAACTCTTAGTCAAAACTTTCACTAGTGATGTATTAGAATCATTTAATCAACTTCCCCAACATTCTATTTGGCAACTTGAAGATTTGGTTAATCCTTTGGTTAAATAATTTCAACACAATGATCTTCTCAAAAACTCTCTTAGCCACTTTATCAATGCTAAGCAATCTATAACTAAATTAGCTCATGACTTTATCAAAATATGGAAATATTTAGCTCATAAAGCTAATCATAACATTAATGATGATAACTTATTCAAACTTTCTATCATGGCTTTAAATCCTACTCTTCAATATAAGTTTTGAGCCTTTGCTCCTCAAACACTTAATGAATCTCTTGATCAAGCTAAGCATCAATACTTTCTTATGAAGTAATTCAAACCTAATCCTAAACTTCTTAAGGGATCTTTCCAAACATATAATTTTATCACTAGTAATTCTCCATAAACCAAACAAGGAGTTTCCAAGACTTATATTCCTTCACCTTCTCATACACCTCTTTCAGTTCAATAAATGAAACAATTTTTACCACCTCTGACACCTTTCATCTATCCTAATGCTCCTTATAAGTGGTATGACCCTAATTTATTTTATTGGTTCCATGCTAACATTGGGCATTCTCATAAATCTTTTAGAGGGCTCGATAAATTTTTTGTCTCCTATATGCTTGGTGATTCATTTAGTCACGAAGCTATGATCAATCTTCATCAACAAGAATACATTAACACTTTTCAAAAATGATAAAATTTTAAAGCTTCTACCTCTAATAACCAAAAATATTCTTCAAATAATCAATCAAATATCAAGGATGTTTATGCCATTGATGTTGATTATAACCAATACTATAACAACTATCCATATGTCAATACTACCAAGGTCAGTTATCATCATAAACTAGTTCACAAAGATCCCATTACCAAGCCTAAAAATCCATCTTTGGAGGAATAACTTCTTAAAGATACTACCACTACAAATCTTGATTTGGAAGCACTTAAGGAACTACTTCCTCCTTTTGATCCTCCAACCACATCTATACCTTCCAAAACTAATTTACCTTCTAAACCTGATGTTGGTTCTTCTAAATCTCATTAGAATTTTCTTAAAGAACTCAACTTTATGCCTTATAATATTCCTCTTATGGATTTGGTTTGCACTTCATCCTATCATCGTAAATTTCTTATGCAAAAATTTCAAGAAATTGAAGATCCATCCTCCATAGATAAAGAGCCACCTTCTATTTAGTCTCAACTTACTAATGTTAATACCATTAAAACCTCATGTCCCTCTTCCAAAAATTCCATTGAATTTCTTGAAGAGGACATGATCAATGATGAAATTATTTTTTGTGTCGATGATCCACCACTCATTATTAAAGTAGCCATTAATATCACTATTATCCATAAATTCTTAGTTGATGAAGGCTCTGGTATTAATGTAACATCTTTTTGGCTTATTCAATAATTTTTTTATAACAAGGATCAACTCAAGCAAGCCAATCTCACTTGTCATGGTTTTAATAAGACTAATAAAAAAATCACTTGGTTGTATCTAGATTCCATTAACCATAGGACCTAATTCCATTCAAACCAAGCTTATGGTCCTTAATCTACCTTTATCTTACAACATCCTTCTTGTTCATCCATAAACTCATCACAAGAAGGCCATTACTTCTTTTGGTAGTCAATGTATTAAATTCTTACATAATGGAAAATGGTACAAGCATGAAGCCGATCCAAATCTATGGAGCATTTAGCTTCCTAATCCTAATCCTCAATATTATATTCCCATGAATCCTAAAATTAATAATGATCCTTTACGCAATTTCATCAACATGAGTCCTGATTTACAAGTTACTCTTGTAGATAGTGATGATGATGAGCCTAATGAGTTGTTACATACTTGAAATACTACCAAATTACCTCCATATATTTCACAATGGATTCCTCCTTCTATATTACTAAGAGACTGTATTATTCCTCTTATTAATTAGATTACTGACTTTCCCCCTCCATGTAATGCTCAAGAGCCTTATTTAATAGAAGATGCCTTCACTTTCAATGATTTTGGAGTGGCTAAATTATTTCAAGATCCTCTCATCATGTCTCCTCATACATTCAAAAAATTTGGGATTTCACCTTTCAAAACTCCCCCTAATTCTCAAGCATGTACAATTTATCAAAAATATGATGACAATTATAGCATGGCCCAAGCTCAATCTAGATACTTGGATTACCAGAAAACTTTAACCTAAATTCATGTTATTAATCAAGATGTACATACCATTTTTTTAGATAATAGCTTAGATCTTGAGGGTCATTTTTATCCCACCAATCCTCTTGTTATTGATACTCTTTCGGTGGTTGAACAAATTATACCTTCCAAACCTTTGAAATTTCCTACACCTTTGGATCTAATCATTGCATCCAATCCTTCTCCCATCATTGCATCCATCGATATACCCATATCCTCTATTCCATCTACTTCATCTACTCTTGAAATTACACTTGATGTCAAGGCCACAGATGTCCATCAAATTCATTCTAAATATTGTCACCATGGCAATCAAATTCTAGATCTTGAAGTAGATGTCAAATATTATGGTCCTCTTCCCACCTTGCCTAGTGATGAAGCTATTCTTGAGTTACTCCATTCTTGAGAACCTCAACTTCCTCAGTAACATCATAAACTTAGAAATTTTAGAACTAAAACTCCTTGCTTCAACAGCTTTGTCACTAGAATTGATCCTAAAACAAATCCAATTTCAGCCTTACCTAATGCACCATACCACTTTCAAGATGATAATGCCATGCTTATTAAAAAAATTACTCACATCGAATATGGTACTCCATTTTGTCCTCAACCAATTACACTTTCTTGAGATCTTTCACCTATGAAATATATAATTTTAGCTTATTCTTTGACAAATACCATGAAGCTTTCACTTGATCTTATAAGGACATGCCTGGAATTGACCCTAGAATTTTGGTGCATAACATCATTACTTATCTTTATGCTAATCCTGTGCATAAAAAGTAAAGAAAATTTCCACCTAAAGTTTTAACCTTATGTCATAAGTAAATCATCAAATTAATCAATGCTAAATTTATTAAACCAGTGGATTATTCTGAATTAGTTTCTAACATTGTTCCCATTCAAAAGAAAATCACTATGGTCATTCAAATTTGCATTTATTTCCACAATCTTAATCTTTCTTATCCTAAGGATAATTTCCCCTTGCCTTCAATAGATGCCATCATCAATTCCATGACTAGTTACTAAATGTTATCTCTTATGGATGGATTCTCAAGATATAATTAGATTCATATCACTCTCGAAGACCAACATAAGACTACTTTCACTATGGAATGGGGAACCTATTATTATGTCAAAATTCCCTTCAACCTCAAAAATTCTAGAGCCACTTAACAATATGCAATGACTCACATATTTCATGATGTCATTCACAAAAATTTTGAAACCTATGTGGATGATTTTATTGCTAAATCCAAGTATTGTAAGAATCATCTTTTTGAACTTACTATCATTTTTTACTATCTTCTTAAATATAAAGTTAGACTTAATGCTTTAAATTGTATATTTGGAGTCACATTTGGAAAAAAAATTAGTATTCTTAGTCTCTCTTCATGTCATTGATAAGGATCCTACCAAAATTAGTGATATCATTAACATTCCTATTCCTCATTCTATTCTAGACATTCGTACTTATCCAGGTAAGCTTGGAGCAATTAGATGATTCATCCTAGAAATAGCATATTGAATTCACTCCATCAATTCCCTTATAAATAAAGGTACTTCTTTAGAATGGATGGATCCATGTCAAAAAGCCTTTAATAATATGAAATATTATTTTCTTCATCAACCTACACTTCATCCTCCTTCAAATGATAAACCTTTGATTCTATATACTTCTTCCACACATTTTTTTAGTTGGGGCAATGCTTGCCCAACAAGATGCTATGAGAAGAGAGTATGTTATATATTACATTATCTGAAGCCTCATCGATTATAAAACACATTATACCAAAAGTGAACATGATTGTCTGGCTATCTATTTCATAATTAAAAAGTTTTGCCACTATATGCTTTACCAAACTACTTATGTCATTGTTCATTCCAACCCCCTTTGTCATTTCTTCTCCAAATCCTTTCTTCCTAGAGATAGAATTGGCAAATAGATAGTCCTCCTTATGGAATTTTATCTTCACTTCATCACACAAAAAGTTGTTAAAAGGCAAGTCATAGCTGACCAACATGTTTCAACTCCCATTATAGCCACTACTTCCCTTCAAGATGACCTTCCAGGTGAAAATATTCTTTATATTGAAGGTCTTAATCAAGATATTTATCATAAATATTACTTTCATATATTTACCACCAATCTTGAAGTAATAATCTTTATGAATCTTCTGCTCCTTCTAGTACTACTAAACCAAAGGTAGTTATTGAGTAGCTCCCTTAAAGCAATGTTGACTTGCATGAGGATACTTGAACCCTTCTCTTTTATGGTGTTAAATGATTTCATGGAGTTGGTGTAGGTTTCATTATCATAATTCCTCTTGGTAAGATCATTCCTTTATCTTTTTTCTTCACATTTGATGTCACTAATAATATGGTCAATTACAAGGCTCTTATCTTAGGCATGAAATTCTCTCTTGATTTAGACATTCAATATCTTCATGTTTTAGGTTATTCTCAACTTATTTATCATCAAGTTAGTGGTGATTATCAATGTAAAAGTGAGAATATTATTACATAAAAATAAATTTTAACCACTCTCATCAATAATTTTATCTCTTTCACTATCAAACCTATTCCTAGTGATAAAAATTCCATTGCTAATTCTCTTGCCTATTTAGCTTATCTATTTCATCCACATCAAGTTCTTTCTAATCCCTCTTTCCTTGTTTAAATAATAAAATCTTCATCTTCAACTCAACCATTAGATTCACTTATTTTTCATATTGAGGTTGTTACCATTCAATAAATCCCTTGGTACCAAGACATCTTTCAATTCTTAGAACACCAAACCTATTCTCCTAATTTAGAATCTTGTGAAAAGACACACATTCATAAATAAGCTTTCAAGTATGTGTTTTGACACAATATCCTTTACTATCACAATGTTGAAGATACCTTGATCTATTATGTTGTGCAAGATGAGGTCCCTCCACTTCTTAAACAAGCACATGGGGGTATTTTTGGCGGTAACTATAGCAAACATGCTACGACATGAAAAAACCTATGTATGGGTTACTTTTGGCCTACTCTTAAAAAGGATGAAATTGAATATGCTAAAAAGAGTAATCCTTATCATATTCACAACGATCTTATCCATTCACCTCCTTTTGAGCTTCAAACTATCAAATCTCCTTAGCCATTTTACACATGGGGATTTGATCTCATTGGTAAAATCCCTCACTCCTGAGATGGGCATGTCTTTATCATCATTACTACCAAATATTTTACCAAGTGGGTAGAAGCCATTCCCTAGTTAACATTACTAGTCCTACCATTTATAAATTCATTCTTAACCAAATTATTTTCCACTTTGGCATTCCCCATACCATCATTTTATACAATGGTGGTAATTTCAAAAATAAACATGTTAAATAACTTTTCACTAAATTCAAAATCAATCACAAATTTTCCATGCCTTATCATCTACAATGTAATGGTCAAGTTGAGGCCACCAATAAAATTCTCAATAAAAATATTCAAAAGATAGTTCATGAAACTCACATGGATTGGCATATTCATGTTTACCCTACACTGTTGTCCTATCAGACTAGCATATGCACTACCACTGAGGTAACTCCATTTTCTATAGTTTATGGTTATGAATCGATTCTTCCTTTAGAATTTGAACTTCCCTCTCTTTACATATATCTACATGGCATTATTCTTGATGAATAATTTAATGAATCTCACCTTCATGCCATTTATATTCTTGATGAACATCATCTTTTTTCCTTACAACATAACCACCAATACAAGGCTCATATCAACCAACAACATAACAAACGTGTTAAAGTCTACACTTTTAATGTTGGTGATCTAGTCCTTAAATTAGAATGCACCCATGATAAATAAGGTAAATATGCCTAAAAATTATGGGGTCCATATTTAGTTAAATATATTCTTGGTTTAAGCACTTACCATATTCAAACTAATGAAGGCCATGTTTTTAAAGAGCCCACCAATGCACAATTCCTTAAAAAGTACTTTGCCTAAACATTTCCTTCTTGTCATGATTTCTATCTACATCTATCTAACACTTTTTGTAGGTTAATTAAGCATATATCTCTCTTTTTAATCCACTTTTTCACAAACCTTTAGTCCCCCCTTTTGGTCTTTTGGTTTCTTGATGTACCATAGTCTTCTTTATCTTCTTACATTTTCTCTTGTTTTTTGCACCCCTTGGGTTTTTTTTGTGAGTTGCTTTATAATACTATAGATAGGGCCTAGAATCCCTAAAAAAACCATCATATTTTAATCATTTATTTCTCTTTTTTCTGCTTTCCAATGTTTTTTTAGCATCCTTTTGGTTTTTATTTTGTGATTTTCTATGTAAGACCATGGATAGGACCTAGCATCCCTCACAAAATACCACTATTTCTTTGCTTACCTCATTTTTACTTTTTATCTTGCTTATTGAAACCCTCATGGGTCTCTCTTTTATGAGTTTCTTTCTAAGACCATGGATAGGACTTGACCATCCTCATGAAATTACCACCTATTTATGTTCTTGATCCTTGGTCTCAACTTTAGCTTTTGCTTCTTTTGCTAGATGAAATCTACACAAAATCTATGTTAGCATGTTTTCCTCTATTTCCCTCTTTTTTTATGATAAGGAATCACACTTTACTAACATTATATCCCTCTTTTCACTTTGTCACATTTTTTACAATTTTAAGTAATTCAAATTGTTCCATGTGTCATTCCTCTTGATTT
The DNA here is from genome assembly GCA_037957365.1 of Torreya grandis. NCBI lineage: Eukaryota > Viridiplantae > Streptophyta > Pinopsida > Cupressales > Taxaceae > Torreya > Torreya grandis. The sequence goes on from JARHVA010007790.1 coordinate 445,745, forward strand.
CCCCTTCCTTTCATCTCCATATTGGATTAAACAAGGTCAAAGTCAAGATAGCATTTTTATTTCACCTTAATTTATGAGACTCTTAGACCCCATGCTCTTTGAATTTTCTATCTCTTAGCAAGCTTGTCCCCAGTATTCAAATTAAATTCATCTTTAGCACCCATGTTTGGTCTTCCAAATCTATGTGGAGGAGGAATCTTAAAAAATACATCAAGAAAGTTAAAAGCCAAAACATTTGAAATAAAAGGCAATGATATCTAAAAGGCAACATACAAATCTCAAAAGTCAAATTCACACCAAAGGATGTGATTTCAACCACATTCCTATCTCTAATCAAAGCTCAAACTCCATAGTTAGCTTCACATAGAGCTAAAGTCCTTTGGGGTGCAGTAGGCTAGTAGATTAGAATAGGGGATTTTTTTTAAAAACTCTATGATACTACCTACTTTCTCATGTAGGTACCCAATATTCATAGTATATTGATGGCTCTATAATGGGTCCTAAAGAATAGGGAACACATCATGGGGAGGTAGGTCCATTTTAATTTTCATGCATTTATCCTTCATGGGATGATTTATATACTCCATTTATTGACCCAAGGCTTGTGCTTCGAAGAGAAGTTCTTCATAGTCCTTAAGGTCAAAATTCCTCTCATTTTGGCAAACCTAATTTTAGTGTCTTGAATTTGATAAAGAGTTCCTCTACCTTGGTTTTTCCTTCATTCTCCCCTCTACCCATTTAATTTCCCCCCTTGATAGAAAAATTGTGATTCCAAATTTATTTTGCCTCTTCTTTAATTCCTTCTTCACCTCTTAAAAAAAACATGTTACCACTACTTTGTTTCAATTTTATTTATCCTTAGAGTGAAACAACATGTTTGAGTAACTATGGATTACTTTCTTTATACCATGATTTACACTTATACACCTACTTTACCTTCCTTCTACCATTTATCATGATTTTTTATCTTGCTATTATGGATGCCTGAGTTCATACCCTTTTTCCATTATTAAGTGAGGTTGGCTTGTTACTTCTCACTTGACAATGTTTTTTTCTTTTTTATGCATTTTTTTCCATTATTAAGTGAGGTGTGGTTTGTTACTTCTGATTCATCAATGTTGTTTTACCATTTTGTTTAGTATTTTTCCATTCATTTTTATTTTACCATCTTGTTTGACATGTGTCCTTGGTGTGACTTGGTGAGTTTTCATTTATTAATTTAGGATAGATTGGTTGAGTTTTTAGATCTTTAGTAGCCTTGGCTTTTTAGTACCCAATTTAGTCTTATTTCTTAACTTGGTCATTTGGTCTAACTTAGCAATTGTCACCCTAGCTTGCCAAATTTCCTAAGTATCTCCCATCCTCATAGCACTAGCTATCTTGTCTTTTCTTTCATTCATTTGTTTTTTCTCTTTAGTTTTGTATTATTGGGTTTGTCTAAAGCAATATCTTCACCCTACATAATCAAAACTAATAACACAATAGACAACCATCCCATGATAAAAGGTAAGTCAAGGTATGCATCATATTTACTTTTTAGATTAGTTTTCCTTTTAGTTATTTACTTTCAATTATTTTATGCTTTTAAAATACTAAATTTTTTTGTTAGAATCAACATTGTGTGTGTCCTTATGTTCTTTCTTGAAGCACCATCCCCTATTTTACCTTAATGACACATGATGAGCTTTGAGTAAGGCATATGTATACACATAATATTTTTAACTTGTATCATTATTGAAACTTTACATCTTATAAGAACCCATAGAGACTCCATCTCTAAGTGCATGCCCTAAGGGGTGCACCAAGAAAGAGGTGGGTAGACCTTTGGTGCTTTGAAAGATTATTGTCCCTTTTTTCCACATTATTACCAATCCAACCAGATCCTAAAACCTTTACCAAAGTTATTTATCTTCCTTTGAGTATTCCTCTAGTATTTTCCTCTTTCCATCCCTCCTTTCTTATCTTAAACTCCTTTTGGATAGTTGATTGTACTAGGTATATTGGGTCAACCCAGTATAGTTTAGGGGTATTCTTTACTTTCTTGGTTTGTTAGAATTTCGACCAACCTAGCACAAACCTAGCAAATTACCCCTGAAAAGACTAGGTCAATTGGGTCAACCCTATATAGCTAATGTTTCCAAAAGGATTTAGGACAAGATCCACTTATATATAAAAGATCATTTTATTCATTATTCATATGTGAAATTAAGATTTATTATTCACTCATGCTTCTTCACATTCTACTCTTCCACCATTCTACTTGAGGAAACTTAACTTAGGTTTCTTATTTTGAACAATCTAGTCTTGTGGATAAGTCTTAGATGCTTTGTCCTTTCTTAGTGATCCTTACAAACCATAATAACCTATTTTTAATCCCCTTTAGCCAAGGGAGAGACTTATTCATGATGGTTTCACATTTAGGTAGGTATATTCTAACTTTGTTCTCCTCTCTTTTAGTAGATAGAAGTAGCATAAGTGTTGGCTCAAATAATACTATCTTTCATATTTTATGTATTAGGGTGTTACTCATACTTATTTTAATTAAATTTCCCTATACATATTTATTTTATTACTTCTAACCCCAACTTTTTGCCATAAGCTTTGGTGTGCACTAGATTAGATTTTGTTTTCTTATTATTAAAATAGATTGAATGTTTTAAACCTTAGGAATCCATTAGGTTTGTTGTGAGATTATGTCAAATTTTAGGATTTGGAACACTTCTTATCATGATATTTTATGACAAGTGAACCCCTAATTAGGTCTAGTGGATCCCCATATTGTTCATTCTCCTATATAATAAGTGTATCCAAATTAGAAGTGTAGGTATGATCTATCTTATCTGATCTAGGATTAATTAATAAACATGATGCATTTATGATTGCATACATTAGATATCTATTAATTTTTGTATCTCAACCTCATGGATATCCTTCTTCTTTTAAGAGGAAATATCCTACACTTATATATCTCATGCTAATTGGATCCCTCCTTGTAGGTTTTGAATTACACTCATGGCCTACTGTAATACATTTTTATAGCATGATGGGTCTAGGTAAAGTACAACTTTATGTTTAGGTCATGTTATGTGCTTAGTGTAACTCCTCTCCCTATATTCTAAATCCAAATTAGGTGTTGTAATAACTAGAAATTCAGTGATGAATCTACTATGAGTATTTGTCTGTACCTTGATTGTCTCTATGTGGGTCATTTACACCTTCAGGGTCTATTTTTCCATTTTCAGCTCATACATGATCATCTGTCTGCCCCTATCTATGTTAGGCCTTACTTGATTTAATGTTTTGTACATATCAAGACATTATTTGACCTTATATAACCCTCAATAATACCCACATGTGGTATGTGTAGGATAGTCATGCTAATAGTGTTCTATGGAACCACACTTATAGCATGAGTAGGTTGGTAACCTTACACTTTCACATCCTCCACCTTACCCCTTGGTACCTCTTTACATCCCAAATCCCATATTATTTTTTCCATATCCTCCATTTCCTTGGTTAGATTACCCTCCAACTATTTTAATGGCCTACCTTACACCTCTCTCCATGTTCTCATGCATCTCATCAATCACCTTGCAATCAGCTATGGTATGGGGGTAGGAATCACATAACCAATAACAAATTGTTGTGTTAACCTAAATGACATGTTGAAAAAAATATAAATTACAAACATCATTAATCTCATGAAAAACTTGATAGCTAAGGAGTAATGCATGCACATTCCTTTTAGGGTAGGTATTCTTTTAATGGCCTTTGACTTCATAATCATGCCTCATAATCTACTTCAAGTTTTTTATGACAAAATAGTGGTAAGATTTTAGAGTTGGGAGGCCATGGATGCAATTTTTTCCTCCATAAATGGGTTGATCCTAGTATTGGCACCTCTAAGTACCTCATCTCTAAGCACAAATTCAAGCACTTAATGAGGGTCTATAAATGTCTTCATGTAAAGCGCTCTTCAAAATGGCACAAGCAACCATAAAATGAACCACTATGCATGTTAGGAAGGGTAAATGTCATAAGTAAGCTTGGAAAATAGATTTTTAAACCTTGCATCATATAGGCACACAATTTCTAAGAGTCATTGGGTGATCTCTTTGAGCACGATGATGCTCTATTGTTCAAACTCTAGTATGTCAAATCCCTTAAGGAATGCCTCTTTTAGGGTATCATAATCTACCATATCCTAGTTAGGGTTAAATTTATTATACCAAGTATGGATGTGATCAAGTAAGATGGTCACAAATTGGGTTTACTTGCACTCTGATTGGGTTATGCCCTAAGCATGTCATTATAGTTCACACTATAGCACATGTTCTGTGGCATTCTCCATGTTATGATACTCTAGTAATTGAATAGTCATTCCATAATGTTGATGTGTTTAAATGTATCATTAGGTTCATATTTTGTTTACAAAATACTTCTCATTCTTGGATTCAAAGAATCTATTACATGAGTTATTGGTTGTGATAATCCTATTATCTTTGGTGGAATAGAGGTGGAACAGGTTGACTATTTCACAAATTTATATAAGTTGGTGGTTGGGAGCCATTGTGGCTTAATGGTTGATCTTTGATTTTGGAGATTATCTATGTTATTTAAATTGAATTATGTTCAAAACTAATTATAAAGCTAAACCAAGATGAAAATTCACAATAAAGCTAATCTAAGGTGAATTGATTAAAAAAGAAGCAAAAGGAAGGGTAGGGAAGAAAAGAGAAGTGTTGTAGATCTTTGCTTCAAACATTATGACAAAGTTATAATTTCATCTAAACATACATTTAATTAATATGTAACATGATGTAGCATAAGCTCAAATTCTATAACACATCAGGTAGACATCTAAAAAAATTATGAAAAGATGCAATAAGAATAAGATTTACATTGAAAATTTTACCATTGTAAGTAAATAGCATTAGTCTAGATGCAAGAAGATCAAAGAAAGTGAAGAAACCTAAGAACTTTCAACTAATCTAGCATTATCATAAATTAAAAACTCTAGATTTAAATATGTATATCCATAATTCACAAGAACCATTAAAATCTGAAGATAAGATCAAACAAATGAGAGAGAAACCATGATATCAATTCACACAAGAAAATATGGATAAAATTTATAGAACTCATTGCTTAGATTAATTTTTTCAAAAGTTACAAATAGTTTTTTGGCTCCAAAAAATCTCTTTTTACAATTGGCAACACCTTCTTTATATAGACAACTCATGAGGTATGTCAGTCATTCCTTCTCAACATACAACTAGATAAGTGTCAAAATATAATTGGATAAGTGTCATAGATAAGTATCCCTTTACAAATGCTTCAGGACCAATTACCTTCTTTAACTGTGACTAATAAGCCATGTGCTTTATGAGCTGAACATGCCTTTATAAAATAGAATATTCCTTTGAAAGGATTTATAGGGTCTTTAACTCAAAATAATATACCATGTCAACTTAATTAACCTTTGAGATGCCTCTATAACTGTAGCCTTCTCTACAAGATCTTTATTCTATAATGTTATTTATTGATCCACTAGAGATTAAAGATAGGTCTTCATGAATAATTATTTTTCTTGATCTTCTATGCCCTTGATATCCCTCTCATCCCTTTCCAAATCCTATTTGATTCCTTTGGCATCTCCTATCTTTTCCTCTAATGATAAAAGTAGGCTCATAACCTTCTTGTTATCTGCTCCTATTCTTTCCTTGTCTTTGATTCCTTCTTGCATGAATTGAGTAGTTGTGTGATTGAATTCTTCGTCAATTTTTAGACCCAAGGGCCTAAGTATAGTATGCTCTTTGATCAAGTTATCCAATATGTGTAACATTCTATCTTCTTATTGTTTGATATTCCTAGAATTATCTTTTATCTACCTGGACCAGTTATTTAGGGCCTTGATCTTATCAATTAATATGTCCATATTTATATTTAGGTGGGCTAGGCTGACTATCCTAAACTCAAGGATTTGAATTTTTTAGTTAAAACCTTGATCAAATCCTTCATTTGGTAGCTTGAGTTTTGCCAAGGGCCAACTTGGCCTGAAGTCATAGTACTTTATTTGTTTATTTCATCTTGCCTAATCTTTATTGAATTTAAGTAATTAAGTCAATCATGGTGTCCTCATATAGCTTGAATCTATCTTCTTAGATTGATAAGATGGATTTTTATTTCAAATTTTGTTTTATTGCAAGATGTATTTGGTCATTGTATTAGTGCCTCCTTTTTAGACATGTTCTTCTCTTATGATGGGTTGCTAGTTCTCAGTGGTCCAAAATGAGCTCGACCAATTATCATCCCTTGTATTTAGAGGTATGGCATCAAATTGTGTATCTTTAAAAACCCTTCCTTGTATATTTGAAGCTAGATATAGCTCTGTATCTTCCCTTAAAACACCTTTTTTGGCTACCCTAGCTATGGGCTTCTCTAGATTACTTTCTAGTGATCTATAGTTCAATTCTATATCAAATTATCCTTTCAAAAATGATAATTCAACCTCTTTAGCTTGATTATAATGAGAACAGGGTTGAACTAGGGTTTATGTACTTGTCAGGGCTTTCTTAAAGGTTTTATAGTGCTTTAATGGTAGCATCTATTTAAACTTATGCAATATTTATGACTTAGATCCCAATTGGATTTTGTACTTATGCACTTACATTTCCCAAGTCTACAAAATATTCAACATGGCATATTATACTTATGTGGCTCTAACGTGGCATCACTATAGAATCCCTATGGCATCCCCATGGCATTTTCATAGCACTTTTCTCATTGATATTTTAAAAGTGACCATTGTGTTTTGAAAATTCCACTTTGATTTTGTATAGTTGATCTTATTTTCATAGATTAATCATGTTCCATTGATCTTGATTTGAGAACTCAAACACTATCAGTTATTTACTATGTTTCATGTAGTTATGACACTTCTCACTTCTGCAATCACTCTAATTTTATTGAAATGTCAACATTGATCTCGCATCATTGATCTCATTTGCATAGATCAATCATGATCTATTGATCTTGATCTTATTAATTATGCATCCTACATTGTGGACTATTGATTAGGATGTGTGCGCTCATATGCACACCATCAATCTTTGAAATATGTTTGACCTTTAATTTATGTCTCATGTATATAACACATGTCCATCTCCATGTTCATTTATAGGATATTTGACTTTTTAACATTTGATATGCACCATTCAATCATCTTTGCCTAAGTAAACATGCTCTATTGGATCTTGATCTATAAGGTCAAATGGCATTGGTTGCTCAATTTTCTTTCATTGAAATTGTGACAATTGTCACTTTCTCACTTATCCTAGGGCTTTATTGAATTCTTAAATCAATAGGCACCATCTGATTAATCTTGCCTATGTAAACAAGCACCATTAATATTTTAAAGATGTTTGAACTTTAGCTTAGGGATGGGGTTTTGATTTTAAACTTTAATCTTGAACCATTAGATCATTTTCAAAAATCAATTGTAGACCATTGATCCCATAGATTAAAATGATATTTAAGTCAATGCTCAGGAAAATAAATAACTTAGCATAATGTTTTTGGACTATGGTTTTATTTCATGTTAATAAACATGGGTAAGACCTTAGGATAAACATTTTAAGCTAATTTTTGAGACATAATAAAGGGTAGCTCATGAATAATAAAAGACACAGCATATAGTTTTAGTCTAAGGTTTATTATATTAATAAATACAATAAACTTTAGGGTAAGGATTTTAGGCTAAATTTATAGTAAAAAGGACCCTTCATTTGGTTAGACCATGCTAATGATAAAATATACCAAGGGACCATAGGACATAAAGGGACCAAGCATAATATTTTTAGACTAAATTTTGGTCATGTTGAAAAACATGGCTAAGCCTTAGGATGCAAAATTAAGCTACGTCTATGGTTTAATTAATAATTCTCATGAAAATTTCTCTCACGTAAATTTGAATTTGATTCAAGAGGATCTAATCTAGGGTAATTTTATTAAGCATTTCAAGATGATCAATCATGAATTTAATTTTATATTTTATAGATTAAAGGCTAATAAAATACCAAATTGATATAAAAAAATAATGAAACCCAGACACTGCCCATTCCAAATGGCCTCCATTGGAGTTATAACCTAAAACATGAATATCCAATCTTAGTAAATTTAGGAAATATTAAATTATAATTATGAATAAATATGCTAACCAAATCAAGTGTGAATAATCTTTAAATAAATACAATGTGCAAACATGCTAGTGGTACTCTAATCAAGTGAATTTTTAATTTTAAGGTAAAAATTTGCATAATTTGAAACAAGGGTCCCCATTTTTTATAAATGGGGGTATGTTGACCTCAAAAAATGGAGACTTATGGGGGAAACATAGAAATATGTTAAAATTCAAAGACTCTGGTTTAGACTAATAATTAGACTAGTCATTTCATTTGATCAAGTACTATCATTAAGATCAATTCATGGTTAAAACAAGTTGTATACATGTAGAATTGGAATCAAGCATCAAACCTAGTCATATTGTGTGTGTTCTTTGATTCCACTTACTATTTTCCATGGGATTTAGGGAACAAATTCCAAATTTTATGGATTTAAACATTAACACTTGACTTGTAGCATATCTAGGCGTGTACTAAGGACCATGCTTTAGCTCAAGGAAGGCTTGGGTATTATTCTACTAATAGCCAAAAATCCATATTCATAATAGAGATACCTTTATCTCCACTTAAGGCCTTGTTCCACTACCATTCGAGTGTCCATAGACCTAGTGGAGGTTACTAGAATCACCTTTGCTTAAAAAGCTCTTGAATTTTGCAATAAAGCTCTTATTTTTGCATTTTAAAACCACTTTTGACTCTATAGAAAAGGTTGGTAACTAGATTATACAAGTTTTGGGATTTTTTCAAGTGTTTGATCTTCAAACAATCATCCTTAGTTATAAACTTTGTCTGAGATAGTAATGTTTATTAAGCGAAAGCATGACTATGTTCCAATAATTCAAGTTTTCACCCTACATGTATAATCCTTCTTAAAACCAAGCTTAGATCAGAAAAATGTTTAAAATCCAAAGGAAAAATTATCCTAACCATCAATATTTACTATTTTATTTAAAATATAACATTAATCTCATATTCCAATAATGCATTTTCAACCAATGCTGAGAAAACATACTTCATTCCTAAATATGGAGTTCTTTTTTAGCAGCTAAATGTATTTTGAGCTAAGGAATATCCAAAAAGACTTATTAAAAGAAAGAAAAAAAGTAGGTAAATCAAACACACCAAGCACAAGCAAACAAATATATACAAACACTATGGACAAGTAAGGGATGAGAAGGAAAGAGCAAGAAGGAAACTAATCTAGCCTACCTACACTAACTCTAACTAGTCTTACAGTTCATTCCATGTGTTAGTGAAAAAAATTGCACTGAAGTAATTGGGACTTTGTCAAGTGTAAATGACTATATCCTTATCCCAAATTCCATCTCTAAGTGTTCCTTTGGAAGGTCAAGTTCATGTAAAAATTATCTCAATCCTAATTTGGTCTTTTCTCATGAATAGAATTTTTGAGATTTTTGCATGAACATAATGTCTGATGGAAATAGGTATATGATATTTTTGCTTTGAATAAAAAGTATAAATAATTAATTCCATCAAAAAAAAATTTGCTAAAAAAATTCTAAAGGAATTCAATGTCTTATTTATTTCAAGCTAAGTGTTTCATAAAATATCTGAAGGGTCATTTTTTTCATATTTTTTGTCCATGATAAAAAGTCTAAAGGGAACTTATTGTCTAGGAATTTTTCCCACATAAAATGACCGATAAAAATCATTTTTTTCAAAAAAGGTTAAAATTCTTATTTGTTTCAGACTTTTTGTCTATGGTAAAAAGTTTAAAGGATTATTCTTTTCAGAATTTTATCCCCACAAAAAGCTCGAAGGGTCATTTTGCCTTTGCAAGATCTCCAAAGGGTCATTTCCTTCGATTATTTTTCCCTTGAAAAAAATTTGAAGGACACTTGAATAAGGGTCATATTGCCTTTGTAAAATTTCTAAAGGATCATTTCTTTTGAGTATTTTTCCCTTGAAAATTTCCTGAAGGGAGCCTTCAAAAAGTTCAAAGAGCACTTTTAAGAGATCTAAAGGGCCATGCTAAAAGGATGTAGGGAAATTTTTAGTACAAGTTCCCTTGACAAAACTCCTAAAGGGTATGTTTAAAAATCTTTAAGGGTACTTTCAGCAAAGTTACTGTAGAGCAGAGGTCCTATTTTTTTTAGGTATTTTTTCCATGTAAAAAGTCCAAAAGAATTAAATTTCTTTGAGAAGAATACCAAGTTCAATCTATATGAGGAAATTATTTTAGATAAAATGTCCTAATGAAGATTAAATAAGATTAGTATAATTCCTTCGATAAAAGTACAAAGGTTTAATTCCTTTGACAAAAGTGAAAAGGTCCAATTCCTTTGATGAAATTACAAATTTTCAATTTATTCAAGGAAATTATTTTGGATAAAATGTCCAAAATAATTATTTTGATGAAGGACAAAATCCTTCAAGGAAATTGTCTCAAACATTTTGTCTAAGATAATTATCTTGATAGAATTCTTGAAAGAATTATTGTAAGATAATTGTGTCGAAGAAAATCCACAAACAAGAAAATCCAAAGACAAAAGACCTAAGAAGCAAATAGGAATGCTAAAGATAAAGACCCAAACCAAATTATCTTGAAATAAAATCCCCAAATAAATTTTTGAATTGTAGATATGACAGTCTCATGGACATCATTTGATGGGCATATGGACATCAACATTAAGCTATAGGGACTAGTTGTTGGGATTCAAATGCTCCAAGGTAGTCATGTGAGCATCAATTTTAGACCCTGTGAAGTAGCCATTTGTTTTCAAATGAATGTAGATCCAACAACATGCATTTGCATGAAGTAGGATGATCTGATGGTACATGATCAATGTTAGATAATCAAAGGTAGACAAGAAGCCCATAAGATTACCAAGTGTCACATCGTCATGGATAAGAATAGGTAATATCCAATGATGTCCCACATCTTGGATCATGATCTAACATAGTGCATTTTCTTGGGCAATCAAGATCAGATGGTGTGATTTCAAAGTCAAAAGGTTAAGCTTGTGATGCCTGATAAGGCTCGAGCATGTTCCCATCAATCGATGGTATGTGGTTAAGCATACACCTTCCAATTGATGGGGTGAATTAATTAAAGGCTTCAAAACCAAGCCCAAAGTGAACATAGTGATGACATGCATTGTAATTGTGTTATACAAAATATTCAGCAACCAATGGCATTTGATCTTTTGGATCAAAATCTAACAACATGCATTGATCTAGCCTAGAAAGATATAATGGTTCAAGCTATGATAGACTTTTTAAAGGGATTATATTACATAAATAAGTGATAAGTGTCCAGACTAGAGATGATTAATCAAATTAGTCACTCTTAGAGCCCATAGGTTCCTAGTTGGATCTAATGTGATGTGTTAGATGTTGTTATGTGGCAAGTTTTGGTCCTTGATGTCTCTTTCTTAGTCAGGAAATGAGTTGAAGCATAGAAGAAAGTCCATAAACCATTTTTTAGTGAATATTTATAATCATGATCATGGATCATTTTATATTTTATGTCACAACTAGATCATTCTTGAGCCATCATTACAAGAATAGGTTGTTCTATGGCTTGCATAAAAAAGGAAAGGCAATTATCCAAGAGGTTCTAGCTGTGCAGGCAACCATTCACTAGCATCTCTAAGAAGTTGCACATATGGATAAATTTTATTTGGCCCTTGACCAAAAATATTCTCCCTCTAGCTCAAATGAAGATATTTATAGCCATGAAATCAAAGAGTTTATTGCAAATCTCCATCATTCATTATGAAGGTAATTGAAACAATGATTCTTTTTTTGCAAGTGGATGAGGATCTCAGTCATGGCAAAGGGGATATTCTAGATAGAAGTATCTTGGTAGAATTGAAGGCTTATTATACAATTTGTCAATTTAAAACCCATATTTATATATTTCAAACATGTATAAATAGAAGGCTTGTCTTCTATTCAAGAGGTTGGTTGGCCATTATTTTGGTCATTTGTGTTGGTCTATGTTTTAATTAGTATAGGCTCTTCCAAATTTTAAGATCATTACTATGTGTGTTTTATCTCTCTTGGTAATATGGTTAAATCTATACATCCATTAGCAAGCTCTAAGAGCATCTCTATATGTTTCACCTATCCAGCATGGAGTAAATCCACCATGCTTATCCCCATAGTAGTGTTTTGAAACATTAATGTACGTAATATTTTCTTGCAAAGTTAATGAAAATAAATGTGGTTCTCTATATTTTATATTAATGAAATTTAATAATATTTTTTACAAATTTTTTTGATAGGACATCTCATTCCCTACTTGTTACTAGTTGTCATCTTGGGCTTAGAGCTAGGTTATCAATCCCTTTCTATGTTATATTTAGAAATATGTTGCCAAATAACTTGTTAGGGCAACCTAGGTTTATGGATTCAATGGAAGAAGTAAAATCACTCATAGTATTTTCATTAGCTTGCATGTAATTTTTCTACATCTTTGTCATGAATGATTCAAAAAAAACCATATTGATTAAAGACCTCCATCGCACCACCCTCCCCTTTTTATAGTTATCAACTCATCCTACCCTATCCTACCCTACATATAACACCCCCTTTGTATATATTAAGTGTTAGTTTCCTACAAGTGAATAAACATTATATATTTAACATGTGTTTGTGTTTTGTACATTAAAACCTAGAATCACAATCTTTTATTTAGCCCTTATATTGTTGAAGATCCTTTCGAGTAAAGGTTGCAATCACTTTCAAATCTATCTTTAGTAGCTTGTGTCTAGACTAGAACATTTGCTCATTTCATGTGACAACCATTCCCAAGTGGAGTGAAAGATTTTGGTTATGTTTTAGTCAGATTTATGTCCCTTTGTGTTGATAATTTCCATGGAGATTGAATTATAGAATGTTTCCATGTGAGCAAGCTACCTCGTAGGTTGTCTCACCTTGGTTCAAGTAGAGCCAAAAGTAGAAAAGAGCTGACCATATCCTCTTTAGGTGCCTCTAAGTAATTTTTTGAGCCTAGACCAATCAATATTCCAAACCCTCCCTTGGATAAAATGATGTTATAGTGGGTTTTCCATCTTTGTTTTGTCATTTGCTTTAAGTGTGCAAGGCTAAGTGCAAGAGGTGTACAACTGAGAACCAACATTCTTATGACACCATTACTAGGGATTAAACTAAACTTATGATCACTTGTGTTACTAGTAATTCTTATAGAGAGTCATAAGTATGTCATCTTTTGAATTTATCTATTGTTACTACATTGATCTAACTATCTTGGTTGTCAATGTCACATCACTCCACCAAGGATGTGCCAAGAAATTTTTTAGGCTTGATAATTGACATCAACTAAGTTCATTACAAAGAGATGTTAATTTTTCATGTTAGAAGGTGATTTTTTCCATTTTTAACATTATTTTGAAAATTTTAGTGTCTTTGTACTATTATCTCTCAATGATCTTCAACAAGTTTTATTTTCATCATGTATCACAATAGTTTGTTAACTGTTATATTCTAGAATTTTGATACTAGTGGAAACTCTAGCTTTATTCTATGGTTTCAAAGAATATTAGTGTATATTTTAAATATATTCATTTAAGCTTTGAGTATATTTTATATTTCTTGAAAATATGGAAGGATTGAGATCATCCTTCAAAGGTGACTCATCAGAACCTTATCTCACCATTATGTTTGCATCAAAGATGAAGGAGAAAAGTTTGGAGGCCAGAATGGAAATGCTTGATCTATTAAATTCCAAAGTAAATGTTGTGGATTTTTACCTTAACATTGATTGGTGTGATAGGTGCTTCCTCCCCCATCCCCCATGTGATACTGTTGAACCAAGTGATGAAGATTCAGATGAACTTGAGTATGTGTCACCTGAATATGAGATCTTTATGTTTGATTATCAAGACTCCTCAAGTAAGTTTTCTACCTCCATTGAGATGATGTTTTCTACTATTGTCAATATTTTTGAATTTTGGTCAAGAGTGTCCCAATGTATGAATTTTATTTTGATGATAGTATAACATAAGCATATGATTTACCTAATCATGATGCAATTCAAGATCTAGAGTGTGCTTTGACAAAAGTTCTGGACATAGATGTATAATTGGGTGACTCCATTAGGTATATGGACATTATTGAGAAACCAATTATTCTTGATGTTAGGCTTGACAATTAAGGTATTGTTTAGATAATGTCATTCAATGAAGATGGGGTTATCTTTTATGCCCTAGAAGATGAAAAGTTTCAAGCCCCTTTCAAGTAGTATTATGAATACACAATTGACATTGCTAATCCTAATGCACTCTTGCTTGGTACTCACATGATTATAGTTAAGAAGCATGTTTATTTACAAATGCTAAAGGAGTACTAGAATATTTTTGCATGGTCTTATCTAGATTTGAGATCATGCAAAAAGGATTTTCTTCAGTATGTCATCCTATTATAGATTAGCATCGGTAGCTTCAGGTAAGTGCAGAGATGGGTTTACTTCATCTTGGCCACCAAGCTACTGGAAAAGTTTAAGAGATAAAGGGATGGTATAATTTTGGAGCTGCCAATTAAAGGTAAATATTTAAATAATTTCCTCAATTGATCATGTAACTGTGTACCATACGGTATAGTGTTTTGGTATTTTTTCCTTCTATTGCTTTGTTACCCCTCTATTTTTGATGTTTTTTGTATAATTTCCTTTTGTGTTTCTATCATGTGTTCAATTCCAAATGCTCCTGACCTATTTTTGTTAAGTCTACCATGTTTTGTTGAGCCTTCATGTATGTTTGCTAAAAAAATTTGTCTTGACTCAATATCCCAATGGATTGGCACCTGGTCTTGTGTTTGTGGTTCTTTGAACACCCAAAGGGGGTATGCATCCCCAGGTGAGAGCCATTGTTAGTGCCAAAAATTGTACTAAAGCAACTAGGCCCTTGTAAAGAGTAAATCACTATGTACTTCGCCCAAATTCCATCTCCAAGTGTTCTTTTAGAGGTTCAAGTTCAT
Source organism: Torreya grandis (assembly GCA_037957365.1). Taxonomy (NCBI): domain Eukaryota; kingdom Viridiplantae; phylum Streptophyta; class Pinopsida; order Cupressales; family Taxaceae; genus Torreya; species Torreya grandis. The sequence continues at coordinate 460,891 of JARHVA010007790.1, forward strand.
GTAAAAAATGGCTAAGTCCTAATCTAGTCTTTTCTCATCAATGTGTATTTTCCTTAGACTTTTTTAGGCTTTTTGCATGAACACAATGTCTGATGGAAATAGGTCTTCAATATTTTTATCTTGAATAAAAATTTTGAAGACTTATTTCTATTAAACATTTTTTCCACTACAAAAAGTCCAAAGGAATTCAATGTCTTTTTTATTTAGGGCCAAGTGTTTCACAAAAGATATGAAGGGTTATTTGTTTCAAAAAAATTATCCATGGCAAAAAGTTTGAAGGGCACTTACCCTTCACACATTTTTCCTACACAAATAGCTCGATAAAAATCCTTTATTTCAGAAAAGGTACAAAGTTTTATTTGTTTCAAAAAATTTGTCCATAGAAAAAAGTTCAAAGGATTACTCCTTTGGGCATTTTGTTTGTACAAAAAGGTCAAAGGGTCATTCTGCCTTTGAAAAATCTCTAAAGGGTCATTTCCTTCAGGCATGTTGCCCTTACAAAATTTTTGAAGGACACTTATAGAAGGGTCATTTTGCCTTTGCAAAATTTCCAAAGGATCATTTCCTTTGGGTATTTTACCCTTGTGAAATTCCCAAAGGGAACCTTCAAAAAGTTCAAAGGGAACTTTTGAGAGATTTAAAGGGCCATTCCAAAAGGTCGAAGGGTAATTCTATAGGATAAGTGCCCTTGAAAAAACTTACAAAGGGTATGTTCAAAAATCCAAAAGGATACTTTTGTCAAATTTTATATGAAGTAGAGGTCTTATTTCCTTTTAACATTTTTCCCATACAAAAAGTCCTATAAAATTGCATTTCTTCAGGAAGAGTACCAAGTTTAATTTTTGTGAGGAACTTATTTCAGACAAAATGTCTAAAACAATTATCCTAAAGAAGATTAAAGGAGCTAAGTCTAATTATTTCAATAAAAGTACAAAGGTCCAATTCCTTCAGAGAAAGTACAAAATTTCAATTTCTTCAAGGAAATTATTTCAAAGAAAATGTCTAAAATAATTATTTTGATGAAGGCCAAAATCCTTCAAGGAAATTATCTTAGATATTTTGTCTGATAAAATTTTCCCAACAAAATGCTTGAAAGAATTGTTTCAAGACAATTGTGCTGAATAAAATCTATAAATAAGAAAATTAAAAGACAAAAGGCCCACGAAGCAACAAGAATGTTGAAGATAAAGACCCAAACTAAATTGTTTTAGAATAGTCTTTGATGAAATTTATGAATTTGAAGTATGATGATCTCACAAACATCTTCTAACAGGTGCATGGATGTCAAATTTAATATATATGGACTAGTTGTTGTGATTTAAAATCTCCAAGACAGTCGTGTAAGCATCAATTTTAGACCCCTTGAAGTAATCATTTGTTTTCAAACAAATGTAGTGTTAACCAAATTTAAATTTTAAGTCAAATTGGGACGCCCTAGGTAAAAAATTAATTTTTATATGTTTTAGGGGGGTCTAATTTATTTTCATGTGGTGTATTACATTTTTTTTGATATTATCTAATGTACTTATAGCCTTAGTCATTGTTTCATTAGCTTATTTGTTAATTTGGGTCATTTTATGTGATTTTTAGGGTCATTAATGCAAGTGGCACTTTTCCCAAGGTGCCTAAGTGTCATATTTAATTTAAAACATCCAAAAGTTTAATATAACTATCAAGTATGTCAGTTACATTAGAATATTGTAGGTTGTCTAAATAAAATTATAGAAACCAACTGAAAAAGGGAGAAAATGGCACTTGTATGGCTCATGGGGAAGTGTGCCACATGGTAAAATATCATGGAAGGCCTCCTCACCTTAATAAAACTAATTTATACATTTTTTTCTTTATATATGTCAAAATTGGGCCAAAACTATTCTACTTCATTTTTGATCTCCTAGACATGCAGAAGTGACCTTCAAGTTTTTTCTCAATACGAATAGATGAAGAGGTTTCAAGTAAAAAACTTATGGGAGGTTGTATTAAAATCAAAGACCTTAATTTTCATATGATTATTTTTAAAAATGGTGTCCTGTGATTCATGAACCATCCTCATGAAGTGGACTAAACTTTTTTGCTTGTTAATCTATACATCTTACAAGTTTTACTCTTATTTAGGAAAGTCTGTATAAATAAAATACTAATATTGGTTCCAAGGGATCTTAACTCTCCCATATAATGTTTTCCATTGTTTTTTTTAGGTTTAAATTTGATTTGATAGTCTAAATAACTCAATTTGTAGGAAGGTACCACCATATGTAATCTCAGTTAATTTTTCCACTTCCATAAGGTTGAATTCTATATAGAGGGCCTATACAACATGTTTACAAAGATTATTTTAATGTTTTTAAGTCTTTATTAATCCTTAAGTATCATAAGGTAGTGGGTCAATATTATATATGGTGGATTGTGGTAGTCATATTGAACATCTCACATAGTCAGCCATGGAATCACACCTGTAGGTGCCCTCAAGAGTTAGATTCATGTTGAATAAAGGTGATTTGGACTTATTTGAAGTTTATAAAGGTTTAAGGATCCATATGAAACCCCAAATTGTGATAAGGTCACGTTACATGCTCTTAATCCATACACCCTTTTTAATGTTCTTGTCTACCTATATACATCCCAAAACACACCTATATGTTGTGCTAACAGAGCATGAAAATACCATTTTTAAGTGTTGAGATTGATGATGGAACCCTCCTTGATATATTTATGGTTATGGATAACATGTAAAATATTTTTAAGGTTCAATTTGATAATATTAAGGTGGATTTTACATTCAAGAGGATGACTATAGTATTCTGGGACACAGTCCCTAAAGATGGAAATTAGAGGATCCAGGGGCTTCCATGGACATATAAAAACATAGTGGTGATGGGTTAAAAATAATTTAAAGGGGTGGAAAAAAATTCCTCTATCATATACAATATATATACCAAGGATTAAAGCAAGAAAGTAGGTGGAAAAGGGTAATTTGAGGCCTTAAAGTTCCCCAAAAACACAATAAAATCATGTAATGACACCTATAGGATGTAGAAGTGTGAGTGAAAATTTGATATATTTAATATGATGGTTCAAGTAGTTTAATGGAACAAAAAATGACATGAATATTATCAATTAGGTTGATACATGGCTATGTAAACCCTATGGTTACCTACAGTCCATACATTAAGGAAAAGGAAACCTACAGTAGGGTATAACAAATAGTGACCCTAAACTTGATGCCCATTTGGTGTATTAAGACTATAAAAGGATAATTATAGTTAAATTACATATATTTTGACCTCAAGGGATATATAATTGGTATACACATATCATGAACGAGCTTAGTTGAGGCTAATACACCTACAGGTAGGGTCTTAAGGGGAGGGTGTCTCAATCAAAATAGTGACCCTAGATTGATACTAGAATGTTGTTTGAAGGTTTAAAATTGATAATTATAGTTCAAAAAATTACCTTATGACCATAAAAATTTCAAATAATGTCTTAAAAAATAATAACTCAAGTCTAAGGAGCTAATACTCACCTACAGTAGTCTACAAACAAGGTGTCTTAGTCTAGTAGGGTATTAAATTGTGACCCCTAGCTAGATACCTAAAATAGTGTTTTGAAGCATGAAAAAGAATAATATTAGTTAAATTTTATGTTGTGTGACCTTAGGTAAAATTCAATGGATATTTTCACAATATAACCAATCCCCAAGAAGGTAATGTGCACCTACAGGCAGGGGTTACTGTTAGAGAATGGAACCATAGTCCAAAAGGCATACTTTGGGAGGTTAAATTTTATGTAAAGGGATGAAATGAATGAATGGATTAAAAAAAATATTATAAATTTTACCCTTAACACCATTCCAAATTCCATATTTCATGGAATGAATACCTACATGTGGACCCTTATTTTTACAAACACAATCATACTAAAACTCAATTTTGATTGAGTAAAGAGAGTATAAGGGGTATGTAGGAGTTTGGGGAGTATTATTGAGGGTTATAACCCATTTATTATGATCATGAAACTCTAATAAGTGGAAAAATAATGAATTAAGGAACCCTTAGTCACACAAAATGTAGTCCATATGGATAAAACCCTGCAGAGTCCTTTCCTTAAGACCCTGTCTAGGTTTTGGCAAGTTTGAGGGGCCATATCATGAAATCAAGAGCTGAAATTTTGTCTACAGATCCTTTGGTAATTTTAAAATATTATTAAAGTTTCAATTTTGTTTGATTATATAGGGGATTTCCCTCTATTTTATCTTAGATAGAGGACACTCCCCTTGTGTATGTAACCTATAGATTTGGTAAATTAGGTGAAAGAAGAAAAATAGAATATTAAAAGATCCTAAAAAATGGTTTATAAATATTAGTGACTCCTATTAAAATATTTTAAACTAATTAAAAAGGAAAGGATACCAATAAATGGGACCAAACCATCAAGAGTTGCAGATAGGCCCATGAGGCATGGTTATGCCTAGAGTTCAACTAGGAAGTCATCTTCACTTTTGGATACAAATGTGATTTCCATTGAATTAAAACATGTGTAAGAGGTAATTACAGATGTTTTTTAACTATTAGTATGAAATTAAAACCATCAAGAGTCATTTTAATTTCTAGGGTGTAGTCAGGCCTATTAGGCAAGGTCTATGCCTAAGGTCAAATGGTAAGTCACTTGCATTTATAGCATAGGATTATCACTCCAATGAATTGAAACTTGTTTATGGGGTGGATATAAGGGTTTTAAATATATTTTTATGTATTATAAGTATAAAATAAGTCATTTTGTGTCCAAAAGCAACATCAGACTTGTGCAAGAAGGTGAAAGAGCTCGATAAGGTGATTGCAAGTGTTCACATCTTTCTTGGTGTTTTGAATGGGAGTTGGAGAAGTTAATAAGAGATATAAGAGGTCTATATAAATCAATTTTTTTCATTATTTGTAAACTTGTATTGCAAACCTTTATGAACAAAGTTTAAGAGGGTAAATAAGCCTAAAACCCTTGTTAAACCTTTGTAGAGACCTGATGATGGAAATATAACTATAAATATGATATAATGGAATATTTTAATCATTAAACCTATTTCATATTTCATGTGACTCACTCAATATCCCTCACATGCCAACTAGTTATACAAACTTGTATGGATGGGGTGATAAACTGGCTATTTTTGACTATTTCTTATGTTGTGCAACCTATAATAAAAGTATAATGATGAAATAAATTTTGGAGGGAATATTTATACTTTTTGTAATCCTTATGGTCATTTAATTCCTTTAATAAACTTATAAGTGTGAAAACCAAGAACTTCATCTTAGCCAGTCAAAACTGGCATATTGGACAAGCTAATGAAAGGTGTGAAAACTTTAAAACGATGTCTTTTTAAGGTTTACCCAATGATTATGTGGATATGGAGGGATTTTAAACTTTTAATCATTACCTCCCATATATTTTCATGGTAAATTGAATCCAAATTTTAAGATAAGTGTGTAGGGCGCATGAAAGAGGAGTTTTCTAGACTGTAGATGATGATATCTCCTTTCCAAGTGATTCTAGAGGACCAATCATGTAACCAATATAGGAATTTAACCTGGTCCTAATTAGTTATAAGGAATTTAAATAGGGATAATCATATAGGAAATTTTTTTGATCCAAAATGAGGAGTTCCATGCCACTTTGTAAGAGTTTGATGACTTGAATTAGCATTTTTACTTTTTTTACTTGAATGGTTCATCCCATACCATCTTAAAATTTAAAATTAAATACTTTTATCAGATTTAAAATTTTCATTTTTACCCTTGGAAATTTCTTTTCTCTTCTCTCTCTCTCTCAAGTTATATAAGAACTAGCCATTTTGGCATGTAATGGATGCTCCACCTGAGTATGGTGAAGCACTAATCATTTTCATACTTTTTTATCAATAATTATTATTATTATTTTTAACTCATCTATGACTGTTCTTAGTGTGTTCATTTATAATTTTTTATTTTGATAAGTTATAACTCTTGTTTCCTTAGCATGATTATTTCATTCTATCATCTATTTACAATTGGAAATCTTATTCTCACAGGGCATATGAAGTTTCCTAAGATATGTCAAGGATTTAGTGAGTTACTATATTCATTATTTACCTCATATTAATATTTAATATTCCTCCTAGCTTTTCACACTCATACATAACCTCACAATGTAACATTGATGTGAGAAGATGAAGATTGGAGAAGTGTATGTTCAGTTTGTCTCTTGGTTTCAAGTGTAACATATAGCTAGTTGGATGTCATCATGTTATTTGGTGTATCACATACCTTAGGTTAATTTTATTTCAATTATCCTTCTCCCTTTTCACCCTAAAGTTTAGTTTTAGTTGTGATCTAAAGTAGTACATCAAGGAAGCTAGTCTTGTCTAGAGATTCACCTCATTTATTAGGCTACCCACAAGCCTAAAGGTGTTTCCATTGTGCCACTTAGATTATGAGAGATTTTTCATCTCCTAAAATGGTGAAAATCCAATTGAAAATATTTTTTGGCATACCTGGTGGGACTCTTGTTCCAAGAGATTGAGAGATTTTTGGTGTTGTCTCTCAATAATCAGCCTTCGAAGGCATCTATCAAAGAATCAATGGTGACTCCAAAGATATATCAGTTGGTCAAGTATCCCAAGTTTTATTTTGAATATTTTTGGTAAAATTTTATTTTGTGTTCTTAATTTTAATGAAGTTTCATGGATAATTTTTGTATTGAACATTGTTTTACACAAGTTGGTGAGACTTTTCAAGCTTGTGCCATTCCCTATCAATATGAAAAAGTTCTTAACCAACCTTATCATGATGTGTACTAAAATTATCATAAATTTTAATATAATTTTCATGAAATATATCAATCTTATATCCATCCTTATCAATGTCATGTTTCTCCTAGTCAACATAGCCACTTCTCAACTCCATCCATCTCTACCTTCAAACAAACACTTTTGGGATATGAGAGGTACATGTTGGATCTTGACACACAAATGGGATGTGGTATATAGGTTCCTAATAATATCATTCATAATGTGAGATAAGCATTATATTTTTTCAAAATAGAGTGTGTACCTATTGAGAGAGCCAATTGTCAAAGGCTCACAAGTGAGATGCTTGATGTGAGTGGCCTAGTTTCTTTCTTAGATGATAGGCTAGGAGTTCATGAAAGGAAACCTCACCAAACCTATCAGCCTTTATATCCACTTCCCAAAGTTCCCTAATAGTTTTATTTTATCCCTACTTATGATTCCAATCAAGGATATCAAATTCACCCTTTTCCCAATCAGTTGGAGGAGAGAGTTGAAAGGAGAAACCTCATTTTTGAAGCTTGTCTTGATAGGAAAATTGAGTTGGATAATATGCATATACAATAGTCCATGTTGAAATAAAATGAAGTGTATTATAATCCCTCATTTCCCTCTCACATTAAATCCCCACCACCTCAAAAGGATACTTATAATCCCAATGTCCTAAGTTGGAACAAAATAGTAGAGTCATGGGAAAAGAAAGAGGAGAAAAGTCTTGACAAAGAGTGTGAGGTTGAGAAGGATCTTGATACTATAAAAACCCCTCCCACCCTTACTCAATAAAATAATTCTAATAATAACATCCTAATATGGAGTAATATAGTGGAATCATGGGGAAAGAAAGAAGATAGAAGCATTTTTAAGGAGTGTGAAGTTGAAGATGAAGTTGATCCTTTGCAAGTCTATTTTTCCCTTCCTCAAAAATATTCTTGTGTTCCATGACAGCCCTCATGAACTCCTTATCCTCATGATGATGCCTATAAGCTCCAATAAATAATTTTTGAAGAGAACCTAACCAATCAAATTTAAGAGTTAGAGGCAAAGATGAAATTGCTAAGTCAAGGTGAGATGGAAGGTTTAGACCTAAAAGAAGATGTTATGCCTAAACACACCCCATCTACCCTTCCTCAAGAGATACCTTAAGATAAATTAGATGTGAAAAAAGTGTTTGGAAACTATAAGGAATAAAATCAAGTGGTTTTAGCCCAAGGTCTGCCTACCCTTCCTCAAGAGCTTACAAAAGAACCCCCTACACTTCACTCCCAATCTAATTTTGAGTTATATGTGCCACATCCACCAAATATCTCATCTTGTCCTCACCCCATAACCCTTTAAATTTATGTACCTATGGTATGGAAACCTAAGGAGGATTATTTTTTTGACAAAAACTTAGAACTTTTTCTTGAATAAATCCTAACTCCTTGGCAGCCTCATTGGACTAAGTCACATGACATCAAAATGCCTAGTCTTGGAATCACAAAGAAGGAGATGGAGGATCTTGAAACCCTTAAGAACCACATCCCCATTATGGAAGTTGATATGCAACTTGAGATCCATCAATAGGTCCTAAATTATGAATAATAAGCTGTCTCTTGTGTTGAAATTTCTGATTGGGTTGATGAAGGAGAATGTTCTCCTTTTGCCAAAGAGGAAGAAATAATCATTGGTTCTTCCATCACTGTGAAAGATACCATGGATGGGAAAGGAAAGGTTATTAATAATAATTTGTATGATATGTTTGTAGTTATTAGAGTAGGATATACTCATCTTCAAGTAATATATGATCTGGTAAAATATGGAGAAGGTAGCTTTAGCACATAAGTATGTAAAGAAAAACAATCGTACAAATCTTTCCTTTCAAGAAGCATATGCATTTGATGATGATATGTTTGAAATAATAAAGATGGGATATCATCCTGTAAATAAATTGGGAGGAAAAAATCTACTCTTAAAGGATGGAACAAACTCTTATTGGCCTCAATATTCTAAGGAACATGAAACCAATCCTCTTGAAGCCATGCCAACTAAAGAGATACAAGTTGATCATAAGATGAAGAGTGGGAAAAAGTATGAAGTATGTTAAAATGTTCAATAGGAGTATATCTTCATTGGAAAAATATTTTAGGATGATCTACTTAAGGGAAAATTAAGTGAAGTGCCAAGGAATAGGTCTAGTCTACAAAGCATTTGATCCAAGGAAAAACATTCTTAGCACTATGTTTCATCTCACCATGAAGATGATTCAAGAGGTTTTCCTTTTTATCTTGGAAATTATGTATGTTTAGTATATATTTGTGCATAATATTTTGTTTTTAGTTTCCCTTAAGTGCCTTGAGCACATGTGTGTGTGTGTGTTTTATTAGCTTGTTTATCTTATTTTGCATGTGTCCTTGATCTATGTGGTTGAGGTAATCAAGTGATATTATCTTGATCAAAGTCTATATTAAAAGTTCTTGTTGTGTATCAAAATAAATATGACTCCCTAATCCCAATAGACTAATAAGGCTACTGGTCTAGTTAATATAGCAAGCATACTACCCCTATGAGTCACCATTTTGTTGACCAAATTTGACTTTTAAGTTAAATTAGGACACCCCTAGGTAAAAAACTTAACATATAGATGTTTTATGGGGGTATAATTTATTTTAATTAGGTTTATTACATGTTTTTTGATGTTATCTAATGCACTTCTAGCCTTAGTCATAGTTTCATTAGCTTATTTGTTAATTTGGGTCATTTTATGTGCTTTTAAGGGTCATTAATGTAGGTGGCATGTTTTCAAAGGTACCTTAGGTGTAATATTTAATTTAAAACATCCAAAAGGTCAGAATAACTATTAGGTATGTCATTTAAATCAGAAAATTATAGGTTGTCTAACTAAAATTGTAAAAACCAACTGAAAAAGGGAGAAAATAGAACTTGTATGGCTCATGAGGAAGTGTGCCACATGTTAAAAGATCAAGAATGGAATATTAACCTTCCTAACACTCATTTAAACATTTTTTTTGCTTTTTAGGTGTAAAAATTGGGCCAAAACCATTCTTATCCATTTTTTCTCTCTTAGACATGAAGAAGTGACCTTCAGGTTTTTGCTTAGTATGAATAGATGAGGAGGTTTCAAGTCAAATGATTTTGGGAGGTTGTATTACACTAAGAGACATTCATTTCCATATAATTAGTTTGAAAAATGGTGCCATGTGCTTCATGAACCACCTCATGAAATGTATTATAGTTTTCTTCTTATTAATCTGTGTATCCTATGGGTTTTGCTCTTGTTTGGGAAAGTCCATACAACTCAACTACTGATATTGGTTTCAAAGGATCTTGAATATACCATATATTTTTTCCATGGTTTTTTTTAGTTATTAATTTTATTTTATATTCCAAATAACTCACTTTGTAGGAAGGTACCACTATATACAATCTCAATCAATTTTCCACTTGCAGAAGGTTGAATTCTATACATGGGGCCTATAAAACATGTTCATAAAGATGATTTTAAGGTTTTTAAGTATTTATTCATCCTTTATCATCATAAGGTGGTGATTAAATCTTCCATATGGTGTAAATAAGGTGACTATGGCAGTCATGTTGAACATTTCACATAGTCAGCCATGGAATCACACTTGTAGGTGCCCTCAAGAGTTATATTCACATTGAATAAAGATGATTTAAGCTCATTTGAAGTTTATATAAGGTGGATGGAACCATATGAAACCTTAAATGGTGTAAAGGTCATGTTACGTGCTCATAATCCATACACCCTTTCCAATGTTCTTGCCTACCTATATACTTCCCAAAACACACCTACATGTGGTGCTAATAGAGCATGAAAATACCATTTTGAACCATTAATATTGATTATGGAACCCCCCTTGATACATTTATGGTTGGGGAGAACACAAAAAATCATTTTAAGGGTCAAGTTGACAATATTAATGTTGAGTTTACATTCAAGAGGTTGATTGTAGTATTCTGGGGCATGGTCCCTAAAGATGGAAAATAGAGGTCCAGGGGCTTCCTATGGACATCTCAAAACATAGTGGTGAATGGTTAAAATAAAATAAATGGGTGGACCATATTACATATAACATATAATAGAGATATTACAAGGATGAGAGAAAGAGAGTACATGTAAAAGGGTTGTTTGAGGCCTTAAATTTCCCCTAAAACACACTAAAATCATGTAATGACACCTACAAGTTGTAGAAGTGTGAGTGATAAATTGACATCTTGAAGAGAAATAGTGAATCAACTTATGACTAGGATGGTTCAAGTAGTTTGTGTCACACAAAATTTCATGAATATTATCAATGAGGTTGATACATGGCTATGTATGTTGGGTGAATATTTTGTCGGCTAGCTAACTGGTGACCAAAATAGTTCCTATCACCATAGCATAGAGAGATGGGTCATCCTGGTGTGCAATTTTACTACATCAATAGGGTACCAATCTCTCCTCTCATCAAGGGGAGGTTCCCTATTAAATATGTGGAGGCTATATACTATAAATATATGCAGAAAGTAAGACACAGGGGTGGGATAAGCCATCCATCTCTCTTTTTTTAGAGATGATGTTAACAAATAGAGGAGAAATCCTAGGTTATTGGTAAAGGTACTTCTCTTATTTTAGAAGTATCATTCATCTAAGAGCCAGATCCCTTCCTGGATAGTAGAAATCTTGGTGAAGCAATAGAAGGCACTTCTCTTCTTTCTGAAGTGCTTGTTCTTACAAATAGAAAGACTCTTTCTGGTAACAAGTGACTGGTAATTGGGTCCAAAGTAACCAGTAATCTAAGATGTAGCTCAAAGTCTCCACCTTGACTACCCTAGAGTGAGATATGAAGAACAATGGGGGCACAAATTCATCCCAAGGTCCTTTACACAGAAATAGAAAAGAAAAACACACACTAAAAACAATTATGTCAACACAAAATCTAAAAGTAACTAGTTTCAAGACACCTTCCTTATCACTTCCACTAGCTCTATTTGTTAAATTAAATAAACAAGAACACATTCAAAAGATAGACATAAGAACAATCTCCTAAAATGATACAAGCTATATAGCACAAAGTCTATGAATCACTTGCTTTCTCATTCAGATAAAATAATATGAAATACAATCTGAGCTCAAAGTCTCAGTATTCACCTTTCAATTTGGGTAGAGTTTTTCTTCTATATTCAGGAAGATATCCTTAGAAAAATAAAAGAGACTACAATATATAGTAGCCAAGAAAGACTTGGTGATTTTTTCCATAGAATGGCCCATGTTGTACATTCAATGCCTTGAATGCATTTCTAGGTTTGTCAAAGGACTGCATTGAAAATAAGGCAGTTATCTTAACTATGGCATGTCATTTCATCCCATATGTTTTCTCCCAAGTCTATATCATCTAGTCTGTCCCCTCTGACATCTGTGTAGCTATCCATTTTTTCTTTACTTCATGGAAGGAAAAATAGGCCACGTCTTTAATTTGCAAGCCAAAATACCTGCTTAGTGGACTATTCCACCTACTAAAATTACTTCTGCACAAATATTTTAGGCTTTTCCCTCTTTCTACTTTTGTCTTTTCTAGCTTTGTCTCTTCCTGCTATGATTTGAGCTATCGGGCTATCCTTTGGTCAGTCACTTGGTTTTTCACTTAAATTCTATGCTTTATTTGAATTTCCATGGATATTTATTTACTTTAAATTTGACATCTGTGGGACCATCAATGGTCACCAGCTACTTGAACCATGTTGAACCTTAAACCTGTGAACCTATGAAAGTTCATTGGTTCATTGGTTCATTCTATCTCTTTTATTCCATCACTTCTTGGTTTAATCTCTTTCCCACTCCTTGGTTGAACCATCTATCAAACCACCTATTTGCTACTTTTTCCCTTGACTGAGGCTTCCCTTGAACCTTTGAACCTATGAACCATTGAACTTTGAACTCTTTTGGTTCAAGGTTCAATCGATTCATTGGTTCATTCTGTGTCTCATTCAATCATTGCTTCCTTTATCTTTCTAAGTCCCTCTGAGGCCCTGAAATATTGAACCTTCCAACTAGTTGAACCTATTCAACCATTTAGTTCAATGTTTAATGGTTCCATCCTTGTTCTTTGAAAACCTTCTTTGTCTAAGTTTTTTGGAAGGCTCTCTTCTGCATCTTCAAGTTCCTCCCACAAGGGTACCTTCCCTTCAGGATTTTTTTGGGGCAGACTTCAGGCTTCAACTTTCCCAATGGGTTCTTGCTTCTTCAGTGGGCTTTTCCTTTAGACAAAAAGTCTGAAAGAAAGCTTCTTTTCCTTAGTTGTTTTTTCCTTTCAATTTATTTAGGCTTTCTTCCCGAGTGAATTCCTTCGGCCTTCTTCACTTAATCATTTCCATCAGACAAAAAGTCTGAAAGAATTGTTCCTTTTGGGCCTTTGAACAAATATAAAGGAATTCTATCATTTATTTGACCTTCAAACCAATGTTGCCTACTCTCCACAAGGGCACTTGCCTCTTTGGCTTTGGGTTAGCCCCTTGAACCTACCAATTGAACCAACCGATTGAACCAACTTTGGTTCAAAGGTTCAATCAGTTCATTCTTCATTATTTGGCTAAGTCTTTTTGATCTTTTACACTAAGTGCATTGAACCAATTGGTCGTTGAACTTGTTAAATTTGCCTAAGTGTTGAGAGCTTGCTTCTTTCCTACAGAGTCCATAGAAATCAACTTGTGAAACCCATAGAACTTGGCCTGCACAGTCCATAGATTTTCTTCCTACAAAGTCCGTAGATTCAAGCCTATAGAGTCCATAGATTTTCCTCCTACAGAGTTCATTGATTCACACCTATAGAGTCCAGATATTTTTGAGAAGCTTGAAAAATGAGGAATTTGAATGCTCAGAACAAATTTTGAAAAGGGAAGAGACAATTTTGGTCTTACAGGGCCTAAAATAGTTCATATGTTGTCCCAAAAATGAGTGATATTTTTAGGGGACAACAACTAGCTCCAATTGGGGAACTTCCCTCAATTGAAAACTTGGAATAGCTGAGGGGAGTAGAAACCAGAATCTCCAATGCCTTGAAGTGTGCCATTGGGCTATGGAGTCATGCTAACCAAAAAGAAAGGCTCTAAAAAATGAAAATGAAAATGAAAATGAAAAGCACAAAATAGAACCAAAGACTATACAAGTGTACATATGTACATGTGAACTTATCTGACACTTCAAGAATTGAAGTGATTCAAATGATGCCCATTATGAGATAATGAAAATGGTGTTCCATCCTGATAAACCAAAAGGAAACCATTTTGTCCCCAGAATCGGTGACGAGTGAATGGAACTCTCCACCAAGAAACCAATTTTATGTGTCTTCCTCTTGGCCTTTTCTTCTTCTTACCCCATGGTGGGATGTGGTCTTCAAACTAAAAACCATAACTTCTTTCTCTCTCTATGAAGAGTTCCTTTTGCTGACTTCAAAATACAATGGTATGGTCCACCATCATAACTTGTTATTCTACTGGTCTAGTCTAGCACATGCTTTGATTGTCAGTATCAAACTCCTGGCAAACATCAGCTCAGCATCTCCTTTGGTTTGAAGGAGTTTGACCTCTTCACCTTGAGTAATTTTCAATCTAAGCAACAGATATCTACATCCAACTATGGAAGAATTACTGCCATCAAATTCCAGGATCCAAGCATCATCAGAAGCTGATCTTCTATCAAATTTCTCTTCATGGGAGATGGAAGATCCTTCTTGATTTTTACTACACCCTACCAATTTTTTTGATGCCTTGTTTGGATGAAATCTTGGATTTCCAGCTACAAGAATTTCATCAGCTGGGACATGAGCATCCTCTATGGTCAAGAAGTATTTACCCCTGCCTAAAGGCTTAAATAGAATTTGAGCAGCAGAGTCTGATGTTTGGGTAACCACAATCTTTGACTTAGATAGGTCCACACTTGGTTCTCCACTAATGTTTAATTACTCAAAATTGGCTTGTAGGGATTCAAACTTAGTCATTTGAATTTTGGATTTCTTGACATGATCAATCATGGCAAATGACTGAGATGGACTTGGAAGAGAGGATGGGACTTCATCCTTTTGGTTTTTGGGAGAGGGAGGACTAATCTATGAATTTGAAGTAGAAGGTGCAGAGATGTTCAATGTACTTACTTCTTTGGCAATCACTAGGTCCTTTGACTAGAAAGGAAGAGGGGTTCTCTACTCAGCAATTGCAATTGCTGGTTGGCGTTGCTCCTCTATCTTTTCTTTGTCCACCTGTTGGCTTGACTAATTCTTGGACCGGGTGAATACTACATATGATCCTTTGACTGCTTCACCTTCACTTTTAGGTTCATCCTGGTAATTTAGGAAACCAATGTAGGAGTCACCAGTTGATTCTTCTTGATCTTCCATGAAGAGATCAACATAATTTTCTTACTCAAACTTAGGTTGGAAAGAGAAATCATGTTCTATTTCCAGATATCCAACTACTGAGTTGGTTGGAAGCGCTTCAAGGGCAAGGGTCCTTTGTGGGGGAGGAATATGATTTGTCTACCCTTGATTCCTGGCAATGTTGCTTTGATATGAAATTTTGAAATGCCATCCTTGGCATATCTTGATTAGGAGGAGTAGACATACTTTGGGCCATTTGCCTTTTCAAGTCTAGTAGTTCATTTGCTAGCTTTTGCACCATCTGATTTGTGGTGCCTATAGATGGATACTCAGAAGATAAAGAGGATTTACCTCTATTAGGATCTCTCCTTATCTTTCCTGCTAAGATAAGGACATCTTCTAGCTTAGTAGCCAAGTCCTGAGTAGTAACAAGGTCTATGTGTCTAGCCCATCTTAGCAAGAAACTCACTTCAGGGAGCTGTGAGTTGATGAAGAAACACTTGAGATTCTAAGGTGTCGACTGGGCGATCATGGGAATCCTATGCCTCAGCTTGTCAAACCTAGTAATGAAGTCCCTCATAGGTTCATGGGGCTCCTTCTTCATCTATGTGAGTTAGGCTAACAAGGCATGGGCATCCTCTCTAGGCTTGAACCTTTCTTCAAACTTGGCTTTTAGGGTATTCCAGTCTATCACTGATCGAGCCTACAGATGGTAGAACCACTCTGTAGTAGCACCTTGTAGGGTCTCCATAAAAAGCCTGATTGCCACATCTTCAAAGTCCATCCCTATCACACCATAGGCTATGTTGAAGGTTGTAATGTGTTCATTAGGGTGAACTCTCCCATCTCCAAAGAATTTGTGGAGGTTCTTTCTTGAGCTGCATGGAAGTTCATGTAGAGGTGGAGTCAAGTTGAGTGGACCAAATGAGTTACCCTAGCGGCCTTGAACTGCCATGATTTAATTATTTATGAAAATTAGGGATAACAAATATGGGTGGAGTGGCCAGATTGTAAAACAAAAATGGAAAAGAACTGGCTCTACTTTAGCTTGAGGCTTGAGGCTTCAAACTGTGCACTCTTTCCCAGTAGCTCTGGTTTTGCAGACCAAATAAAATAACAGAGATGGAAGAAGATGGTAAGGCTATAATGATAATGGGTAAGACATGGAATGGAGTCACAAGAATATGTAATGGATAAGGGTATAATGATAATGGGTAAGACATAGGTAATGTTTCAATCTAAAACTTGAGGTTCCAAATTGCACAAAATTACTATGTCCCCAAAAAAGTCGCTAAAAACTATTGGGTGAATATTTTGTCAGCCAACTAACCAGTGACCAAAATAGTTCCTATCACCACAACATAGGGAGATGGGTCATCCTGGTGTGCAAGTTTACTACATCAATAGGGGACAAATCTCTCCTCTCATCAAGGGGAGGTTATCTATTAAATATTCGGAGGCTATATACTATAAATATATGTAGAAAGTAAGACACAGGGGTGGGCTAAAGCCATCCATCTCTCTTTTTTCAAATATGATGTTAATAAATATAGGAGAAATCCTGGGTGATTGGTGAAGGTACTTATCTTTTTTTAAAAGTATCATTCATCCAAGAGCCATATCCCTTCTTAGATAGTAGAAATCTTGGTGAAGTGATATAAGGCACTTCTCTTCTTTCAGAAGTGCTTGTTCTTGCAAATAATAGGACTCTTTCTGGTAACAAGTGACTGGTAACCAAGTCTAAAGTAACCAGCAATCTAAGATGTAGCTCAAAGTCTCCACCTTGACTGCCCTAGAGTGAGGTACAAAGAACAATGGGGGCACAAAGTCATCCCAAGGTCCTTTACATAGAAATAGAAAATAAAAACACACACTGAAAACAATTATGTCAGCACAAAGTCTGAAAGTAACTAGTTTTGGGACACCTTCCTTATCACTTCCACTAGCTCTGATTATTAAATTAAATAAACAAGAACACATTCAGAAGATAGACATAAGAACAATCTCCTAAAATGATACGAGCTATACAACACAAAGTCTGTGAATCACTTGCTTTCTCATTTAGATAAAATAATATGAAATACAATCTGAGCTCAAAGTCTCAATATTTAACATTCAATTTGAGTAGATTTTTGCTTCTATATTCAGGAAGATCTCCTTAAAACAGTAAAAGAGATTACAATATATAGCAGCCAAGAAAGACTTGGCACTTTTTCCCATAGAACGGCCCATGCTGTGCATTCAATGCCTTGAATGCATTTCCAAGTTTGTCAAAGGACTACATTGAAAATAGGGTGGTTATCTTAACTATGACATGTTTTTTCATCCCATATTCTTCACCTGAGTTTGGATCATCTAGTCTGTCCCCTCTGACATCTGTGTAGCTATCCATTTTGTCTTTACTTCATGGAAGGAAAAACAGGCTGCATCTTTAATTTGTAAGCCAAAATACCTGCTTAGTGGACTATTCCACCTACTAAAATTACTTCTACATAGATATTTCAGGCTTTTCCCTCTTTCTAATTTTGTCTTTTCTAGCTTTGTCTCTTCCTACTATGATTTGAGCTATTAGGCTATCTTTTGGTCAGTCGCTTGGTTCTTCCTTTAAATTTTGTGCTTTATTTAAATTTCCACAGATATTTATTTACTCTAAATTTGACATTTGCGAGACCATCAATGGTCACCAGCTCCTTGAACCATGTTGAACCTTGAACCTGTGAGCCTATGAAAGTTCATTGGTTCATTATTTCTCTTTTGTTCCATCACTTCTTGGTTTAATCACTTTCCCGCTCCTTTGTTGAACCATTCGATGAACCACATGTTTGTTGCTTTTTCCCTTGACTGAGATTGTCCTTGAACCTTTGAACCTATGAGCCATTGAACTTTGAACTCTTTTAGTTCAATGTTTAATTGGTTCATTGCTTCATTCTATGTCTTGTTTAATCATTTCTTCCTTTATCT
The DNA here is from genome assembly GCA_037957365.1 of Torreya grandis. NCBI lineage: Eukaryota > Viridiplantae > Streptophyta > Pinopsida > Cupressales > Taxaceae > Torreya > Torreya grandis. Next base: position 479,041 of record JARHVA010007790.1, read on the forward strand.
TTCTAAGTCCCTCTGAGGCCCTGAAATATTGAACCTTCGAACTAGTTGAACCTGTTGAACCATTTGGTTCAAGGTTCAATAGTTCCATCCTTGTTGTTTGAAAACCTTCTTTGTCTAAGTTTTTTGGAAGGCTCTCTTCTACATATTCAAGTGCCCCTCGCAAGGGTACCTACCCTTTGGGATTTTTTTTGGCAGACTTCAGGTTCAACTTTCCCGACGGGTTCTTGCTTCTTCGGCGGGCTTTTCCTTCAGACAAAAAGTCTGAAAGAAAGCTTCTTTTCCTTAGCCATTTGTTCCTTTCAATTTCTTTGAGATTTCTTCCTGAGTGAATTCCTTTAGCCTTCTTCACTTAATCATTTCCATCAAACAAAAAGTCTAAAAGAATTGTTCCTTTTGGGCCTTTGAACAAATCCAAAGGAATTCTATCTTTTCTTTGACCTTCAAACCAATGTTTCCTACCCTCCAAAAGGGCACTTGCCTCTTTGGATTTGGGGCAGCCCCTTGGACCTACCGATTGAACCAACTGATTGAACCAACTTTGGTTCAACAGTTCAGTCGGTTCATTCTTCGTTATTTGGCTAATTATTTTTTATCTTTTGCACCAAGCGCATTAAACCAATTGGTCGTTGAACTTATTAAACTCGCCTAAGTGTTGAGAGCTTAATTCTTTCCTACAGAGTCTATAGAAATTAACCTGTGAAGCCTATAGAACTTGTCCTATAGAGTGCATATATTTTCTTCCTCTAGAGTCCGTAGATTCAAGCCTATAGAGTCTATAGATTTTCTTCCTCCAGAGTCTATAGATTCAAGCCTGCAGAGTCCGTAGATTTTTGAGAAGCTTGAAAATTGAGGAATTTGAATGCTCAAAACAAATTTTGAAAAGGGAAGAGACAATTTTGGTCTTGTAGGGCCCAAAATAGTTCATATGTTTTCCAAAAAATGAGTGATATTTTTGGGGGACAACAATGTAAACCCTATGGTTACCTACAGTCTATACATTGAGGAAAAGGAAACCTAAAGTAGGGTATAACAAATGGTGACCCTAAACTTGATGCCCATTTAGTGTCTTAAGACTATAAAAGGTGAATTATAGTTTAATTACATAAATTTTGACCTAAAATAATCTAAAATGGCTCCATACATATCATGAACAATCTCAATTGAGGCTAATATACCTACAGATATGGTCTTAAGGGGAGGGTGTCTCAGTTAGGATAGTGACCCTAGATTGATGCTAGAATGTTGTTTAAAGGTTTAAAATGGAGAATTATAGTTAAAAAAGGTACCTTGTGACCATAAAACTTTCAAATAATATCTTCAAACATCATAACTTAAGTTTAAGGAGTTAGTACTCACCTACAGCAGTCTACAAATAGGGTGTTTAAGTCCAAAAGGGTATTGAATTATTACCCCAAGATAGATACCTAAAATAGTGTTTTGAAGACTTAAAAATAATAATATTAGTTCAAATGGATGTTATGTGACCTTAGGGTAGATTCAAAATACATTTTCACACTTTAACCAAGCCCCAAGAAGGCAATGTGCACCTATAGGTAAGGGTTACTGTTGGAGAATGGAACCACTGTCTAAAAGGCATACTTGGGGAGGTTAAAGTTTATATAAAGGGATGAAATGAATGAATGGAATAAAAAAAATTTATAACTTTAATAATAAACTTAACACTATTCCAAATTATATATTTCATGGAATGAATACCTATAGGTGGACCCTTGTTTCTACAAACACAGTCACAATGAAACTCAATTTTGATTGAGTAAAGAGAGTATAATGGGTATGTAGGATTTTAGGGAGGAATATTTAGGGTTATAACCCCTTGATAATTATCATTTAACTCTAATAAGTGGATAAAAAATGAATTAATGAACCCTTGGTCACATAAAATGTGGTCCATATGGACAAAACCCTGCATAGTCCTTTGCTTAAGAGCCTATCTTGGTTTTGGCAAGTTTGAGGGGTTAGATCATGTAATAAAGAGCTAAAATTTTATATATATATCCATATATACTTTTAAAATATTATTCAAGTTTCAATTTTTTTTAATATATAAAGGATTACCCTCTATTTTGTCTCAGATAAAGGGCACTCCCCATGTGCATATAACCTATAGATTTGGTAGATTGGGTGAAAGAAGCAAACAAGAAGATAAAAATATCATCCAAAGTGGTTTGTAAATATGATGGAATCCTAGGGAAATATTAAACCAAGAAAAAGGGAAAGGATACCAACAAAGGGGACCAAACCATCAAGAGTTACAGACAGGCCCATGAGGCATGGTTATGCCTAGATTTCAACTAGGAGGTCACCTTCACTTCTAGATACAAATGTGTTTTTTATTAAATTTTAAAATTTATAATAGGTCACTATATGTTTTTTTGAACTATTATAATGTAGTAAAAACCATCAAGATTCATTTTAAGCTCTAGGGTGCAGTCAGCCCTGTTAGGCAAGGTCCAAGCCTAAGGCCAAATGGTATGTCACTTGCATTTATAGCATAGTATGATCACTCAAATGAATTTAAACATATTTATGGGGTGTATATAGGGGTTTTCAAGTTATTTTTATGTAGTGGAATAAAAAAAGAAGTCATTTTTGGTCCAAAAGCAACATCAAACTTATGTAAGAAGGTGAAAGAGCTCGATAAGGTGACTTCAAGTGTTCACATCTCTCTTAGTTAATTTCATGGGAGTATAATAAGTTTATATGAGTTATAATATGTCTCTATAAATAAATTTGATTCATTATTTGGAAAATTTTATGTCAAACCTTTATGAATGAAGCTTAAGAGGGAAAATAGGCCTAAAACCCTTGTTAAACCCTTTTAGAGACCCAATGATGGAAATGGAGATATAAATATGATATAATGTCACATTTTAATCATTTAACATATTTTAACTTGTATAGGACTCACTAAAACTCCCTCACATGCCAAATAGCTATATAGACTTGTATAAATGGGGTGAGAAATAGGTTTTTTTTACCATTTTTTTGGTGTTTAGGCTAAAACAAGAGTCTAATATGAAATAAAGTTTTGAGGGAATATTTATACTTTTTATAACTCCTTATGTTCATTTAATTCCTTGAATAAACTTCTAGGTTTCCAAACTAGGTGCTTCATCTTAACTAGTCAAAACTGGCATGTTGGACAAGCTAGTGAAAGGTGTGAAAACTTTAATAGGATGTATTTTTAAGGTGTCCCTGATGTTTATAGGGATATTTAAGGACTTTAAACTTTTCATACACTAAATTTCATGTATTTTTATGGGAAATTAAATCCAAATTTGAAGGCAAGTGTGCAGGGTGCATGAAAGAGGAGTTTTATGGACTGTAGATGATGATAGATCCTTTACAAGTGATTCTAAAGGACCAAACATGAAACCAATTCATGGAGATGAATTATTGATAAAATTAACCTTATTTACAATCATTTTTCCTTTTCTTAATCAGTTATAATTCATTCAAATATGGCTAATCATATAGGCATTTTTTTGAGATAGAATGAGGAGTTTCATGCCACATTGCAAGAGTTTGATGACTTGAATTGACATTTGTAATTGTTTTCATTACATGGTTTGTTCCATACCATATTAAAATTCAAAATTAAATCCTTGGATCATATTTAAAAGTTTCCTTATGACCCTTAGACTTATCTTTTCTCCTCTCTCTCAAGTTCTATAAGAACTAGCCATTTTGGCATTGTAATGGATGTTCCACCTGAGTATGGTGAATCCATACTCATTTTTATACCTTTTTATAAATAATAATTATGATTTTTACCTCATACATTAATTTTATTAGTGTGTTAATTTATAATTTTTTATATCACATAAGTGATAACTCTTCTTTCCTTAACATGATTATTTCATTCTATCATCTATTTGTAGTTGGAAAGCTTATTCTTGTAGGGCATGTGAAGTGTTCAATGAGATGTCAAGGATTTAATGAGTTAGTATATTCATTATTACCCTCATATTCCTCTTGTTTATTCCTCATAACTTTTCACATTCATCCATAACCTCACAATGTGACATTGATGTGAGAAGATGAAGATTGGAGAAGTGTATGTTTAGTTTTTCTCTTGGTTTCAAGTGTAACATGCAACTAGTTGGATGTCATCATGTTATTTGGTGTATCAACACCCTTAAGTTAGTTTTATTTTATTTACACTTATCCTTTTTCACCCCAAGTTTTATTTTAAGTTATGATCCAAAGTGGTACATCAAGAGAGCTATCCCTATCTAGAGATTCACCTCATTCCTTAGGCTACTCATAATCTTAGAGGTGTTTCCATTGTGGCACTTAGATGAGGAGAGATTTTTCATCTCCTCAAAGGTTTAAAATAAAATTGAAAAAAATTAGATCCAATGACATGAATTTTCATGGATCAGGATGATCTGATGGTGCATGATCAAAGCTAAATAGTTGAAGGTACATAAGAATCCTATAGGACTACCAAGTGACACATCCTCAGGGCTAAGAATAGGAAATATCTAATGATAACCCACCTCTAAAATCATGATCTAATAGAGCACATTTATTTGGGAAATTTATATCATATGGTGTGATTTCAAATTCAAAATTTCAAGCTTATGGTGTATGATAAGGCTCGAGCATGTTCTTATCGATCGATGGTATGTAGTTAAATGTACACCTTTTAATAAAAAAAGTACATTAAGTCAAGGCTTAAAAAATGAGACCAAAGTAAACACAATGATGACACACATTATAACCACATTATATATATCATTGAGTAGTGAATTTCATTTGATCCTTTAGATTGAAATCTAATGACATGCATTGATCTGGCCTTGCAAGATCTTATAATATGAGCCAAGATAGAATTTTTAAAGGGCCTAGATTGCATGAAGAAGTGACAAGTGTCTAGACTAGAGTTGATTAATTTACTTAGTCACTTTTATATCCCATAGATGCCTATTTGGATCTAATGTGGTATGTTATATGTATGCATGTGGTAAGCTTTGGTCTAAAAGTTAAACTTGATGGCTCTTTCTTGGTAAATCAATGAGTCAAAGCACAAAAGGTCCAAGAGTCATTCATGATTGAATATTTATAATCATTATTGCACATAATTATATATTTTATGTCATAATTGGATCATTCTTAAGCCATAATTAAAATAATAGGTTTTTCCATGGTGTGCACAAAAAAGGCAAGGTAATTGTCTAGGAGGTTCCAGCTACACAGGCAATCATTCATCAGCATCTCTAAGAAATTAGACATAAGGACAATGTTTTTTTTGCCCTTGACCATGAATATTCTCCCTCTAACTTGAATGAATATTTTCCCATGAAATCAAATATTTTTTTATAAATATCCATCATTCATTGTAAAGGCAAGTGTAATAGTGATTCTTTTATTGCAAGTGGATGAGGATATCAGGTGTGGTAAAGGGGATATTGTAGCTAGAAGTATCTTGGTGGACTTGAAAACTTATTCTACATTTTCTCAAGTTATGGCCCACATTTTTATATTTGAAACATGCATAAATAGAAGTCTTGTATTTTATTTGAGAGTTTGGTTGGCCATTATTTTGGTCATTTGTGTTGGTCTATGTTTTCCTTAGTATAGGCTCTTCCACATTTTGGGATCACTACTATGTGTGTTTTGTCTCTCTTGCTAAGGTAGTTTATTTTTATAGCCATTAGAAATCTCTAATAGCATATTTATATGTCTCCCATATCCAACATAGAGCAAATTCATCATGATTATCCCCATGGTAATATTTTGAAATGTTGATGTATGTAATATTTTCTTCCAGAGTTAATGAAAATGCATGTGGTTCTTTGTTTTTGTTTTTTTTGATGAAGTGTAGTAATATGTTTTAAAAAATTTGTTGATAGGACATATTATTCCCTACTCATTACTAGTTGTCATCTTGGGCTTAGAGCTAGGTTATAAATCCCTTTCTACATTATATTTGGAAATATGTTGTTGAATAACTTGTTAGGGCACCCTAGGTTTATGGATTCAAAGGAAGAAGGCAAATCACTCCTAGTAGTTTCATTAGCTTGCATGTAATTTTTTGTGTCTTTATAATAAATGATGTCATGAATGATTGGAAAAATATTTTCTAATTAAAGACCTCCATCACACCACCCTCCATTTTTTATAGCTATAAACTCATCCTACATTGTCCTACTCTACATATAACACCCCCTTTGCATATCTTAAGTGTTAATTACAAGCAGGTGCATAAACATTATATATTTAACATGTTTCTGTGATTTATGCTTTAAAGCCTAAAACTACAGTATTTTATTTATCCTCTATTTTTTTGAATATCCTTTTGAGTAAAGGTTGCACTCACTTTCAAATCTATTTTTAATAGCTTGTGTTTGGCTTAGAACATTTACTCATTCTATGTGAAAATCCTTCTGAGTGGAGTGAGCGAGTTTGGTTGTGTTCTAGTCATATTTATGTCACTTTATGTTGACAATCCCCATGGAGATTTAATTGAAAAATATCTCCATGTGAGAAAGCTACCCTACAGGTCCTTTCACCTTCATTCAAGTAGAGCCAAAAGTAGTAGGAAAATGACCATACCCTTTATAGGTGCCTCTTAGTCATTTTATATGCCTAATCTAGTCTAGATGCCAAACCCTCCCCTGACTACAATGGTATTATATTAGGTTTTCCATATTTGTTTTACCATTTATTTCAGGTGTGTAAGGATGAGTGAAATATGTGTACAAATGGGAACTAACACCATGAATACTCTAGGTGGGGAAGTAGAGAAATAATGCTTGAGGTATTGCCCATTGGTTAGTAATGTGAACTCTACTCCTTGATAGTCTTTTATTTTGAAGGTGTTATCTTCTAATGTTTTTGTAATTTGATATGGGCCAATCCACAAAGGAGTGAATTTGTCATGTTTACCCTTGGGTTCAAATACCTCATCCCAAATAAGGACCAAGTCTCCTCGTCTAAACACCTTTATCTTTGAATGTTTATCAAACCACCTCTTAACTATGGTTTGGTGTCTACTAAAATTGGAAAAAACTTCTTCTCTTGCATCTTCCATCTGTATGATGTCCAGCAACCTTAAACTTGAAAATTCTTGATCCTCCTCCATGTACTCTTACATGAACCTGTATGTTGGCATCTTGAGTGTGATAGGAAATATAGGTTCTTAATGATATACCATTAAGAATGGTGATGTTTTGAGAGCTTTCTTAACTCCAGTCCTATCTGACCAAAGGGCATACTTAATTAGCTTTTGTGATGTTCTCAGTTTATTAGTTGTATACTTCTTTATGGATTTCATCAAGTTCTTATTTATTGATGCAGACACCCCATTACCTTAAGGGTATGGTTTGATGAGAAATTGAGAACAATGTTGTTGTCATATGCCCATTCTATCATCTCAATGGACACAAAGGTAGATCCATTATCATATACTAAATATACTAGCATTCCAAACCTTATACATATGTTTTCTTTTAATAATATGATCACCTCTTCAGTCTTGCACTACTAGGTTGCCACTCCTTTAGTCCATCTTATGCAGTAGTCAATAGCAGTTAGGACATACTTATGACCATTAAAGGAATTAGGGTTAATGACCCCTATAAAATATAGTCCCCATTAGGCAAAGGGTTTATCAATCACTAATGAATAGTAGGATCATGCCAATCATTGGGATAAAACTTTTGTTGTTCTACTTGCATGACACTTATCTTGTGATTAGTATTAGAATTAAACTAAATTAAACCTTGGTATCTTACAAACTTTTCAGTCTTCATCTCTAGATCATATTCTTAGAGAATAGACATCCACTTACCTCTCCTTTCTCCAAGTTCACATTGACTAAGCATGAGCTTAGTGGTAAGGTCTGGTAGTATTACATGTACCTTATTTATAAGGATATAATGTCTAAAAGTCTTTATTGCCTTGAATAGAGCACATGCTTGTTTGTCAATAAGATAATAATTCAATTCAACATTTTTAAAATTAGTACTCATGAAAGCAATAGGATGATCACATTCATCTATCTTTTGAGTTAGGACTGGTGAAATTATATGGTCAAAAGCAAAAGTGTAAAGATAGAAGTCTTTCATAAAGTCTAAACTTATTATCATAGAGGCTTGTCTAATTGATTCTTTGATTTATTTGAAGGATTTCTTGGTATCTTCATTCCATGTGATCGTAGCATCTTTATTCAACATGTCATTCAAAGATCTCACTATTTCTGCAAATCTAGAAATGAACTTTCTCACAAAGTTTATTTTACCAAGGAAAGACTTTAGTTCCTTTATATTACTAGGGGGTTCTATCCTTGATATTGCCTTTACTCTATCTAGGTCTATAAAGATCCCCTCCTTATTTATAACATGTCCCAATAATTTTCCCTTAGACAAAAAATGCTCTTTTTTAGGTTGAGATAAATTCCATACCTTCTATACCTTTTAAATACTTGTTACAAGTGCATGATGTGATCTTCCCTATTCTTTGAAAATAAAATTAGGTCATCCATGTAAATAATAATTCACTTACTTATGAGGCCTTTGAATGCATGATCCATTTCTCTTTGAAAGGTTTCACCTACATTTATCAATCTAAAGGGCAATTTCTTGTAGGAAATAGTTCCCCACTTGATAGTAAAAATAGTCTTCATCATGTCTTCCTTGTTCACTAGCACCTGATTATACCCTAAAAATCCATCAAGAAAAAACATCATATTATAATGAGAAATAATTTGGATTACTTGGTCAAGAGAAGGTAGGGGGTAATTATCTTTTTTAGATGCTCTATTTATATTTCTAAAATCAATGCATAATCTAATTCCACCATTTTTCTTCTTGATTGGTACTAGGTTAGCTTACCAAATAGAGTGTCTAATGGGAAACACTATCTTAACATCTGGTAACTTTTTGACCTCTTTGCATATCATTGGTTCTAGGATAGGGTTGACTGGCTTTGGTTTTTGCCTAAATGGTTTACAGGATTCCTTTAGAGGTATGGTGTGGGTTATGACCCTAAGATAAAATATATTTAAGTCATCATAGGACCATGATATTACATACTTATACTTGGTTATTAAATATTTGGATCTCTTGGTTTCAATGCTTGTGCAGGTTGTACAAATGTTCACCAACTGAGGTTGACCTTGGAACATAGGTCCATTACATTATAGTCTTTCCAATCTACTTTGGGAATTTTGATAGTCTCAACTAGGTTTTTTAAATCAAATAGTCTCTCTAAGGCTATCATCCCTTTTGGGATCTTATTGTCACTCAATTGAATGACCTTGTCATCAAGCTTACCTTTGAATTTGTCATCATCAAAGTTATTTTTATTGACCTCATCAATGATGTGAGATTCAAATACTCCTGAGCTCATCATGAAATATATGATCTATTGATCATCATAAAATACTTGAAATTGGTTGACATTATCTAGTATTGAGAGACATGATATTAATTAAATGGTAAGGGTTTGTAACTTGGAACTTTGATTGGGCATAAGGTTGGCTATAGCTAAAAAAAAGTTCATCAGCAACCTTATTTTCTTCCCTAGGGATTGACACAATGTTAAAAACATCAAAACATTCAATTAATTCCCATGCTCTAAATTTATGTTTCTTAAGATAGGACAATTTACATTGATATTTACTCTTAACATGATTAACTACTAGTTAAAAATTACCAAAAACTAATAGTTCCTTGACCTTCTATTTCATTACAAATTGTAATCCAATAATAAGTGCTTCATACTCAGCCCAATTATTGGTGCATGGGAATTGAATTTTGTAAGAGGCATTGTATTCTTTCCCAATTGGATTGATTAGTACCACTCCTACTCCAAAACTTGATTTGCATCTAGCACCATCAAAATACAACTTCCATAATCTAGGCATAACATGAGAAGTTTTGGATTTACATACCTTTGTGGTGTCAAGAGTGTAAACACCTAAATCTATGTTAACCATGTTGACCCTCTCATTGGTTTAATTATTTTTAGTAATCATATCCTTAATTTTTGGTTCCCTTTATATCCTAATCTAATTTGGAACTCCTTTCCAAGGTAACCACATGTGTTAACAGTTAGTTGATATATGACCATTCAGTGATCTGGTCTAGTCTCTACTTAACAACATTCCATAAGTATCAAGGATATCCACCACTTGTATTTTAATGAATTGTTGAATCTTTGGTTTAGAAGCAATCTACGTATGAACATTTAATAATTCACCAATAAATTTGACTATTGATTTATCTAATTGAGTCACATCCCTATCATATTTAATTAGATTCAAACCTAATTACTCACAAATACCTTTAGGCATAATATTTGTAAATGCACTAGAGTCTAACAAATAATTATGTAAATTCTTTCCAAATATCCTAACTATAAGTAGGAAAGGTGGACCATCTGCCTTACTTTTGTGTATTCCAACATTAGCATGTGCAGACTTTTGTGGTTTGTTAGACTTCTTAGACAAAGATTCCAATAACAAATCTCTTTGTTCTATAATCTGAGTCAACTTATGCAAATTAATGTTAGCTTTGATGTTTTTCATGTCCTATACTATATTATATCTAGTCCTATTATAAGAATTAGATGCATCAACATTAGGTTTAGAGGTACTTCCCTTAGGAGGCTCTAGATTGTTATCCGATGTAGTATCAGGAAGAGTGTCAAAATTATATGGTGGATTTGATTTAATCAAAGTTTATTTCTTCTCCTTGTTCCTCAGTGGATAAGTCTTCCTCATATATTTCTAAAAATCATAAATCTCTTTAGGGATATCCTCAGGATCATACTCTTTTTGGAATGGGAACTCAAATGTTTCCACCATGAGAGTTAAATTAGCATATTTAGATGACCTTAAATAACTTGAGGTACCTACACCATTATATTTATTAGGTACAAATTCAAAAGTGTCTAACTCTTCTTGAAAGGCTTAAAAAGCATTGAAAATTTCTAAATAATCTAATTCACCATGTTTTGAAGTACAATGAACTCTAAAATAAGTAGGCAAAGCTACATCACCAAGATTTATATCAAGCACATTCATATTAGAGGATGACTCATTGTTATGGTTGTTATTTTGGAATCAATTTGAAGGCCTATTGAACCTTTGGAAATAGAATTTCCTATTAGATATTTCCCTAGTATTGCCAGCTTATTTTTACAACTAAATGAAATCAGTTCTTAGCTTTTAAACTATATTTAAAATAGAATCATTCTCATTATTTGGTTCCTTAGAATTATGCACTTGATTATTGCTACTAGATGTAGGCATCAAATTTTTTTGTTCTTGTGGATGAGACCTATTGACAGAGTTGTTCAAGAATCCTAGGTTTTAACCAGGATGTGCATGGCTCAAAGGCAATTAGTTCAGAACTAGGAGCTTATTTAAGGCTAGCATATTATGATTGGCACTGGGAATGACATTTAGCATGGGAAAATTTGGATTAATATTGGGAATATTGTGTGCCATTTGGCCTTATGGTTGAATCTGATCATTAATGATCATAGCTTTAGCATAAGGATAAAGTGTTAATGACTTGAGTTGATCTTTTGAGAAACATAAAAGTCATGGGATCTAAGGCATACTTGTAGATATCAAAGGCTAAAGCCTCATTAGGTCTATAAATAACTATGGTTCTATTGAACATCTTCTATAATCTAGCATTAAATGCTCATTTGAGTCTCTTTTGACTGTGGTAAACTATTGGTATAGGACACAGGAACTAATGATTTTGCCAAACTGATCAATAAAGTAATTATTAAAATCATCCCAACTACCTATGTAATTTTTAGGAAGGTTAAGGAACCATTCATATGCAACATATTTTAAAGTAAATGTGAACAATATGCATGCCACATCTTCAAGAACAACAATAAAAAGTCTTAAATTATTTTTGAATCTTTTAATGTGTTCTTCAATAGTTATAACATAATTAGGATTAAAATTAAGTAAGTAATTTTCAAGATTATGAGGAAGGTCATGTACCACACCTACCACATTGATTGAGGAACCACTTAACCAAGCCATACCTTGATAGGGATTAAACATAGGAGCACCCTGAATTGGTGAATTTGGTTGACTTTGAAAGTCTATGCTTACCTTTGTCTTGCCTACCTCTCTTATGGACTTCTAACGAAAGAAGGGGAACCCTTATCTTTGAACATGATTTGGTCTTTATCCTTTGTAATTCTAGCTTGAGAGATTTGAACCTTGTTTGAAATATAATGTGTGTCTTATCTTTACAAAGAATGATGATTAGACTTGCAAATTAAACTAATTTTGCACAAATATGTATAAATAATGATAGATTACATCAATATTTAACCAAATTAGCTCAAAGATGTTTCTAAACATGTAAATATGAATGATATTTACATATTTCAAACTCAAATAAATTTAAATTTTTAGAGATCCAATAAATATTTGAACAAAAAAACTATTACTAACCTCAAACACCTTGGATTCATAGATTTTAAGCTATCTTTACCACAATTAAGAATCACACTTCAAATAACATTTATCTTTGTCTAAAAAAGCACAAATATTGGTCTAAAACTAAAAATAGCAATGATCTTTACACAAATATGCTAAAATAAACACAAATATGTAAATAATAAATCAATCTTTGAATTGAAATCACCAAAATTAGTAAAGATGTTACAAATTTTAAAATATTTAACTCACCCTCCTTCTAGCACCAATTTGTCTCCCTTGTTGATGAATCTAAATGCATCATTAGGTTCATATAGTGTTTAAGAAAAACTTCTCATTTCTAAATTCAAATAATCTATTGCATGAGTTTTTGGTTGTGATAATCCTATTATCCCTAGTGGAATAGAGGTAGAACAGGTTGACTATTTCACAAGTTTATATTAGTTGGTGGTTTGGATCCACCATGGCTTAATAGTTGATCTTTGATTTTAGATATGATCTATGCTATTTAAAGTGAATTATGTTCAAAAATAAGTCTAAAACTAAACCAATATGAATATTCACAATGAAGCTAATCTAAGGTGAATTGATTTAAAAAAAGAGCAAAAGGAAGGGTAGGGTAGAAAAGAGAGTGTTGTTGATATTTTCTTCAAACATTATGACAAGTTCCAATTTCATCTGAACACACATTTAACCAATATGTAACATGATTTAGCTTAAGCTCAAATCCTATCACACATCAAGCAAACATCTAAGTAAAGTATGAAATGATGCAAATAAGAACAAGATTTACTTTAAGAATTTTACCCCTACAAGCAAATAGCATTAGCCTAAATGCAAGAAGATCAAAGAAAGTGATGTAAACCTAATAAATTTCAACTAATCCAACATTATCATAAATTAGAAACTCTAAATTTAAATATGCATATCCAAAATTCACAATAACCATTCAAATTTCAAGATAAGATCAAACAAATGAGAGAGAAACCATGATAGAAATTCACACAAGAAAATATGCTTGCTTTGTAGAACTCCTTACTTATATTAATTTTCTCAAAAGTTAAAAATAATTTTTTGGCTCCAAAAACTCTCTTTTTAAAATAGGCAATAACTTCTTTATATAAACAATTCATGATGTATGCCAGTCATTCCTTCTCAACATGCAATTGGACAAGTGTCAACATGCAACTGGATAAGTGTCATAGACAATCATCCATTTATAAATGTTTCAAGACCAATTACCTTATTTAACTATGACTAATAATCCATGTGATTTATAAGCTACACATACATTTATAAAATAAAATATTCCTTTGAAAGGATTTATAGGGTCTTTAACTCAAGAATATACCATGTCAACTTAATTGACCTTTGATATGCCTTTGTAACTACAGCCTTCTCTATAAGATATTTGTTTTATAATGTTATTCATTGATCCACTATAGATCAAAGATATATCTTCATGAAAAATTATTTTTATTGATCTTCTAGGCCCTTGAGATCCCTCTCAACCCTTTCAAAATCTTGTTTGATGCCCTTGGCATCTCCTATCTTTTCTTTTGATGATAAAAGTAGACTCATGACCTTCTTACTATCCACTCCTATTTTTTCCTTGTATTTGATTCCTAAATTCCTACATGAATTGACTAGTTTTGTTCTTTAATTACTCATCAATTATTAAACCCAAGGTACTAAGCATGGTAGGATCTTTGATCAAGTTATCCAATATGTGTAACATTGTATCTTCTTATTGTTTGAGATTCTTAGAAATGTCTTCCATCTACCTAGACCAGATGTTCAAGGCCTTGATCTTATCAATTAATATGGCCATAGTCATATTTAGGTGGGCTAGGCTGATTATCTTGAACTCATGGATTTGAATTTTTAGTTAAAATCTTGAACAAATCCTTCATTTGGTAGCTTGAGGTTTGCCATTGGCTAACTTGGCCTATATTCATAATACTTTATTTATTTATTTCATCCTACCTAATCTTGAATGACTTTAAGGAATTGAGTAAGTCAATCGTGATGTCCTCATATAGGTTTAATATATATTTTTGGATTGATAAGATGGCTTGTTCTTTCAAATTTTATTCTATTGCAAGATGCCTTTAGTCATTGTAATAGAGCCTCCTTGCAGACATGTTCTTCTGTTGTGATGGGTTGTTATTTCTTAATGGTTCAAAATAATCTTGACAAATTGTTGTCCCCAGTATTTAGAGTTGTGGAATCAAATTATGTGTCTTTGAAAACCCTCCCTTGTGTATCTAAAGTTAGATAGAGCTATTTATATTCCCTTGAAACATTTTTTTTGGCTGCCCTAGTTGTGGGCTTCTCTATATTGCTTACTGGTGATCTGTAGCTAAATTCTTGATTGAATTATCCTTGTAAAAATGACAATTCAACCTTTTGGGCTTAATTATAATGAGCATAGGGTCAAACCAAGTTTTTTGTACTTTTCATGGATTTATTGAAGGTTTTTATAGTGTTTTAATGGAAACAAATATTTTAACTTGTGTGACCTTTGTGACTTAGATCCTAATTAGATTGTGTACTTATGCTCTTGCATTTCCCAAGTCTACAAAATCTTCAACTTGGCATATTATACTTATGTGTCTCTGATGTGGCATCACCATGGCATCCCTATGGTATCCCCATGGCATTTTAATGGCACTTTTCTCATTAATATTTAAAAAGTAACCATTATATTTTGAAAACTCCATTTTGATCTCACACTGTTGATCTTGTTTGCATGGATCAATCGCACTCTGTCAATCATGATCTGAGAACTTGAATACTATTGGTTGCTTACTACATTCTCCATGGTTATGACACTTGTCACTTATACATTTACTCTTAGCTTTACTAAAATGTCAACATTGATATTGTACCATCAATCTCATTTACATGGATTAATCATGATCTATCAATCTTGATCTACTTAATTATGCATCCTACTCTGCAGACCATTGATTAAGATGTGTATGCTCATCCATGCACCATCAATATTTGAAAGTTTCTTGAGATATTATTTGTGGCTCATGGCTATGCCATGTGTCATCTCTACATTTATTTATAGGATCCTTGACTTTTTAACATTTACTATGCACCATTCAATCATCTTTGTCTAATCAAATGTGTTCTATTGGATCTTGATCCATAAAGTCAAATGCCATTGGCTACTCAATTTTATTTCATTAATATTGTGACACTTGTCACTTTCTCACTTATCCTAAGGATTCATTAAAGTTTTGACTCAATACATATCATCTAATCAATCTTGCTCGAGTAAATGCACATCATTGATCTTTAGAAGATGTTTAAAATTTATCTTATGGATGAGGCTTTGAATTTCAAATTTAATCTTGCACCATTGGATCATTTGCATGGATCAATTATAGACCATTGATCCTATAAATAAAAATGATATTTAAGTCTGTGCTTGGGAAAGTAAAGAACTTAGCATAATGTTATTGTACTAAGGTTTTAATTTCATGTTAATAAACATGGGTAAGACCTTAGGATAAACATTTTAAACTAGGTTTTGAGACATAATAAATGGGAGCCCACAAATAATAAAAGACACAGCATATAGTTATAGCCTAAGGTTTAGGTAAGGTTTTTAGGCTAAGTCTATAGTAAAATGGACCCTTCATTTGGTTAGACCATACTAATGATAAAAGTTACTAAGGGACCATGGGACATAAAGGGACAAAGTAAAATATTTTTATACTAAGGTTTGGTCATGTTTAAAAACATGACTAATCCTTACGGATAAAAAAATTAATCTAAGTCTATGGTTTAATTAATTATTCCCATGAAAATTTGAATTTGATTCAAGATGATTTAAGCTAGGGTAATTTGAATAAGGGTTTCAATATGCTTAATCATGAATTTAATTTGATCCTTGATAGACCAAAGGCTAGTAAAAGACTAAGTTGATATAAAAAAATCATGAAACCTAGGCATTGTCCATTCCAAATG
The DNA here is from genome assembly GCA_037957365.1 of Torreya grandis. Lineage (NCBI taxonomy): Eukaryota > Viridiplantae > Streptophyta > Pinopsida > Cupressales > Taxaceae > Torreya > Torreya grandis. The sequence continues at coordinate 495,470 of JARHVA010007790.1, forward strand.
GACTCCATTGGAGCTGTAACCTAAAACATGAAGATCTAATGTTAGTAAATTTAGGCAAGATTAAATAAAAATTATGAATAAATATGCCAACCAAATTAGGCTTGAATGATCTTCAAATAAAGACAATGTGCAAACATGCTAGTGGTACTCTAATCAAGTGAATTTTCAATTTTAACGTATAATTTGAAACAAGGGTCCTTATTTTTTAGAAATGGTGGTATGTTAACCTTAGCACATAGTATATTTGTTTTGGGTGCATAGCTAGCATCTAAATAACTTATCCTCCTAGCATCTATCTTGTTGATGGCCCTCTAATGCCTTCATCTAGTGGGTTAGGCATCAGCCCATTATTATTGTTAGCATTATTGATGCTGATGTCATTGTATTACTTACTTGTGGTGCCAAACTACTTATTGTGTGTTGTTTCCCACTTTACATCATTGAGATTGACTGAGTTAGGATGTTTTCACTTAATTTCTATTATTGTGAGCTAACATCCAATGGTCTAGAGCTAGTTTTGCTCACCTCCTTATAGGTAATAATTAGTTCAATCACAAATTTACACTCCAAATCTATAAATCATATAAAATCTATATCGATAATAGGGTTAATTATCACTCTTATACTTTATTCAAGTAGGGGATCTAGTGCATAAGCATATGCCATAAGTTAAAAGTGGGTAGGTACATCAAGCATATCTTTAGTCACCAAGTCTTATAGGAACCCAGTGCATTCTACACCCATTAACTATTGAGATTTATTCATTGCTTCATTATTTCTCTCCTCCCCACACTATTATATTTCAAGAGATATTTCCCCATGCCCTTCCCACTTTCTATGATTTTTCTCAGCACTTCTAAGTTCTATATCTTCCATCAGCCTGCATCATCTCTTATTATAATTCTATCTCTTGAGCTCTTGTGTGTCAATCTACTTTTCCCCTTTCATTATGCTTCACCAACACATCCCCTTCTCCCCATTTGTACTACTCATATGTGAAAGGAATTTATCCTTTTATTCTTAAAGTTTCAAATCTATAATCCCCCATTAGCTTCTTGAGCTTTATGCTAACCTCTTTCACAAATGTACCTCTAGGTTTGCACAAAAACTAATACTCTACTTCCTCAAGGCATAAGTATGTTGAAACTATAAACTCAATCATGTAACTATTTATCACTCATTTCCACCATTTATCTTCAGCTCTAGTCCAAGTAGATTCTAGATTCTCAAGCCTCTCTAGGCACTCCTTCATCCACTCATAGAACTATTCATAGCTTCATCTTCTATGGGTTGCATATGCAACCATAGGAATACATGCTTAGGTAGTTTTTAGAAAAAGACCTCATATAGAGCATCATATAGGTTTTTTTGAACCCACTTTCTTGATTTTTGACCTCTACATGTTGGATGCTTTAGTGCAAAGCTATCTTCCCCCTATTGCAACTAGCACTCAATGTTTTTAAAGGAGATTTGGAGCATCATTTTATCACACCATTACAGCAATAAACTTTAACATGGGTCCCAGAAATGGAATCAAAATGTTGTATAAAATTTAGTATCACTTTAAGGTATGTTTAAGTTAGTTTTGGACTCATTACAATTAGGCACAAGTATGGGGTTGTCTTTCTGCACTCAACATTTAACATTTGGTTGTGTTGGCATCAATTCACATTATGCATAGGCCTTATACACTCACCTAAAGCATAGTAAAGAAAGAACCGGGGCCCATATTGGGCTAGTTATACCATGGCACGAGGCATCAAATATAGGACTTGGTTATTTGGAAGAAGGTTTTTTTTAGACTCTTTAGCGCAAGCCTTTCTTGGGTTAAACCTAATGGTTTATAGGTACAATCCTAATTAGGGGTGGTTATATAGTCTTAATGGTGTAAGTCATTATTTTACTAAGATTAGTGTCATATAGGTGCTTTGAAGGGTCTAAGGACTACTCTCACTTCAAGTATTCACACTTACACGAGTGCCTCTTAGCAAGAGTAGGGACATTTTGTGTAGGATCTCTCTATACTTAGGCTATTTCTATAATATATATTGATTTCATCAATATTAGAGGATTCCATTGATGATGTAAATCATAATCTTTAATACACATTACTTAACATAATTGAAGTTAACTTATAGAATTACAATCACATTTAAATAACATTACCAAGGTACATAACCAGATTGAGCTCAATTTGATGCAAAATTCATCTTCATTAAAAAAAGTTTAATTAAAATAGAATACATGACATTTCAAACAAAAAAATGGCTTCCTCAAGTTATCTAGTGACCTAGAGGCTCATAGGTGATGTTGGGCATATACAAACAGAACCTTTATGGCATCTAAACTATCTATAGGACTAATGATAGCTATTACATAGTATGCAAAACCAATCCTCTAGAGCTTCATTATATTAGAATCACCCTCTCTTCAACTCACTAGTTTGAGATATTTTTATAGCCTACAATATCATTTCTTCCTAGGGTGCAATGTGCATGCTGAGTGTTGAGATAGATCCTTTGTTGATTATTCTACCACCTCCGTCACCTTGTGACCTTCATTTTGTAGTCACCACATCTTGTCCAACCTAGAAGATGCCCTAGGAATCCTAAAAATGGTTCACCACCTATAGATTGCATAAGGTAAGCACTAATTCCTCCAGTTTATGCCAATATTCCAAAATATAAATCACTCAAAATGATTTCCTCATGTTGAAGTATTTACCATGTTGGCATGAATCCCATACTTATCAAAATAAGGTCCCAATATGGGTAATCAAGTTGTAGTGATGAGTTGAAGGATTTTTGCCTTGAGTTAAATCATCAAATTAATATGATGTTGTTTTTTAGTAAATTAATGCCCTACCATGATTTACATAATATTTTAAGTTAATTAAAATGATTGAAATGGTAAAATCAAAATGAGTTGACTATTTTAGATTTGATTGTATATATTGAAGACAAAATATTGGTCTATAAGATTAATATTTGGCATTAGACCTTGTGATATTTTTACCTGAGAGTGATCTAGACATGTTAAATAATCTCTTAAATATGTTAGAGATCATATAAATTATTATTTTAGGTGTTTAATATCAAGTTTACATGACTGTGTTTTTAAGCTAGTTGGTAATTCTGAGTGGGCTACTTACAGAGAAAGGTTTGAGTGTATTTGCCCTGAGTTGTGAAGTAAAAAACATATGGTGATGACCCTAAGGTCATATAGATTATTTATATATGTTTTTTCCATGTTTTTTAAGAAAAAATATTTTTTACTTTGGTTATTCAAAATGGACTTTTTGAGTATGCATAAACCTAATATGAACAAGTACTAATGGTGTGATCCAAGTAGTGGTTTGAGATAAAAAGTGTTATGAATCCTAAATAAAGATTATAATGGGTATATTAGAGTGATATATGATGTTTTCCTACCATGTGATGTGTTTTAATGTGCTCAAATAAGATCAAAGGGTAACATGTGCTAAGTAGGCCAAATGGGTTTAGGTCTCCATGAGATCTAAAGGAGAGATAAGAACTAACTGAATTAGGTCAGACATAAAGGGACTCAAAGAACATTTGATCCATATCTATGATATTTATTAATATCCATTCCATGTTTGACATAATAGGATAAAAGTGCTTAGCTGACCAAGAAGCATATGAATAAGAAAGTCTTGTATAAATATTAGGCAATTTTAAGACTATTTATGTATGTAAAGTGTAAGAAAATAAGATAACACATTTATGATCATAATAATGTCTTATATACCCATCATAAGAGCATATAGTATCAGTGATGAATCTTTTGCGTAGGTTATAGATATGAGGATCAAGGTCATATGACATAATCAAGTCAAGAAGAGGGCTATTTGAGTGAAGAAGGATAGAGACTAATTTTGAGAGGGATAGAAGTGTGTGAAGAGATAAGGAAGGAGATAATTATCTATTGTATGATCAAAAATATATTTTAAAGGTGATAAAGTTTTTTAGGTGGCTAATTTGGTGTTAATTCATCTAGGGGATTGGTGCCTCCTTGCAAGTGGGTACTTGTTAAAGCCTAGCTGAGTTGGTGCTTAGCTAGTTGGGGTTGGTGTTCCGTGTGAATTTCGTACTTCAATAAAGTTGGTTTTTGTATTATAGTATTTTATTCCATTTACATCATCAATGGTTTTTCTTCTCATTAAGGGTTTCCCACATATATCTTGTGTTTATGTGTTTTCATGCTCCTATGGATCAGTGATTATACTTGATAAAATGTACATTCTTATTTAAATGATCTATGATTACTTAAGTAATATTGTTAAATGAATTTTTTAAAGAGTGTCTTGATCCCCCCTCTTAGTCATTTTAATTCTAACACTTCATCATCTTGATAACTGACCATGCCAAAATTATAAGTGTATTAACTCTTTTATCAAACTATTTACTTGGTTACTAAATTGATTACCAAAAACATAGACTAAGACAAGTACTCATAAATTAATGCCAACTATATACTCATCATACCAAATCTAGAAGAATAAAACCTTAGGTTTTGTAATTCATTTATTCTATTTGCCACCAAATCTAAGGTGAATCACCATTTTAAAATCTAAATAGTGCTTCAAACAAAAAAATATTCATTGTGGTACCTATTATATCAACCAAATTAGGATTATATTCAACATTACTATTAACTTCAAAACACCATGTCCACAGTTGACTCATCAAGGCCCATGACTTTATAATCTTAATTGATATCCATATTAAATACCTAGGTCATCCATGAAACTTATGAAATGTGTCTAGGTCCTTAAAAATGTTTATAATGTAAGTCATTAAATCATTAGGTTTTAAAATTTCAAATCATTCAAAGTATTATAGGCTCATGGTAACATCGATCATGTTTCCCTAAAACATCCATACCATATAAATACATCATTATCCAAATTAAAAAATCAATTATTAAAAACCTCTTATCAAAGTGGCATAGTCAAGAATGCCTAACAATATGTGTTATAGCTCTTGAAGACAAATTTTGATAACAAAATAACTTTATATGCATGAATTTGCACAAGAAATAGCTTAATTTGCATTATTCATTTCTCCAATTCACATATGGCCTAGTGTCGTAATGTAAAATGAGAATAATTTATTTTTCATATTTGAAATTGACCGTGCATATTATCAATCTCATATAAAATCATTTGTGTCTATGAAACATTGTATACATTGCAAACAAACTACAAAGCATTATAGATTGATACTAAAAACTATTTTCATTAATAATAATGTATGCTTTTGAAACCATTTAATTAACATTAAAATTTAAAATTTCATTCAATGTATCAATTTAAATGCATGTCTATGTACATAAAAATGTATATTTAAATGTATGCAAACGAGTTAGCCCCTGCCAATAGTTTTAGACTTTATGGCATAGGTCATCAATATGGTAGAAATGAAAACATGACAAGACCTTTAGAAAATAAAGGGGGTGATAAAAATAGGATCAACAAGGACAACATCAAAGTTATATTTGGATATAAAATGAAATTTAACATTATAATAAATATCATGATTTTTATCAGACAAAATAATATTGTAAGGAGATACCAAGGAAATACTTATGTTAATATAAGAAGTTTAATTTGAAACAACTATGTTTATATGTGGAATAATATTAAAATTGAGTTTTCAATATAGTAATGTTGTGATTTATATTTATTTATGTTTCCTACTTGAATAACTTTAATACATGTTTATGTACTCCAACTAATTTTGTTTCATGAATGGTATTGAAGTGTCATTTGTATGTATAGCATAACATTTTGTCTAAACATGTGTTATTTTAAAAATATAGTTTAATGAATCATTGTATTTTTTAACTATTAATTTTAATTATATATTGTAGTCAGCTTTATTATAAGAATTTTTTCATGCAAATATGTACATGCTCCTTTGAGTTAAGATATTCATCATTAAAAACTATTTATACAACTAATAAATCTATAAAATAATAAGATTCAAATGTTTTCTTTCCCATTAATCCTAACTTCCACAACTTACATTATATTTTTTTCATGTTTGTAAATAATTTTGAGCCTTATATAGGTGTAGGCAACTTGTACCATGTTTACATTTGTGATTTAAAACAAAACAAGAGGGTGGTTTACCCTAATTTTTATTTCATGTGTAATACCATTAATATTTAGTTAAATTTATTACTTTAGGAATATATACCATTTAATAATATAAAATAATAATTTTAGATCTTCCCTAGTGGCTAAAAATAGTAAACATGCCAATTTAGAAATTTTAAAATAATCAGTGGATAATATGGAAGTAAAATGATTAGAAGAAACAAATGATTCTTGGATTTTTTAGTGTGGACCTGGACTGTATAGATTTGTAGTTACAACTATAAAAAAAATTCCTTTAACTGTATAAGGATATGATCACCTCCTATGCCATTCATGACTTGGATAGGATCAAAGTTGACCTAGTTTGAGCATATTTTATATACTAGAGTATCATTTGTGTCCTATGCAACATTTTGGGTTTTGTATAATTTTATGCCTATGCTCCACTAGATGGCATACCTTCAGTACATGTGATTTACTAAGTGTATAGAACTACCTGAGTGTTTTCTTTAATGTTCTTGACCTAACTTACCACAATATGTTATAAAAATAGAAATGGAAGAATTAGTTGGGCTGAGAATATAAAATGTTGTTACAACTACATATTTTTTACCATAAATAGACCTATTTTAGTTCATTTTCAGTTTTAATGGTGAATTGAGAGAAGATCCACCTTCTCTCCCTAATGTGAGATGAAACTACATGCACATTCTTCTGGGGAAATTTTGATATAATATGTAATATAATTTCTTAAGTAGATATAAACCAATTTGGAGTGTGCCTAAACGTGAAATGAATATATAAAGATTTAAAACTTGTATAAAACATCAAAAATATCTCTTTTTGATTATATCTTTTTAGTTCCTTGATTAATAAAATGTTCATAGATGATTTGTATATATAGGCTTATCATGGTTTGAATTAAAGAGCTATTGGCACATAAATTTATATGAAAGAAAAGGGAAACAACTAAAAAATGGACCCAAAAACCATTGTTCATGTCCCAAAGGAAGATACAAACATTGAAAAAGAGAGGAAAGAGAAAATAGGCTCATGAGCACAAAGAAACATGACAAAAAAATAAATATAAAAATGGGACCATCGGATCGTACAAATACTAATGAAGACAAACAAGCACTATTAATACCCTAATTCAAGGTCATGACTAATATATATATATATATATATATATATATATATATATATATATATATATCCAAAAACATTATAATAAGAAGGCCTCCACTAAAATTGTGTCTACATAATGCTCTTAATTTTGTGTGTGAATGAGAGTGATGCATATGTGCATCAAATTAAAATGATATATAATTTAAGTGTGTATCTATACTTAATATTGGTAGAGGAGTAATATTTCATATTATATGCCCATCCACACCTTTTCTCATCTCGTAAACTTTAGTATACCATAGATGATAATCATTCTATAACAAGTAATCAATTCCATATATGTTTTTTGCACTAAATTTAAATTAAAATTAACTTGAAATAAATTTTAAACTTAGAATAGAATAGGAATAAACAATCATGTTTTGTATCTAACCAAATTCTATTTTAATCTAAAAAAATCCTATTCTAATTATTTCGATTGAAAACATTCATGACAAGTGTTAGACATAGCCACCACTTCTTTGGGAGTTTTGTAAACCCTCATCCTACCTCTTGTTCAAGTAAATAGATAATGGTTTGCTCCAAGGAGATATTTTAACTTTTGTTTTGATATTACTCTAAACAAAATCTCATGTTTGACCTTCAATTGAAATTACTCTTAAAAATGCTCATGTCTGGCCTTCATTTGAATTTACTCTAAAAGATACAATTGATATTCACTTGAAGGTGCTTTAAAAATGCTCTGATATATTTCATCATTTTGAGGTGATGGGTTTAATAACATGTTCTTTCAATCATTCATCTCAAAATAAATAAATTTACAAGAACCATATGTAATAATTAGATTGTATATAGTTAGTACCATTTTTAAATTTGATTAAAAAACATGTAACTATTATAAAATATTATATGCAAATTCACTATAATGAAATTATTTTACTAATAAACTAAAATCACAATAATGTATCATGATATGATTGAAATTATAAGAAAATATGAATAAATGATTAGCCAACTTGAGGGGGAAGCATCCACAACCTCATAATAATAATAATAGAAAGCATAATATTATAATAAAATACTAATGACTACCTCTTATATATACATTAATTATGTTATGAAAATAACCTAAGTTGATTTTACTATGAATATGAAGCTATAGAAATGATTATATGACTTAATTAATATCATTATAACCAAAAATCGGCCACATGTATCCCAATACACACTATAGGCTATGTGTAACATGCCCTTATCATTAAAATAAACATTGTCTTTGATATTGGTGATAATTAGGTGCCCTTGTAGGATTTATTCATCCTCTTTTATTGTATATTCATTAACCAAATTCTACCACTTGATTAGATAATTTTTAATCACCCTCATACACAACCTCTTAGTGCATGTTTTAAATATTCCCCTAGGTTCCAAAATGATTCTTCCCACCTCATCAAGCTCTGTTAAATTTGTTTGGGTTGAAACTCTTTATCCAAGAACCTTATTTAATTAAAAAACATGGAAGAAAAAATGCATTTTTTTAAGTGAGGTAACTTTATTTTTTATGCTACACTATCATTCTTCTGCAAGACTTTATAAAGGACATAATACTCAAGTGAAAAAAAATATATCCTTATTTTTTTGTTTCAATGAAATTGTATTATATATATATATATATATGCACAAAAATACAATATCTAACTTTAGAATATCATTCACTTAATGTTAATCAACTTACTACTTCATGTGGTTCTATGTTATTTCTAAGTTCTTTCTAAGACTAGAGAGTACCTTTGTTTTTGTGTTGAATGTGTTATGAAAATACAAAAAAAATGTTTTGACCCTAAAATATGAGGTGATTGATGGTGTATGGTACCCATAAAGTGCCAAAAATGGATACATGTTAGATTAGGTATTGAAATAAATGTTATACCACCATTCTACTAGTGTCAATCATTGAACCCATCTTTCTTGTTTATATAAAGCAAAATAACAAAAATAAGATTTCAAACACTTGTTGACCACCTCAAATTTCTTATCATATTTTAGATGATAAGATGAGATAAGATCCATCCAAGTACCAAAACATGATAATAACTTAGTCCAATAATTACTGGTAAAGATAGGATCATAATCACTTACTATGATCTCTAGGGTCCCATAGAGCTTCTGAATTGTATCCATAAAAAATTTATCATTTTACTTGTTAAAAATGTTTGTGATGATGTGAAAAATTGGTAATATTTGGTGAGTGTATCCATAATAACCATGATGACATTTTACCCTTTAGATTTTTGCATCCTTGTAATGAAATTCATGTAAACCTCCTCCATCTCTAGCTAGGAATAAATAGAGGTTTCAATATACCTATGGTCTTGATTGTATCACTTTTATTTTAATGATACACATACATTTTTTCATAAATTTTTGGGCAACCCAATTTATCCCTTCCCAAATGAATCTTGGGTGCCCATGTACTACAAAAGCATGAAGTTTTGTAAGAAATTTTTTCCTAAGGGTTGAATTTTTTATAGGTACACCTTATCCTTGCACTAGATACCATTGGCTTCCCACACAAATTTATCTAACATAATTAGAGCTTGTTGGAGATTTGAAATAGACCATTTATAACACCATTATTATCACACTTTTATCATGCTTCATCCACCCAATTGATAATTTTAAGGACATGTTACATAACATTACCTCTATCAACTCACCTCTCTTGTATAGTGAATTAGCCACAATATTCCCCTTTCCTTAGTTGTATACAATCTCAAAGTCATATCTAAAATTCTTAGTGACCCATTTTTATTGGTATTTTGATGACAACCTATGTTCCAAGAAGTAATTTATACTATCATTATTTATCTTTACTTTAAAGAGTCTTCCCAAAGGGTTTTCATTATTTTGCAGCATGAAGGATAACCATCATTTTATTCTCATAAATGGGTCTCATCAAATTCTTAATTTTTATTTGGTTAATTTAAAATATAATGGGTCATCTTTCTTGCATGAATATTTTTCTCATGCCATATTGTGAAACATCATATTTTTAATGAATATTTTGGATAAATCAAAGGTAGTTAGAACTGGGGTGGTGAACATGGCCACCTTAAGCACCTCAAATACCTATTTTTTCACATAATTCCAATGGAAGGAGTGATTTTCCAATAATGATGTGAGTGGTGCTTCTATTTTCCATATTTTTTACATAACTACATTATTTACCTGTGAGCCCAAATAATCCTCCAAGTTTTTTTAGGGTTTTAAGAACTTTCCATTATACCATAGCCTTAATCTTGTGATGATCCACCTTGATCCCTTCATGTGAAATAATTAATCCCAAATACTCAACCTTATTGACTCTAAAATCAAATTTGGAAGGCTTGGTGGAATCTAGTGTTGTTCAACAATATCCAAACCTTAAATCACATGATGCAAGTTTTCCTCCCTTATTTTGTTATATATTAAAATATCATCAAAGAAAACTAAGAAAAATTTATATATAAGTGGTTAAAAAATAAGTTCATAAAACTCTAAAATGTATATGGTGCATTAATGAATCTAAAAGCCATGACTAAAAATTCATAATGGACCTCATGGTTTGTAAAATTTATCTTATCAATATCTTTATCTCTAATTCAGATTTGATGATATGTAGGATAAAGATTGAGTTTTTAAAAATAAATAGATCCTTTTAATTCATGTATCAAATCATTATTAATAAGAATGGGTAACCCATCATTGATGGTGTACTTTTTGAGTTCCTTGTAGTCAAGACACATGCCCTAGATGTCATCCTTATTATGTAACATCACCATTGGATAGGGATAAATACTCAATGATGGATAATACCTACTTAAATAATTTCATGTTCCATCTTCTCAATCTCATTATTTTAGATATATGGGTACCTGTAAGACCTAATATTGGGTGGTTGGTACTCTAACACTAGTTGTATGGCATGATCATGATCCCTTTTGGGGGTAATTACTTTTTTATATATCACCAAAAAATAATGAATTATCCTCTAAAATACCCTATAGATATGATAGTATACACCCCTTTAGTGGTTGTACCTCTATTTTAAAATTTTGATCTACAAACCCATCTTCTCCCTTTTTAGAATATTATGAATCTAATAAGAACTCACCAATTTGGAGGATTTTCATGTAACCCATAGAGTTAAAATTTCTTTCCCTTAGAATGGAAATGTATGAATATCTCTTATAAATGTATTTACATCATTCCCAAGGTAATTATCCATTGAAATCCAAACATAATGTTTGATCCACCCATAGGAATGGGAAATAAAGGTTATCTATTAGATATTTTATCATCAAGAGTTTAATACTATGAAATTTTTATAACTAGTTGTGCCACCATCTATAATTATGACTTGGAACTCTAGAGATAGATAAACAAAATAGTTCAAGTGCATATCTAATATATTATGGATGAAGTTATGAGCACTACCTAAGTTAATTAATATTATCACCTTTTGATTTTAAAAATATCCACTACCTTGAGGATTTATGTAGTGTTGATGTTATAAAGTGCTCAAAAATAAATAAATAGTTAGCTTTTTTTTATTGCTCACATGGATCATCATCTATCCCCCATGTTATTGATTTATCCTCTTCTTCAATGGCACCTTTAATGAAAAGTAAATTATTTTTTACACATTTATTTCCTTGACTATATTTGTTATCAAAATTAAAAGATAATTATTTTAACCTTTTTTCTTCAATTTATTGAGGTATTTATATGCAAATGGAAATGCAACTAATCTATATATCAAACCTAGCTGTGAGAATATAAATCCTACTTGTACTTTCAATTATTGATACATTAGATATTTAGGTTAATGACCAAGATGGATCTATTAATCCTAGCAAAGGGATATCTTACCACAATAATATCACTAGGAGGGTTCCAAAGCCTCCAGTCAAGCAAAACTATGCAATAACCCTAACTACATCCTATGTTTTCATATTCACTAAAGTATAAATGATAAAAACAAAGTAAAGTTATAATATAGTGCTCACCAAAGATTTTGGCACAAATAGGGATTAGTAAACATGCATAAGAGAATCCTTATTAAGTTATGTATAGGTAAAAACCTAATGTAGGGAGAGAGAAATATATACAAAATCCATTAATTATGTTACTTATGTCTACTAAAAGAGAGGAGAAAAGTTAGAGATACTTACCTTGAAGATGAACCTATCGAGACTCAATCTCTCCCTTGGCCAAAGGTGCTTTATAAGAGGTTTTTTGATTTGTAAGGATCACTAAGAAAAGTCAAATCATACAAGACTTTTCCATAAGACAAGATTATTCTCCAAGTAAAAACGTTAAGATAAGACTTATCAAGTATAACGGTGTAAGAGCAAATTATAAAAAAGCACAAATGAATAATTAACTCTTATTATCTCTCTAAGAATGGCAAATTTAATGTGTTTATATAGTTGAATCTAACACTAATCCTTTCCAAAATTTTAGTCAACAGGGACATCCCAATAGACTATGTATCATTATTGATAAAGATAAATTAGATCTTAATCTAGGTCTTTCAAGAGACGACCTAGACCCTAAATGAGTTTTGTCAATTAGAGTATAGGGTCGATGGGGATGACAATGTATCATAAACTATCAAAATGTATTCTGGGCTAGGGAAGTGCTAATGAAGGTAGAAAATGACTAGAGGAGGGTGAAATATAAGAGTCAAAGCTTAGAGTAGTGTTTTTAAGAGATAGTTATGTACATAGTAAGTGGTAGTATGGGACAATAATCCTATGAAGTACTAATGGTCTACCAACCCCTTTCCTAGTGCACCCCTTAAGGCATGTAGTTAGAGAGATTGAGACTTGATAGGTTCCTACAAGAGAGAAATAATCATTAATTGATCAAATTTGAAAATATTCTATATATACATATGCCCCACTCAAATCTCATCATGTGTCACTCAGGTGTAATAAGAGATGGTGTTTTAATAAAAATACATAGTAACACACAATGTTGAAGCTAAAAAATTATAGTATTTTAAAGTAAAAATAACTAAAATTAAATGACTGAAAGGAAAATAATTAAAAAAGTAAATGTATGCATACTTGAACTTACCTTAATTTTTGGATGGTTGTCTAATATGTTTGTAATTTTGATTGTGGAGGGTATAAATACTTTTTTCAAATAACCCAAGGATACAAAACTAAAGATAAAAAATAAACAAATTTATGAAATACAAGATAAATGATGTTATTTGAATGGGATGTACTTAGAAATTTGGATAGATAGGGTGATAAATGGTAAGTTAGACCAAATGACCAAGTTAAAATTTATTTTAAATTGGGTAACCAAAAATCCAAGGCTACTAAAGACCCAAAAACTCAAACAAGTATACCTCAAGTAAGAAAGGTAAAATCAAAAAATCAAACTCATGATACATGTTAAAATGGTAATCAAACATCAATGTGAAAGTAGTAACAATCCTTACTTAAACAAAGATGGACAAATAAAATGGTAAAATAACATTGATGAGGGATCAATAACATTCCTTAATCAAAAATCAATGTAAAAAGTGTGTAAAATGGAAAATAAAATTATTGAGTGAGAAGTAACAAACCAACCTCAATAATGGAAAAAGAACATGAAAGTTGAAATAGACTCAAGTATCCTCAAAAAGGTTAGTACAATAATGAATAATGGTAAAATAAAGTAAAATGATACTTAGATATGTAAATCCATGGTATAAAGATAATAATCCATAGTCACTCAATCATATTGTTTTGTTCTACAGATAGATAAAACTAAAATAAATTAGCACTAGTATGTTTTTAATAATGTGAAAAAGAGGAGATATAGAATAAATAGGAAAATAGATTTAGAATCACACTTTCTTATCAAAGGAGGAGATGAAATGGGTGGAGGGTAAAATTAAGGAAAAACCAAGGTAGAGGAACTCTTTATCAAATTCAAGACACTCAAATTAATTTTTTCAACACAAGAGGACATTTGACATTAAGGACTCTAAATAGCTTCTCCTAGCCACACAAATCTTGGCTCAACAAATTTAGTACGTAGATCATCCCATAAAGGCTATATTCATAAAAATTAAAATAGACCTACCTTCCCACAACATGTTCCCCATTCCTTAGGACCACTTATAGAGTCATCAATCTCCTATGAAGATTGGGTAATTGCATGATAAATTAGGTAGCACCATAAAGTTTGTTGAATTCTCCTATTCCAATATATTGGCCTACCACACCCTAATGGACCTTGCCTTTATCATGAAGACAATTGTGGAGTTTTGAGGTTTAATTAGAAATAGGAGATATGTTATTTATCACATCTTTTAGTGTTATTTTGAATTTTGACTTTATATTCTACCTTTTGTTTTGAATGATTTGGATTTTAACTTTATTTTATGGATTTTTCTATTTCTCCTTCATACATATTCAAAAAACCAAGCATGGGTGCTAAGGATGACTATCATTTAAAGAATATGGACTTGGTTTTTAAGAGAGAGAAATTAGAGAGCATGATGTCTAATATTCTCATTAATTTAGGTGAAATAAGATTGATAGCTTTATGTTGACCTTGGTTTATCCAATGTGGAATGAAAGGAAAGGAAATTAAGAGGAATGAAAACATAAAACAATTTTAATTACTTCAAATCATAAAAAATGTGTCAAAGGGTAAAAAAATGATACAATGATAGTGAAGTGTGATTCCTTATCATAAGAATTAGGTAAGTGTAGTAAAACATGATATCACCCTATTGTTGTGTGAATTTTATCTACAGAAGAAGTAAAAGCTAAAGCTGAAAACAAGGGATCAAACACTTGTAACCATTGCAAACACATTATAGCAAAGGAATATTGAATTAAATATTGTGATTTTATGAGTAAGGCCTAGTCCTATCCATGTTCTTACATTACAACTCATAAAATAGAAACCCAAGAGGGTATACAAATCATTTCAAAAATAAATGAAAAAGATGGTATTTATGAGGAAGGCCAGGTCCTATCCATGGTCTTACACTATAAATCACAAAATAAAAACCCAAGGGGTGAAAAACTCATTATAAAGTAATTAAATAATGAGAATAAAATGAAATCATGATGAAGACCAGGTCCTATCCATGGCTTTATAATGCAAATCATGAGAAAAAAACCAAAGGATCAAAGAGAAGGAACTAAGGTTTGGGAAAAAAATGACTATTATAGAGAGTGAGACCCATGTAAGTATCCTATAAAAAGTGTTATAAGGATATCATATTGAAATCATGATAATATGGGAAAGTTCTAAGCTAACATCTATATCAAGGATGAATATGTGAAATATAAGCCTATGTATCTCAGAAGGTTTCTTGAATTTGAATTCATTTGGTGTGATGCAATGTAGAAGAAGAGTGGGAATCATAAGATTCCCTAATGGGTAATTGGATATAGGTATAGGCATTATAATATTCCCTAAAGGATGAAGTAATAGATGGTTGGGCATCACAAGATGCCCCAAAGGTTGAAAATAGGAAGAAAAGAGCACCCCATATAGTGTTTAAATGGATTCAGGTTATCCAATAAGATTATAATAGGGGATTTCATGATGTTTGATGAAATAAACAAATATTAAGGAATAATAAATAAAATTATGGACAAATTCAGCCAGATAAATGATAAAGTTGTTTAATAGGGAATAAAGTCAACCAATAGGTACAGAGTTAACTGGGTCGATAGAGTACTACAGAAACACAAGCTAAAAAGAACACATAGTTATATGGGTTAACTATGTACTATTGAATAAGGGATATAATTAAAGGTTAAGATTACATAATCATGCAAGTTGACTAAGTACTATAGGTTGGAAGATGAAAAATAGTTTGTAAGAGACTGTATCAACTAGAATGATAGTGTTCTAAAATATGGGAAATTTTACAAGATAATTTGAAGTAAAAATGAAAACAAGCACACAATCAATTGGATCAAAATGATTGATCTAATTGGAACACACATCAAAAACCTTGTGCCAACACTAGCCAATGCAAGTTTTAAAATATAACACATAATGATCAAATAGCAAGCAGCAACTAGAAAGTAAATGCTAACTACTTGGTCATCCTAAGTGTTATTAAGTTATAATAAAGTGTAATTTTAGTGTGATAATAAATTTAGATGAAATAAGGAACTAGAAAGAAATCTAAAGTTAGTTTTAGTAAATTTGGGTTAAAAGGGATCTATATTGGCAATGGTAATGTCTTGGTATTGGGGCCTACCCCCTCACTTCAAAATCCCATAGCAATAAAGGTGTTAGGTGATTTTCCAATATATACCATTAACCATGTATTTATACTTGGCCAAAAAACTAAGTCTACTTCCTCCTTGGTGATGAAATCCAAGTAGTTAGGCCTTGGGAATAAAAATATTTATTGTTTTTTTAATGTAAAGTGGTTTGGTAGTGTGTGCAAAAGAGTAAAATAGTGTAACTAAAATGGTAATTTGAAAAACCACTTATTTATACTATGTTAGTTATTATAAGCATGTAAATGAATGAAAAGAAAATGTGAATTACTTATTAGTAAATAGATGTTAATTCCTTGATTGATAATAGTATAGAGTCAGTTTAGGTAACATTGTATGCAAATAGTACATAACAAAGTCAAATGGGTCATTATTGTTCTAAAGAATCAAGGTCTTTAAGAATAGAGTTAAATAGGTTGACTATGTCTCTCAAATATAAGAAGACTATATAACTAAATCGACCAAGTTGATCTAGTTAGCTTTAGGGTTGTAGTTTATAATACTACCAACTTGTGAAAAATAGTATTGAAAGAAGAACTCAAATGACAGAGAGAGATGAGAAAGGAACCTTAGTGGGATTGAATATGAATTATATTGAAATTTTTTATGTTGTATTGCTTTAGTTTCTACTTTAAAATTATATAAATTTAATCGATTGGTTCGACCAAGTTCTACAAAACCCTATATGATGAAGAATAAATGATGAACAAAGTCAACATGTTTAATAAGGTTTGTTGACATGTATGTTGGTAGAATAAAATAGTAGACAGGGTCAACCTATTCTATAGTGTATTTTAATCTATAACTAAAGAATAATATTGTATAAAAATACTCAATCTAGTAACTTGTAGTTGATGAAGACCTACATAGATAGAATGGAGTCATTTTAAAGTGATTGTGTGTTAAACCTAACACAGAAAGTTAGAACTATGTCAACTATTTTGATAAAAAAATTGTAAATATAGAAAAATATGATATTAAGACAAAAATTATAGCATGAAATAAAACCTATAAGTTTTAGATTCACATTGAGCTCACCAAAATGTATGCAAAGGGAAATGTAAATAATCTATAAGTCAATCTTAGCTTGGAGAAGATAAATTCTACTTACACTTATGATTGTTGATACATTAGATATTTGGGGTCATGACCAATATGGATCTATTAAACCTATCCAATGGATTTATTACCATAATAATATCACTAGGGAGGGTTTTAAATCTTCCAATCAATAAAAACTATGAAATAACCCTAACTAGGTCATATGTTTTCATACTCACTAATGTGTAAATGACAAAAATAAATCAAAGGTATAATCTAGTTCTCACCAAATATTGTGGAATAAATGGGTTTTAGTAAACATAAAAGTAAACATGCATAAGATAATCCTATTTCATCTATGTATAGGTAAAACCCTAATGTATGGAGAGATAAATATATCTAAAAGCCATTACTTATGCTACTTTTATATACTAAAATAGACGAGAAAAGTTAGAGATACTTAACTTGAAGATGAACCTATCAAGATTCAATCTCTCCCTTGGCCAAAGGTGGTTTTAGAGAGGTTGTTATTGTTTTTAATGATCACTAAGAAAGGCCAAAGTATCCAAGACTTTTCCACATGACAATATTCTTCTCTAAGTAGAAACCCTAAGCTAAGACTCCTCAAGTAGAATGGTAGAATAACATATTGTAAATAAGCACAAATAAATAATTAACTCTTGTTGTATATCTAAGAATTTAAAAATGAATGTTTTTATATAGTTGAATCTAAGCCTAGTCCTTTTATAAAGTTTAGCCTATTACAAGTTATCATTGATGTCAGGTGGATTGAGCCTGTCATTGATGTCAAAGGGAGTGTGATGCATGGTGATGATGAAATGGATGTGTATGATCTTTAAGGTATATAATAAAGTTATAATATCATAAAATGAAGGTTTTGATTTATTTTCATGACTCTCAAAATGAGCTAAAAGGGTAAGTCCATTGGTGGTCTTCTCATAGACCTTGTCCTAAGACCCCAGGTGGCATGATGAGGCAGCATGATTAGGTTTGGAGGATTTTGATCCTATTTAAGCTTTTTTTAATGATTTATGACATGATAATGAGTTTTTGAGATAATTAAAATAATATTTCAAGGTGTATTCATGTATACACATGATTAATAGTTATAGGTCTAGTGTGCAAAGAGACCTAATGAATAAGGTGTAAGGTTGAGTTCCAAAGGTGCCTAGATATCATGTGAGATTTTACAGAGGTGTAATAGGTTTTATAAAGGTTTTTTTACCAAGTATGAGGTCTTTAATTGAAGGAGAAAGTAAGAAAACAAGTTTGAAGGTCTCTTATGTATGCATATTGAAGAGATGAAGACTTGAGAAGGAACTTTTGATGCTCATTATCATGTGTAAAATTTGCATGGTATACTAAGATATTTAAGAGAGATGAAAAAGTTTCCTATAAATTATTTCCAAGAATTAATAGGTAGTATTAATAATTAAGTTGTATGAACAAATGTTAAGAATGAAAATTGGTCTAAAACCCTCTTAATGACCCAATTAGATATATATTGTTGTAAATTTCCCATAATATATTTTAAAATATATTTTTATGATTTTAGGTGGTATAGGACTCCACCAGACATCTCCAGGTGGTAGTGGTTTGTTAGGATAGTGAATGGAACCCATAGAAAAACCTTTATTTCTAAGAAATTTGGTATAGTAGGAAGGGTTGACCAAGTCAAAGAATGAAAATAATTGGAGGAAAATGTTTAATACTTTTAATTAATTACCATTATGATTTTTTAGAAGGTTATAAAAGTCAAAATTTCTAAAATGGTCATGTAATTTGACCTATCGCTAAATTGGGTAATAGTGAAGATGGTGAGTAAAACTAGTCAAAGTGAGAATGTGTTTAGGGATGAGTTTTAGATGATTAAGGATGGATATAATTAATTAAAGTTGTTTTTTAATACATATACCTAATTTAAATTTTCATTATATGTTATTAAAGTCATTTAAAATGGTGCAAATGTTGTTCACATGATGGCTTGTCTAAGTTGAGACAATGAAGGTGTATGCTTTAGAGATTGGTCTATATGTTCCACATTTGCTTTATATAATGTGTGTGTGTGTGTGTGTGTGTGTGTGATAATTATATCATAGGACCTTTTTAATGAATTATAATTTTATTTAAATGTTTCTACAAGTGTTGGAAGTGATGTTCACCATGACTGGTTCACTAAGCAAAATGGCAGACTTGAGTAAGTGAGTGAGAATGGTGAGCTTAGGGATCTATAAAATTATATGATGCATATAATGATTATTATGTTTTATTTTATGACCTAAATTTTATATAAATTATTTATTAAATTTTTTTAATCCCTTTAAGGAGTTGTAATATGGAAGCCAAAATGGCTTATCTAGTTGTGTATGGGATATGTAAAAGAGGCTTAACAAATTGGTCTGTAATACCAATGTTTGATACCATAACCAATTATCAATATATTTTATTATTATCTATATATAATTTATGAGTTAATAATTTTAATAATTAATCTTTTAAGTTCCCTTATAGGAGTTATAAATAGCATTCTTCATGACCATGTTGATAGGTTTGTTGGCAACTCTATGTAGTCATCTTGCAGAGCTAAATTTGAAGTGTTTTGGATAGAGTTAAATAATAAAATTATTATTAAGGTGTTATATATCTCTCATAATTTAATTTTCATTCATGATAAATTCCTATGTAGATGTTGGTATTCAAATTTTCTTAACTAGGTTTTGGAGCAATCAAACAGTTCTGAGTGAGCATATGAAAGTTGTAGGTTTGAGGTCTTATACACTATTTAGTGATATATAATGGAAATTTTTATGTCCATTATGTCATTAAATATATATTAATGTTATTTTTTCATATTTTTATTTTTAAAAATTTATTTTATACTTTAGTTGTGTGAGGCAGACTTTTTCTATGTGTGAAGGGCTAATGGCAAGTAAGCCTAATTACATGGTTCAAGGAGTGATTTTCTCTAACAGGTGGTATGGATATATGTGTATGTTATAAAGGGTATATTTTACATATATTTTAAGTTTTTCATGTATTTTTATAGGCTTATGTTACTCTAATGTGGCTAAGTGTAATATGTTGCTTGAGATAGACCTAATGCACTAGGTCTCTAAGTAGGCCTAAGAAGAGATTAAGTTCTAAATGAGTTTGGAAGACCTATGTATTGAATGATTAAATTTTTAAATGTGTATACTTACCTATTAAAATATTTATACATGTATTTAAATATTCTTGGATAACCAAGGTGGGTGAGAGTAAGAATCTTGTATAAGTACAAGGCAAAATAGGCTTATTTGGACTAGTTGAAGGAAATGAGAAGATAAGTGAAGAAAAGATATCATGTAGGAGTATAATTAGGTCATGTATAACATAATATGGGATTATATAATCATAAATTAACATATAATATTAGGTATAAGTGTATATGACAAGGTCAATTGACCTAATGAGCCTAGTAAGAGCCATATTGAGTGAGTGAGCCTAAAAGGATGTTTGAGAGGGGTAAAAGGCTAAGGAGATATGAATGAGTTGATTTATGATTGTTATAACATAATATATACATAAAATTTGTGTTTCATGTGTATTATATTGATTTTATTTCATATATATAAGATAGAGAGATGAAGAAGAGGTTATAATCAATTGATTGAGCAACAGGGTGTCTTAAGGTGATCAAGCTTGTCTTGGTTGAGTTGGTGTTTAGTCAAGAGGGAGTTGGAGCTGACTTATAGGTTTTATATTTTATAAGTTTTATTTAATTTTATGGGTTGGTTCTAAGACACTTATGTGTTTATATCCTCCTTGTAATTTGGAGCTTGTTAAAGACTAGTTGAGTGGGTGCTTGACTAGATAGGGGTTGGAACTCCTTGTGGGGTTGGTGCCTCACTACATATTGATCCATTTACTATAGGATAGTATTACTATTGGTGTCTAAATTTTTTTTATCCCCCATTATTTTTTCCCACATATCTATTATTTTCATGTGTTATTGTCTTTCTTCATGCTCATATGGATGGTTGATTATGCATTGCTATATCTCTAGAGTAGTTTGATTGTTTGATGAATGATAAGAGGAATTTAAAGTAAAATTTTTTACACTGATTCACCCCCCTAGTGGTTGTGCTTCCAACATATACAAAAATTTTAGCCTAATTGACTTTGTATCATCATTGATAAAGATAGATTAAGTCTTGGTCTAGGTCGGCTAGGAGCCAACCTAAACCCTAAATGAGTTTTATCAATTAGAATATAGGGTTGATGGGGATGAAACTATATTTTAAACCCTAAAAAGGTATTGTGGGATAGATAAGGGATAATGAAGGCATAAAATTACTATATTAGGATGAAAAATAGGAGGCAAATCTTAGGGTAGTGCTTTTAAGAGATGGTTGTGTAGATAGCAAGTGGTAGTATAGGACAACAATCCTATAAAGCACTAATGGTTTGTCCACCCTTTTCCTAGTGCACCCCTTAAGGTGTGCACTTAGAGAGTTTAAAACTCAATAGGTTCCTACAAGAGAGAAAGTATCAGTAATTAATAAAAGTTGAAAATATTATGTGTATATAGTATTAACTAGGTAGGTTGAGGGAAATATGGTTCTAGGATGCTAAAATCTCTAATGTTAGTGAATTTTTTATGTTAGGTTGTGGAGCTAAAAGCTTCAACTTTTGTAGACATGGAGAGGTTGTTGAGTTATAGAAGTGCCAGCATTAGCATTATAACTGACATCGGTCACAGACAGTGCAGAAGGAAATCGGCGACGGCAGGGAGTCGGTCGACGTCGGCAGAACCAGGCAAGCAGGGACCGACGTCGATCACCTGTGTTCCAGAATTATTCATTGCATGAACAGTTAGTTAGTTGAACTGAGTGTTTACATGTTAAGGGGATAATTATAGTCTCAAGTTGAGTGTCTAATTATTTTAGTTAGAGTTCTATTTTTGTATGCATGGGATCCTATTTAAAGACCCATGAGACATGTATTGTAATTAACCAAGAAGGCAAGTAAATCATTGAAGCATTGAAGCAAGGTCAAGGAGATCTACAGGTGTAAGGTCAAGGAGATCAGCTGAAGCATTCAAGGAGGGGATTATAACTCAGGTTGTTGAGTTGGGTTGAGCAAGAGAGAGAGGGAAGAAGGTCTTGAGGTGTGGCAAGCCTTTGAGGTGGAAGAAGAAGTGGCATCTTTCTTATTGTATTTTCTTCTAGTAATATTTAATACAAGATTGTGTATTGTCTCTCAAATTCTTTGTTGTCTCAAGTTTCTAGTTACTTAATCATTCTGGTATAATTCCATGTTTAATTGCTTATAAGAAAGTAATCAATTGTGCTTCCGTTGGATAAGGGGTTCCTAACAGTTGGTATCAAAGCTATGGTTTTTAGGGAGCAAGTTATTGTTTTTTATTATAGGTCATTCACAGGGTTTTCTGATTGAGTGGGAGTTCAGCAATGGCAGAAGATAGTAAGCTACAAATGGAGAAGTTTAACGGCAAGAATTATCAACATTGGAGGATGCAGATAGAGGATTATTTATATCAGAAGGATTTGCACTTACCATTGGGTGGGGTTGCATGCAAGCCCACATATATGAAGGATGAAGAATGGAACGTTCTTGATCGGAAGGCTCTCGGTTCCATAAGGTTGAGCCTTGTATCGTCTATGATTTCCAACTTGTCACAGTGTAAGACAATGGAAGAGTTGATAAAGTCCTTGGCAAATTTATATGAAAAGCCCTCAGCATCAAATAAGGTATTTCTTATGAAACAGTTATTTACTTTGCAAATGCAGGAAGGTGGATCGGTATATACTCATCTTAGTGATTTCCATGGTTTGGTAAACCAGTTAGCTTCAGTCAATATTATTTTTGATGATGAAGTAAAGGCTCTCTTGATATTATGCTCTTTACCTAAAAGTTGGGATAGTTTGGTTATGGCAGTAAGTAATTATGCATCTGCTTCTAAAATCTTAAAAGTTGATGATGTTGTGAGTGTGATCTTGAATGAATAAATATGTAGGAAAAGCACAGGTGAATCATCAGGGAATGCTCTAAGTGCAGAAAGCAGGGGGAGGCAAAGAGAGAAAGTGGAGCAAGGGAAATCAAGGTCGGGAAGGAGATCCAAATCCAAAGGTATTACCTGCTAGTTTTGTGGAAAGAAAGGACACACAAAGGAGTGTTGGTTGCGAGATAAAGAGAATCAACCTGAAGGTAAAGAAGAAGCAAAGGATGTAAATATCATGGTATAGGATGCTCTCATACTTTCTTTGGATAGTCAGGTAGGATCATGGATTTTAGATTTTGGTTCATCTTTTCATGCATCCCCAAATAGAGATTTGTTCCATGAGTATGTCCAGGGAGACTTTGGAGTGCTTTATTTAGGGGATGGTATGCCTTGTCAGATAGTTGGCAAAGGGAAAGTGCAGTTGAAATTGCAGATAGACAACACATGGGTGTTGAAGGAGGTCATGCATGTCCCAGTTCTGAAGCAGAGTTTGATTTCTATGGGAAGGTTGGGTGATGAGGGATGCACAATAACCCTCACAGCAGATTCTTGGAAGGTCACCAAGAGTGCACTTGTTTTAGCAAGAGGTAAGAAAGTAGGTACTCTTTATCTATCTACTTGTATTACTGATTCTACTTCTGGTTTATCTACTTCAGCTGTAAATTCAAAGATGTGGCTTAATAGGCTAGGTCACATGAATAAGAAGGGAATGGATGTTCGTGATTCAAAAGGTATGTGTTCAGATTTGAAAAGCATAGATAGAGTTCATTGTAGGAAAAGGAAATTTGATGCCTTTGACAGGAACAAAGAAGCCTTGGTGTTTATGGAGGAGATGAGGGACAGAGATCAGTCATAGGGGCTGAATAATTCTGAGTAGGGTAGTATGGATAGAGGTTTGATCCAAGATGAGCTCGTGGATGAAGGTTTCATCACTTACAGGAACACACAGACACCGACATCGGTCACATGGCACTGACGTCAGCCAGACAGGTACCGACATCGGTCATGTGCAAACTAGCAGGGTCAGTAGAGTCGACAGGGGAAGACTGACATCAGTTAGGCAAGAACTGACATCAACAGGGGGGACACCGACATCGACCAGGGGTAATGACGTCGGCAGTCAGGGTCAGTGTAGGGAACTAACATCGGTTGGGAGTAAGTTGGGAGATGGCTGAGATCGGTCACTGGAATGGATGATGGGCAGACAGCAAGCTATCAAGGAGTCTCAAACACCCATATGGAGGTCAGAAAGGGTAAGTGAACCTCATATTCATTATTCACCTTCTTTATATTGCTTACTGATAGTCAAAAACTAGGAAGATGGAAGAAGTAATGCAGGTAGAGTCTAGAAACAATGGGAGCTTGACATGTATGAGGAGTGTGAGTCCTTGGAGAAGAACCAAATAGGTATTTGTTGGTAGAGTTGTCAGCTAGAAGAAAGCACTGGATAGATGGATGGATTCCCGTTTTAGAGAAGAGAGTGGATGGACACGTGAGACAGAAGGCTAGGGTATATGGTCTTGAGTTAGTTGCAGGATAATGGAGGTTTGACCATTGTTTTTATCTTTACCAGGTTGGATAATATTAGCTACATTATCCTATTACTGTATTGTGTTACTTTTTGCAGGGTTTCATATACAGGGAGTTTTCTGAGCTATGGGTAAAGTTGGTTCAGAAGTATGTCATGAAGAATTTGGGAGCAGCAAAATTATTTTGGCATAAGTAATAGTTATAGCATCATAGGTTGTGTGGTGGTTGGTCTTTAGGGGAGAGCTTGAAGAGGAATATAGAGCCAAGGGAACAAAATAGATGGAGTATAGGTATAGGTATAGTTACAGCTATTTATCTCCAAGTAGGAGATTGTTAGGTTGTGGAGCTAAAAGCTTCAACTATTGCAAACATGGAGAGGTTGCTGAGTTCTAGAAGTGCTGGCATCGATAGTATAACCACCGTCGGTCATAGACAATGCAAAAGGAAATTGGTGATGATAGGGAGTCGGCTGACGTCGGCAGAACCAGGCAAGTAGGGACCGATGTCGATCGCCTGTGTGTTCCAGAACTGATCGTTGCACAAATAGTTAGTTAGTTGAACTAAGTGTTTGCATGTTAAGGGGCTAATTATAGTCTTGATCTGCGTGTCTAATTATTGTAGTTAGAGTTCTATTTTTGTATGCATGGGATCCTATTTAAAGACCCATGAGGCATGTATTGTAATTAACCAAGAAGGCAAGTAAAGCATTGAAGCAAGGTCAAGGAGATCTACAGGTGTAAGGTTAAGGAGATCAGTTGAAGCATTCAAGGAGGGGATTACAACTCAGGTTGTTGAGTTGGGTTGAGCAAGAGAGAGAGGGAAGAAGGTCTTGAGGTGTGGCAAGCCTTTGAGGTGGAGGAAGAAGTGGCATCTTTCTTATTGTATTTTCTTCTAGTAATATTTAATACAAGAGTGTGTATTATCTCTCAAATTCTTTGTTGTCTCAAGTTTCTAGTTACTTAATCATTCTGGTATAATTCTGTGTTTAATTGCTTATAATAAATTAATCAATTGTGCTTCCGTTGGATAAGGGGTTCCTAACATTTTCCTCTTTTTTAAATAATAACTTTTCCTTGCCCTTGTATGCCATGATAATATAATAAGAAACATTAAGTGGTTTAAGCATAGGAATTTCATATTAAATTTGGTCCTTTAGACTATGAATAAATAAGTCATTCATGTTTTCATCAGTAATCATCTCCATATGCAAAGATAAGTTCTAAAATTGATGAATATAATCCTTGATGGAGCCTATTTTCTATAACATTTCCAATTGGTTGAAATGATTCTCTATAAAATTGTCACTATAGTGCATTTGTAACTCTTATAGATACTAAAATATGGTATTAGAAACTTTTCAATGTTATTTTTGACCTACCTTTAGTTTACATGAATTTTACGTATGAATATGGATCTTATTCACCTTTTTCACACATTCACATGCCTTACATAGGTCAAACCTTCCTGAATTTCTATCAATAACCTATATGAATTCCATAGTATATGTGCCACATGTTTAAAATTATATTTATATTATTTCTCGATCATCATGTCATTATTCTTGCCTTAAATACCATTAGACTTGGACTATTCTATAATTATGGACTCATCCAAACCTAACAAACTCATCCTCCACCAAGTAATAGTCACTTTTCAAATTTATATTCTTATTATGGGTCAGGTCATATATTTCACATATTGGTGGTATGAAAAATTACCAAAAAAATCCCATATAAATACATAATAGGTCTAATCATATTCTGATCTAGCATTGGTTAATAAATCCTACTATACACATTTACACATTAAAATGGACTTCTTTATTTTTTTTAATTCAATCATCAATCATAAGGAGTAGGTCCTAGTCAATTTTGAATCACCTCAAATATAAGCCAAATATATCATTTTCCAAGTATCAAAATCTAAACCATAGGTTATAGTCATTAAAATAAAAATATTTCATGTATACACCCAATAGGGAGAACCACATGTGGTATAACTTGTCTCTTAGGAGTATTGTATATTTAGGCATTGCCCATACATTCATCATGGAGTGGTTGGGTTATCTCAACCTACATTATTTCCCATTTTTAGGCCAAAACATAGAGTTAAAAGTGGACCTATGGTTTCAAACAGAAGGAGATATGTATTTGGAATTGTGTGCACAAATATATTTTGAAGATCACACACAATGATGTTTGAAATTAAGCATATAAACCTTTATAGAAACATAAAATCAAAATTCACCCAAATGAAATCATATAGTTTAAGGATATAACATCATTCAATACCATATGTAGTTGGATGATTATGTCTAGTGCATCTATAGAATTATATTTGGTTTCCATCCCTTTCTGATATCTAGATTAAATATTAGATCTACATAGTATAGTAAAATGCTAAGTATCTTAATCCTCTTAATAATTCAATAAATATTAAGTTTAATTATAAAATTAGGTCATGCCTTTTACATTTATATCTTTATTTATTTTTAATACATCATATAATCTAAATTATTTCATCACTTTTATATTGTTAAGTTCATTAATCAAAAATAAGGTAAAACACTCCGTAAAAACTAACTAGGTGACACTGAGAGCCTTTATTTTAATCTAAGCACAAAACCATTGATATTAAATGAATTTTTCAATATGTATAAGGATGCCATGATAACCTTTTACTTACATGGGATTTGATGTAGATCAAAAATATATCCATTTTTTGATCCAATTGAGTGGATCCTTTCCATCAAATTTACACATATCCACTTTCAGTAGCAAGTTATGCAGCACATAATTAGTGTTATCCATGGGTTCAGAGTGCAAAACATTTTAAAAAGATTTGGTTTTCCCTTATATCCACTTTTATTCACTTGTGAAACTAAATTATTTTTGGCAAAATGTGTGAGAATATCTAGTTTTCCTTTTAATTCATTATATATATTCTCCTAAAGTTTTTATTGTAGCTTCCTTAAATGATTCATCAATTTTTCAAAAAAAATTGTTATAGTTCATAAGATATAGGTAATTCTCAAAAATTAGGTATTCTCCCACACTTTTTCCCAAATCAAAGCTCTGATACCACTTATAATTAAATTACTTCACCAATAAAGTATAATAACAATAATATATCATAATATGAGTAAATGATGATCCATTGGGAAACCTACACAACCACATAATAAGAAAAAATTATAATATAATGATAAAATACTAACCACTACCTCATATATACCCTAAGTATGCTATGGAAACAACTTATCTTGACCCTAATACTAATATGAAACTATATAAATAAACATATGACTTAATTAAAGGTTATGATGTCCATAATTCTACCACACATGTCTCAACACAAGTTATAGGCTAAGGTCATTACAACCCCATAGTAGGTTATATGTAGGCAGTTGGTATGCCCCAAGTGTTGTGTCACATAAATAATGTAAAATCATGTATAACTCAATAGCCAATATACTACTTTATTGATATCAATATTATATTTCATAGAAAGGATAACATATTGTAATGTTCAATGTACAATATACTCCTCTGGTGACTATAAATATCTTATAAAGGTGTCTTCATGTGTGTTTTAATATATGTGACATATCCTCAGTGAGGTTGAAAGGATGGATGGGGATAAAATATATCCAATAATGTATATATTAAGATAGATGGACCAATTTCCATGTGAGAATTATGTAATATATAACTTTAATGTAAATTCCAAAGGTGGATGCATCCTCTTATCAGGATGATGGTACGTAGGAAAATAATATGCCTTGATGTATCCAAGTGGATGTGGATGAAATTATGTCCCCATATGGAGATAAATTATAAAGGTAACAATATGTATTATGTGTAAATGTCAATTATGTGTAAGATAATACCATGTCTATATTAACAATTAATATAATCACACTAGACACAAGGGTGTGATGTGAAGAGATACATAAATATAAATCTCATGAAGATTAAATATGGGTATCATTCCCCATATAAAAATAGAGGTATATATATTATCAATGAATCGCATAGTCTATGTGAATATAATGATGGTGAGTATGTCCTTATCTGCATAGAATATGTCAAATGGATAACTCATAAGTACCATGTAGGTATAATGCCCATATTGGAAGTGTGTAATTCATTCACACCAATGTGTAATATATAGTCATGTAGTGAGGAAGTATGAAAATCATAATGTGTAAATTTGCAAATGATGTGTAGGACATTAGTGCCCACTATTGTAGTAATACAAGGCACATAGTTAATGTTGATCCAAAAAATTGAAATAAGATAAATAATTATCAAGTATAAATAATTTAAAAACATGACCCTATATAAATTTAGATATGTTTATAGGTGTATGCTCATGTAGTGCTCAATGTAGTATCATATGAAAAAATATTGCATTGATCCCAAGTTAGAAAGATATATATGATAGGATCAAAGATGACTAAGACAAATAATGTGTCCCGATATATTCTTTGTATGTATAATATGTATAAAGTAATCTCAAGGTGACATAAAATCATGTTCCCACCAATAATAAGGCAAAATATGTCTCATTTATGTGATGTGCCTCTAAGAATGTTATAGAAATGAGACATAGTCATAGTATAATCATAGATGATATGGTACAAAGGTGAAATTTATGTGTAAGTATAAATCACAAGGTATAATATATAATCATTTATGTATCAATAGTCTAACTCAAGTTATCCATGTAAACACTCTAAATGTAAATAATAGCAATATATGTTTGATATATCTGAAGTAGCTCTATATAGAAGATGGTAAGGTATAAATATGTCACCATGTAAATTCTACTTATATGAATATCCCTCTATCACATATAATATGTCCATTAGACATATGTAACTTGTATATTCTACATCTCATCCATTCAAAGTATACCATGAGAATAAGGTGTGGAAGGCATGGATTTATAAACCTCTATCATGGGTAGATAAGCATTATATATATTATATGACCAACGTAAAATCAAAGAATTTTTTTTTGTATTGCATGAATGCTTTTGTATCTTTGAAATTTTAAATAAATATCACACAATAATCTATGTACAATTTGTCATAATGATGTATCCATTAAGCACTACAACTAGGCAAACATGACAAGTGTATAATCTAACTCAAAACATAATGTCATAGTCATGAATAGTCTAATGAAACAAAATAATTATGAACCCTAATTAATAAATGTTGTATTCACCAAGGAGATTTGTATAAAGTCACATATCACTTGCAAAGAATTTATAGTATCTCTCTAAATATATCATATGTAGTGGATAGCTAAATATATAGATAGAATCTCAAGTTCAAATAAGCAAGGGTACAAATAAGGTATCAAGATCCATAAACATATGTCAAAAGAAAAATAATAAAGGGTAATAATATGAAATAAATAAAATGTAATGTAAAAAATATAATCAAATACGTTGAATCAATATTATATGATTAAAGCTCCTGAAGAGTCATTGTACATTGAATTTTTGAAATCATGAGAATGACTAGGCTTGACGTGTACATAATGTAATTGTGAAATTAGTACCTAATATGGGTTTTTGTTTATAAGTGGCACTTAATATTTCTTAGATTTATACTTAGTTTCTTTGAATAATGCTCATATTTTATGGTTTTGAACAACGTTTATGATTTTTATTAGATTTTATATTCAAAAAAATACATGATAGAGGTGCATATACTATAGAACATTCGCATACTTCAATAGCCTTTTTTTCCTTAATTTTATTAAAATATAATATGGGATCATTCAAATCAATATTTTGTTTCTCCTGATTATCTTGTTCTTTTTATTTTATTTCATTATTTTTTGTTTTACATATCTAAATTGAGTAGTAGTTTAACAAATAAAATGAGTGGAGAATCACTAAATTTTAGTGGTTGAGTAATATTTAAATAATGTTTCTACAATATTGTCTTTTTTATTTATAAAAATCATAATGTTGTTAAATATAAAAATCAGGAAAGGTCACCCTATCCTTGGGGAACATATTATAATTAGATGATACTAAATGTTGCATGTAATTTATATATTATCCTTATCTAAATTGTATAAAGTTTATTTCTTATAATTTTTCATATATGTTCTTAAGATCATAACTATCATATGTATCATCATCTTGCTCATGAGTATCATCAATGGTAGTATTTTATATAACCACAATGCAAGTATGTATTTGTTTTATAGGAATATATTGTTGAGGTTTTCTGACTTTTTTTTGATGTATATGGAAGTGTGATATAACAATCTCTATATGTTCAACATATCTAAAATACTAAAAAGGAACATCATCTACAATAAATGTATATGCACAACCCTTATGTCAAAACATTATGCATCTATGTTACATAGAGGGTATGGATTTCATAACATGAATCTATGGTCTTCCCAATAAAGTGTTATTGTTAAACTTTTACTTGGCATTTCATGGGTAGAGTCTTAGGTCCAAGATCTATGTTTAATATGATTATTCCTAAGGGAATTTTTACTTGATTTTTGTATCCTTTGATATTTATATCTAAAGGTGAAAGATACTTATGATCAATTACTTTTTCATCAAGAAAGGCCATACTACAAATATTTAATCCAACCCATTTTTCCACTAGGATCCTTTAACTCTTGAATGAATTACTTGGAATTGAATGTATAAATGTAGGTTTTGATATATAATGTCTCTAGGATGTATATACTCAAGTTATAAGGAAATAAATTTCTTTTTATTTTTAAAATTATTCATAAGAGAATATAAATAAGGAGGTTCAGTGTTAGTCAACAAAGTGGCATCACAGAAAGCATATTATAATATGTCTTTAAAAATAGTTGATAATTTAAGTAAATTTAAAAAATAATATCTTTGTTTGTGTATTTTTCAATTGGTCCACTAAATCATATGGCTTATTTTTCACCCTACACCTTTTGGTTGTTACATCTATAATTTCATAAAGAACCATCATACATTTAGTAATAGAATAAAAGCTACTAGGATAAACATAAGAAAAGCTATCTTGGACTAGGATATCATCATATAGAGCATGGTAAATAACCAATTCATATTTTACTCCACAAGCTAATATTATATGATCGATGCTAGGAATGAACATATAATTAATGAAAAATCTTTGATTAAAAAACATGAAATCAAGATAATGTAAAAACAAGGTACTCACCATGTATTTTTTTTAAACATATAACATACAAATATAGGTTACTCAATATGTGATACAAGCAACATAAGCCTAAATATGAACCATTAAAAAAAAAAGCTAATATGTCTTGTAGTCATCATGGTTGAAACAAGATCCTTGAAGAAAGTCATAAGTGATATAGATGGTTTTTATGAAACTCTAAAATAAAATTTGATATGAATCCAAACCATAAAACCCTATGGGGAAAAATGGTTTAAAACCTAGGTTGATTACAAGAATTTCATGTTCACCAAAATGATTTACTATAA
This sequence comes from Torreya grandis, assembly GCA_037957365.1. Taxonomy (NCBI): domain Eukaryota; kingdom Viridiplantae; phylum Streptophyta; class Pinopsida; order Cupressales; family Taxaceae; genus Torreya; species Torreya grandis. The sequence goes on from JARHVA010007790.1 coordinate 528,114, forward strand.
TTTTTATTTCAAGTGTAATACCATTAATAATAAGTAAAATTGATTACATTAGGAATATCTACCATTTAACAATTTAAAATAGTAATTTCAAATCTACCATAGTGGTTAAATATAGTAAATATGCCAATTGAGAAATTTGAAAAAAAGAAATGGAAACTATGGAATTAAAATGATTGTAATAGACACAACTTAATGATTTATGGATTTTTGAGTGTAGATATAGACTATAAAGTTTTATATCTTCCTCAATGTCAAATTTTGACCTCTAAATATGCAAGGACAAAAATTATGCATATGTCATTTATATCTTATGTGGGACTAATGTTGACCTTTTTTCTCATCATTCCTATCTTGGAGTGTCATTCATGACCTATGAATATGTTTGGGTTATGTAACATTTTTCACCCATGTGAAATTGGATGTTATACCTTCATGTACCTATGCTTTGTTGAATTGGTTGACAGAACTACATGGTGTTTATTCTTTAATATCCTTGACTTGGATTTCTATAATATGTTATAAAAATAAAAAGTGAATAATTAATTGGGTGGGACAATCAAAATGGTATTGCGACCATGTATCCCACATGCCAAAATTAGGCCCTTCATAGTTCATGTATAATTTGAATGGAGAGTCAAGAGAACAAGCTAGACTTTAGCTACCTAATGTGTGAGGAAAATATATGTATATCTACCTAGGTAAATTGTGGTACAATATGTGAAGTAAATCCTTGAGAAAATATAATTAGATGTAGAGCATCCATAGACTTTAAAATGACTAGTGATAGATTGAAAACTTGTATGTAACCTCAATAATACTATTTTAACATTTTAGGACTTAGTGAAATGTAAATCCTATGTTATTAAAGAGATGAGTATATTAAATTAGGGTAGAAATATATAATAAATATAGACACTGATCTATTATAGAATTGACTTAATTTGACCTTTCTAAAAATAGTAATAAATAATAAAAATAATAAATTAGCTTGAAAATCACTGAGATGGATGATCTTGAGGCTAAAAACTAAGTTAGATATTAGTTTGAGTATCATAAATAGGATCTAGGTATCAAAACCCCTCCTAGATAATAGTACCCTAATTGGATAGTAGTATCATGTGGTGCTAGTGTCTTTATTGTGGTAGTAGTGTCCTCTGTGTAGGACTGTCATGAGCTTTTGGGTGCACTTGTGTTTGAATCTACAAGGTTTGTTCCTATGTGAACAAGTTTTAAAACCCTGTATATGGCCTATTTTGACTAAATTTTTTAGTAAACACTAATCCTCCATGTTGTTAGGGCATCTAGTTGTATAACCTAAAAAGTGTGTTTATTAGTGGGGTAGGTTGGACATCCTCAATAGTCCATTATGATGAGAGTTTCCTACATACCAATACTTCAAAGAGGGATCAAGCCTAATGTAGTTATCCCTACCTAAGTGCTAGTGTACGTACAAGTGAAGCTAATATGATAGTTAACCTGAGTGATTTGAATGTGCTTGAGACTATAAATCTAAGTAATTTAAGCTTAGGAATGTTACAAATGGTAGTATGTAAAATTAGGGTATAATAGGGAGTGATAACCTTAATTGTGCACAAATTATTCTAAAACTGCATATGTAATTTGCACCTTATTTCCATTTAGTGGTTAGAGGGATAAAATTTGTGTATTTATACTATTATGGTGCTTGTGCAAGTACTAAAAGACATCTAGGCCAACCCTAAGAGGTCTAATATTTGAAAACATGTTTTTTTATGAAAAGAAGAGGGAAAGGATAGCAAAACCATTATTGGGACACTAGCACCATGTGGTTATACTATCCCTAATATGGTGCTAGTGTCCAAATGGTATAACCCTAGGCACAAAGGGCCATGATGAAATAATGAGGGTCTAAGACTACTTTAGGAATGACTACAAATGCATATGCCCCATATTAAGGTTAGATAAGTGTTAAAATAGGCTCTAGGATATGTCTAGGGATAATCAAGGGATAGGTGGTATCAATTAGTACTCTTAACACTTAAGTGTCACTTTTAGGTGATTACATTTCCCCCCCCCCCCCACCTTATTCTACAAATGTAGTAAAGTGAAATGACTATGATAAAGGAAAAAAAGTGTATGTGGACTTACTTAAAAGGTGAAACCCATGAGTTTGGATTTGAGTATGTGAATCATGCTCCATTACATTTCTTGCAAGTGAAATATGAATAAATCAATCCTTACTTAAGAGATATTAAAATAAAAGACAAAATTGAGTAAAGAAGAAAAACTAAGTAAAGGGATAAGAGAGAGGAAAGGAAATAATACACCTCACTATGTATTTGAACCATTGCATAAACATGGTGATAACATATGTGTGTACATGTATATAATGATCAATTAGTGAATAACTTAGACTGATCTAATGTCTTGTTTAATCCTCATGTGTGTGTGGCTTAATAACTCAATCCAATTTTGACTCCATAATTTCCCACCCCTTCTTGGTGTGATAATGACTTATAAATAGCTTAGATTAGAATTATGGTGTGTCCAACCCTCTCATGTAGGTGGCTTAATAACTCAAGTAGACTATGACTCCATTAAAGCCTACACATGTTTAGTAGATGCATCTAAAACTAAAACTATAATATGTAATTAGAAATATCAGTTATATAACCACTTGGGTATATTAGGCAGCTCTAAGCCACTCAAGAATGTCAACTACTATAGATGGAGTAAGGTATGAAACTAATGTTCAAACTAGAATATGATGTTTGATGTATACATTATAGAGAATGAAATGGGATTTTTTATTCCATCTAGTCAATCAGTGTGTAAGTGATCAAAGGGAAACAATGTGCCATACACATGCCCCTAAATCTAATATCTAAGCATACAAATTTTGGATAGAGTTGTAATAATATGTATCTAAGTATCTGAACTAAAAATGGGAATGGTCATGTCATTATTATGAATCTATGCTAAACTAGTATGAATCTAAGCTAAACTTAGCAAAACTAGTAAATCTATAATTGAACATGTGTAAACATGGATTGTACCTACTATAGTTTTCTATCCAATATAGATTTTTTTGAAACTAAGGCTATTGAACATTAGCACCATATCTTGGATAGTAGTGTTATGTGGTTATAGTGTCCCAATTTTGGCACTAATTTATGTCTGCTCTATTTTTTGTGAAATTATATTGATTTATGTGTCACTATCTTCCCATTGTGTTTATCTTAGTCTAATTTCTATAATATCATACTATGTGATGAGAAATGTACTGAGTGAATTATAGGAGCCTGATCTCTATGACAAACTCTTATGAATTCCCCCTCTTTTGAGGGTATTTTTTGAACTTGTACATTAGTTGTCCTCAAAATAAAAATCTCTACAAGATGTGTGTTATATAGAGCATATATGATATCTACATAATAATCCAATATAATTTGCTTACAACATTGAAATATAAGATAATCTAAGTATAAGTGTGTAATTTGTACCATTCAAAAATTTGTCAAGATAGATATAAAAATGTATGTAATAACAAATATGAGTAATACTTGAGTAACTACCTAGGGGGATGGGGCATGATGTCCATCACAACACCCAAGTAGGAAGGGGAGATGCATGAGGTCCCTCATGGAATATAAAACTAGAGTGTGTAAAAATCAAGGGACAAGTGTCATAGCCATGATCCATACAATAAAATATACATACAACACACATGAGGCACACAAAGTAGACCAAGGGGCCACAATACAAGGGACATGGGCACATGTCATTAAATCTGAGAAAACAAAACATACAAGGACATGTTCAAATTTACACATACAAAATAAATAATCAAGTTTTTTTAGAGTAACATAGAAGGATGTGTTCAAATGTCGGCATACACAATCAATAATTCATACATAAGGACATCAACACATGTCTAAAGCATACATATAGTGAAAAGAAATGGCATAGAGCCAAAGAGTAATGGCTTATTCAAATTCCCTTGAATAGAAGAAGCATAGAGATACAATCAAGTCTAAACTAGGTAAGCTAGAAATAAAAGTATACATGAACATGAAATACAAATCTATATAAGAGCTAAGATGTACATATATTGAGTCTAAAGTAGTAATAGCTAGAAAAAAATCTAAGTATAAGATGATCAATATCAAGATATAAAACTACTAAATCTATGATGTAGAGTATATAAATATGTAACCTGGTAATCATAATGGTGTATAGGGTGCCCCAAAATAGATAAATGTGGCCAATGAAGAACCCATGTATCTATGTAAATGCCCCTAGTTTGGAGATAATATAAAATCTAGATTAGTGTAGTGGACTTGAGTCCTGTAGCAATCTGTAAGCACTCGATAATAATACATGAAGTATATATGTCTAATAAAACTGGCTATACTAAGATAGCTAACATATGTAGTGTTCTGAAAATATAAGAAGTGTAAACATGGCAATGTATATGATATAATTTTGCATTTTTTGAGTAAATATTTGAATGTTTTTGTATTTTGTGTATATGAGTTATTTACAAGAAGTATGAAAAGATTTTTTAATTTTATATGTAAAATATCATTAGATACATGATTTTCAATGGATTTTTGGTTGCCTTTCCATCGATAAAATCTAGAAGGTATACCTTTTAGCTAATATTTTATGTAATTAAATATAGGCCAAGCCAATCTAGTTTGATTTTTCCTTTGTTTTATTCTTTGGTGTTGACATTTCTAAGATTTTATTTTAAAACTAGATCATTTACTTCAAATTCCCTATTATGAACATGATTGTTTTAGGTCCATTGGATTCATTTATAATAAACCCTGAGATGTTCTATGGCTTGAATGCACACGTAATCCAAATTTTCTAATTCATGGGTATCTCTCTATATATTGATCATCTATGATGAGCCCTTTTAAGGACACCCATAAAGATGGGATTTCTAATTCCAATGGGATAATTTCTTCCATGCCATATACTAGTGAATAAGGAGTAGCTCCTATCGATGTGTGAAAATGATGCAGTAAGCCCATAGTGCATAAATGATCTTATATTTCCTTTCATATCCAAATTTGGTAATAGTTTTTCTAAGGATACTATTGATTATCTTGTTTTTTAATTCTAATTGACCATTACCATGTGGGTAGTATAGAGTAGAGAATGTGTGCTAAATTTTATGTTTAGCACAAAATTATTTCCTATTTTATTCTTGAAATAAGTTACATTGTTTGTGATTATGGTCGTTAGGAGGCTAAAGTGGGAAATAATGTTGTTCATGAGAAAATGACATATATCTTCTCCCTTTATGGATTGTAGTGAAATTTCTTCCACCAATTTTGTAAAATATTTTGTATCTATGATAATGAATATGTGACCTCCTATAGATTCTAGATTTATCTTACCAATTAGATCAAACCCCCATAGTAGGAATGGCCATGGGGATACTATGGGTTGTAGTTTTTATGAAGGGACATGGTGTAAGTTTCTATGGCATTGAAAATTATCACATAACTTGGCATATTTTTGGCATTCTTGTTCCATGGTTGTCCAATTATCACCTTGTATGATTAATTTATGTGACATCACTTTATTGCTAAATTGTTTACCACATTCACTATCATGCACTTGTCTAATATCCAACTTAGTCTCTTCAGTTGTCAAACATCAAAGTAAGTGTCCCTCAAAATATATTTTGAATAATTTCCCACTAATAATGACATATCGAAGGGAGTTTCATTGTATTTTGCATTTTTCATTTATTATGAAAGCATCTAGTGTAATAGATTTAAGTAGAAAAGTGTTTATATCAAATAACTTTTTAGGTGTTTTTGTGTTACGTTTGGTCACTAGAATCATTATAGATATAAGGACTACATGGGAAAATGATAGATATTGTAATCATTTGATAGTGAAGATAGCCTAGTATTCATCTATATGAGTGTGAATCAATGATGTTGCACTGGCCATTGCATCGGCATGATGATTATCTTTATGTGGAATGTTTTCAATAGATAAGTTTTCAAAATAATCCTATAGACATTGAAGCATATTATTTTAAATAATGAGTAATTCTCATTTGGTTTGGTAGATGTTTGTGACTTGATTGACAATTAATTTTGAATCCCTAAAAATTTTAATTGATTTGATATAGATAGCCTAAGTTGCTTGAAGGCCTAAGTTAAGAGTTTCATATTATATGATGTTATTGGTACATGAAAAATTGAGTCACTAAGTGAGGGGTACTATGTGCCCAATTAGTTTGATGAAAATAATTCCATATATAACACTAGATGTACATATATAACCATTAAAGAGCATTATCCACATATCATAAGTGGTTTATATATTCTGAAGTCATCCCTAAAATCATTTTTGATAGGGTTTATATCCAATGATGGGGTTAATGCCAATTGATTTGTAATTATCTATCCTTTTACCAATTTTTTTAAGATGATCTTGAGGTCAAATTACGTGAGTAACATAACCCATTTTGAAATATGACCTGAAAGATGTGGTTTCAACATGAGTAACTTTAAAGGATCAAATTTTGTAATGACTTGTGTCTCATTATTAATCATATAGTGTCATAGCTTCTAAGTAACAAATACAACTACCAAAAAAAATTATTGTTGGATAATTTCATTCATAGTTAACAAGTATGCAACTAATATAGTGAATGTTCCACTTTTTATGTTGATCATCATGATGTGCCAAGAGTACACCGAGTACATGATATATCATTGAGAGGTAAAGTAGAAGTGGCTTATCAGGTGTTGGTGCTATCAGGATAGGTGGGTTCATCAAGTACCATTTGAGTGTATCAAAAAAAAATTGGCATGTTATATCCCATTCAAATTTTATATCCTTCTTAAGTAATCTAAGGAATTATTGAGTCTTGTCTACGAGTTATGCCACAAAGTGGCATGTTGCCCAAATCTTACCTTTTAGGGAATTAAGTTACTTTAAATTAGTAGGAGGAGGCATGTGCATAATTACTTTGAATTTATTAGGGTCAACCTCAATACTATGTTGGGATATTATAAATCCCAAGAGTTTACCTAATGAAACCCCAAGGATGGATTTCTTGGAATTGAGTCTTACATTGTATTATCTTAGTTTTGCAAAAATTTATCATAAATTTATTACATGGTATTGTTGTTCTTTTGATTTTATAAGCAAATCATTGATATAATATTTGATTATTTTATGAATGATGTCATGAAATATATGTGTCATTGTTCACTAGTATGTTTCACCTACATTTTTAATCCAAATGGGATGACTATATAGCATAAAGTGCCCCATGGTGTGGTAAAAGAATTTTTTTCTTAGTTTTATTCAGCAATAATAATTTGATTATAACTAGTGAATCCATATATAAAGGAGAGCATTTCATAGCTTATTATGGAGTTGACTATCATATCGATGTTGGGTAGAGGAAAGTCATATTTAGGACATGATTTGTTTAGGTCTCTAGAATCACAAAAACATTATATTTGGCTGTTAGGTTTTATAATAGGGACAATATTAGCAACCCATAGAGGATGAGTAACTAGTCAAATTAAACCAACATCCAGGAGCTGTTGGATCTCATCTTTGACTAAAAGATTCACTTTTTGGTGCATTTTTTGAAATTTTTATTTTAGATTTCATATCCCTACATTTTTTAATTTTATTTGGCATAATCATGATAATAATTATAGGGGAAGTGCATTAATTTTTAGTGTAAAGATTAATACTTTAATTTATATTCTTATTTCCTTTAATCTGGAATGGACTCATAAAAGACATAAACACATGTATACATGATGCTTTATATCAATTAAAATGTTTGTCATGTTTCATTATTTGTTTAACATGATATCTTTCTCTTATGTGGAATTAAATTAAGACATAAATATTTAAATACATAGAGAATACATTCATAAGATACTAACTTCATTACCTAAAATTAACAAGTTTCCTTTAGATGTTTTTTTCTCTTTGGTTCACTTTAATTCCTTAGCTACCATTACTAGACATAAGAGAACATCAATGGTCTCACTTATCCCTACTAATTCTCAATCACACACATCTAGCCACCATCTTGACTCTACTACTAACTATACACTCCTAGTAGACCCTATGGTCTAGGTTATTATGTCTATATGTGATCCCAAAGCTTGGCAGGTTAGCCACACTCATGCCTATAACTTTGTTGACCAGAGCAATATTTCTTTAGCCATAGTTTCCTTTTTAGAGCTCTTACAACATTATAACACATACAAAGACATTTTTTATACTATACTCCATGATAATTAGGTACCTTAAACATTCAATCTAACTTATGTTGCTTCCATAATTAATACTATGAAATGGACCAAAGAGCATATTTCATTCGAAAGGGAAGATTTCCCACCTCAAAACATCATATATTTACACTTTCCTCTCTACATTTCATAATGATGTAGGTTTTAAATGGGTTTTAGTTGATAATGGATCAGGATTGAACATTTATAATATCTCCTTTCTTCAAATTCTTCATATATAGGCTAAGGATTTGGTTCTTTCTTATATGAACATTCGATGGTTTGGTAGTATTCCATGCAAAGTATTGGGTAAAATCACACTAAACCTTACATTAGGGCCTAGAACACTACCTATAACATGTCAAGTTATGCCTAATAATATTAATTACAATATATTACTTGTAAGACCATGGATTCATGATATACATGTAGTTATATCCATTTTACATGCATTATTTAAATTTTATTTACAAAGGATATATATACACTTGTCCTATGGATAAAGAACCATTCAAATATTGTCAACATATAAAAACTTCACACAATTATATTCCTCATATAGATTTTACTACAATACCACTCTAGTCTACTATTTGAAACTCATGTATCACTCCCCCAGATACTTCCAAAGCATAAGATAATAAGTTCACTTCTCCTTTTTCATCAACATACTTCCAAAAAATGGGTTACATAGGATAGGGCCTTAGAAAACATGAGTGGGTAATCCTTAATCCCATTGAAGCATATGATCAATAGGGTAGACAAGGAATTACATATAAATATAGCACATCTAATTCCAAGTCTTCTCACCATACTTCTCAACATCTAATGTTTTGTCCACCTATTCCAAGGGTAGATAATATGGTAAACCATGTTTCTACACTCTCAATTATTTACCTTGATCTTATCGATGATACAACTTCTCTACATCTACTTACTTTTAATGAGCTCACTAACAATAAGCTTCTATTAGAATTATTATGGGAATAAGAGGATTTCCATTTTTTCTATTATAATAATAGGTTTCCTCATTTCACAAATGCCAAGGCATACTTTGGTGAAAATTTAGATGATGTTTTATCCAACATAGGTGATACTATCCCTACAACACCATAAACTATGGATCAATCTATGTTAATTAATGAAGAGACATTTAAATTTAGGTATGGCATAGATATTTACCCTCATATCATACTATCTAATGCTACCTTACATAAATAATGAGATATAAATATTAATTAGTTTTTTAAAAAAAATCCTAAAGTACTCACTTGGGATTATTCTGATATGCCTGACATTGATCCCTTAATCATAGTACATAATATTAAAATCTATTATGATATGTACTATGATTAAGGGATCAATTTTAGGCATATCAAAATAATCCCAAGTGAATACTTTAGGAAAAAAAATTAAAATATAATAAATATTTGTATCTTATTATTTATGTAAGGTAGCATTAGATAGTATGATATGAGGGTCAGTATCTATGCCATAGCTAAATTTAAATGTCTCTTCATTAATTAACATAGATCGATCCATAGTTTATGTTGTTGTAGGGATAGTATCACCTATGTTGGGTAAAACATCGTCTAAATCATCTAAATTTTCACCAAAGTATGCCTTGGAATTTGTGAAATGGGGAAACCTATTATTATCATATAAATAATGGAAATCATCTTATTCCCCTAAGAATTCTAATAGAACCTTATTATTAGTGAGCTCATCAAAATTAGGTAAATCTAGAGAAGTTGTATCATCGATAAGGTCAAGGTAAATAATTGAGTGTAGAAACATGGTTTACCATATTGTCTACCCTTAGAATAGGTGGACAAAACATTATATGTTGATAAGTATGGTGAGAAGACTTGGAATTGGATGCACTATATTTATATCTAATTCCTTGTCTACCCTATTGATCATATGCTTCAATGGGATTAAGGATTACCCGCTCATGTTTTCCAAGGCCCTATCCTATGTAACCCATTTTTTGGAAGTATCTTGATGCAAAAGGAGAAGTGAACTTATTATCTTATGCTTTAGAAGTATTTGGGGGAGGGATACATGATTTTTAAATAGTAGTCTAGAGTGGTGTTGTTGTAAAATACATGTGAGGAATATAATTGTGTGAAGTCTTTATATGTTGACAATATTTGAATGGTTATTTATCCATAGAACAAGTGTATATATGGAATTTTTAATTGAACCTTAAACATGCATGTAAAATGGATATAACTACATGTATATCATGAATCCATGGTCTTACAAGTAATATATTGTAATTAATATTATTAGGCATAATTTGATATGTTGTAGTAGTGTTATAGGCCCCAATGTAAGGTTTAGTGTGATTTGACCCAAGACTTTGCATGGAATACTATCAATCCATCGAATGTTCATATAAGAAAGAACCAAATCCTTAGCATGTATATGAAGAATTTGAAGAAAGGAGATATTATAAATGTTAAATATTGATCCATTATCGACTAAAACCTATTTAACAGCTACCTCATTATGTAATGTAGAGAGGAAAGAGTAAATATATGATGTGTTGAGGTAGGAAATCTTCCCTTTCAAATTAAATATGCTTTTTGCTCCATTAATTATGGAAGAAACATAAGTTGGATCGAATGTTTAAGGCACTTGATTATCATGGAGTATAGTATACTAAATGTCTTTGTATGTGTTATAATGTTGTAGGAGCTCTAAAATGGAAACTATGGCTAAATAAATAATGTTTTGGTCAATAAAGTTATATCCATGAGTGTGGCTAACCTACCAACCTTTGGAATCACATATAGACATAATAACTTAGACCATAGGGTCTACTAGGAGTGTATAGTTAGTAGTAGAGTTAAGATGGTGGCTAGATGTGTGTGATTGAGAGTTAGGAGGGATAATTGAGACCATTTATGTTCTCTTATGTCTATAAATGATAGCTAAGGAATCAAAGTGAACCAAAGAGGAAAAAACATCTAAAGGAAAATTGTTAATTTTAGGTAATGAAGTTAGTATCTTATGTAATGTATTCTCTATGTGTTTAAATATTTGTGTCTTAATTGAATTCCACATAAGAGAAAGATAGAATGGTAAACAAATAATGAACATGACAAGCATTTTAATTAATATAAATCATCATGTATACATGTGTTTATGTCTTTTTTGAGTTCATTCTAGATTAAAATAAACAAGCATATAAATTAAAGTATTAATCTTTGCAATAAAAATTGATGCACTTCCCCTATAATTATTATCATGATTATGCCAAATAAAATTAAAAAATGTAGGGATATGAAATCTAAAATATGGGTTTAAGAATGCTAAAAATATAAACCCTAGTGTTACCTAGGGTTAGGGTTTCTACAATATTTGAATTAAGTTAGGTTCACTAAATATATTAACCTTTTAAGAATTAGTGAAATGTAAATCCTATGTTGTTAATGAATTCATTATAATAAATCATGGTATAAATATGAAATAAATATAATCACTAACTTATTATAGAATTGACTTAATTTGACCTTTCTAAAAATATCAATAAATAATGCAAATAAGAACTTAGTTGGAAAATAACTGAGATGGATGATATAGAGGCTAAAAACTAAGGCAAATATTAGTTTGAGTTTTAAAAATAGGATCCGAGTGTCAAAACCCATCTTGAATAGTAGTGCCTTCATTGGACAGTAGTACCATGTGACACTAGTGTCCCTATTTTAATAGTATTTTCCACTATGTAGGACTCTCTCAAGGCTTTAGGTGAACCTATTTCTAGATTTGTAAGTTTTGTTCCTACATGCATGATTTCTAAAACCATGTATATGGCATGTTTTGAAAAAATTGTGAGAAAACCCTAATCCTCCATGTTTCTAGGGTATCTAGTTGATACAATCTAAAAAGTGTGTTTGTTATTAGGGTATGTTAGACATTCTCAACACCTCGCTATGATGAGAGTTGCCTACATACCAATACTATGAAGAGGGATCAAGCTTGATGTAGTTATCCCCACCTAAGTATTATTTCAAGTGCAAATGAAGCTAGTATGATAGTTGACCTGAGTTCTTTAAATGTGATTGAGATTGTAAATATGATTAATTTGAGCTTAGGAATGTTTTATATGGTAGTATTTATAAGTAGGTTAAAATAGTTATTAATAACCATAATTGTGCACAAATTATTCTGAGTTTGCATATATAATTTGCATTTGATTTCCATCTAGTGGTTAGAGGGATAAAATTCATGTATTTATATTGTTTTGGTGCTTGTGTGGGTGCTAAAAGAGATTTAGAACAACCCTAAGAGGTTTAAAGTTTCAAAATATATCAATTTTGAAAAGAGGAAGGAAAGGACAGTAGCACCATTATTGGGACAATAACACCATGTGGCACTATTGTCCCTATTATGATGTTAGTGTCTAAGTGGTAGAACCCTAGGCACAAAGGTCCAAGATGCAAGAATGATGGTATGGGACTAATTTAGGGATGACTAGGGATGCATGTGGCCTACACAATGGATGGATGAGTATGAAAATGGGATCTAGGATAGGTCTAGGGCTAAGCTAGGAATAGGCAGTCTCAAGTAGCACTCTTAGCAATCAAGTGTCACTTTTAGGTGATTACAAAATAAATTATTTATTTATTTCATTATTAAAATTTTCATAGATTATTTATATATATAGGATTTACATGGTTTTAATTAAAGAGATGTTGGCATGAAAAAGATAATAAAATAAAAGGGTAATAATCAATAAATAGATCCAAACACTAAAAGGAAACAACCACAAGTAGAAGGGCCAAAAAAAATAAAGAGGGAATGATAGTAAACCATCATTCATATCCTATAATAATAAACTAACATAGACAAATAGGAGAGATAAAATATGCTCATGGGTATAACAAAATCATGATAGAACAAAAAAATAAGAAGATCAAGGAATTTCACAAAGAATACTAATAAATACAGCCAATTGCCAAGAAGTCCCTAATTTAAAGTAATCACTAATATACACAAAATAGTCCCAAAAATATTTTAATAATAATGATTTTACCAAAATTGAGTGTCTACAAAGGGTTCTTCCACACCTTACTATGTTTATGCTAAAACATTGGACAACATGGTTTCCTTTATCTTATTTTCTATCACCTAGTGTATACTTATTGTCTATTACTTATTTCCTATTTTTTCTATTTTATATCCATCATGAGTTTATTATTTACACTTTTTTCATGTTTTATTATTGCAAATCATTCTTATGTGATACCCCTCATGAATTGCTTAAATTTTTTAGCAACATCTATTTTATCTTGTTTTCCTTTACTTTTATCCCCACCTAAGCTCATTTTAGATGCCTAATTTTTTTACATGACTAGTTATTTTCTATGATATTAGTATGTTTTTTTGTATATGAATCATTGGTTTAGATTAGGCTCTTATTAGCACATTTTTCCTTGTGTTGGACCCTATTTTCCTTCTCTTTATTTATGTTGTCCTTAAAAGTTTACTTTTAATTCACCTTGGATCTATGATAAAACAACATCATTTAGCCTTGAATGCTTAAAAACATATATATTGACTTTTATTTCCTTGGCACAATTTATGATGCTCCTACAATGTCGAAAACATTCTTTTATTTTTAAGATAGTCTTTTAATATTGACCTGTCAATCTTGGTTATTATCGAAATCTAGATCTATGATTTTAATAATGACCCACATCGAGTCATTTGATCTTGGTCACTTGTGCCTTATGGGCCCTTTCCCCCTATTTATGGTTTTTTGGATCTTTTGTGCCATATTTGTTGAATTTATAGCCTTGTTTATTGTCAACATGCATGCCAATAGGTGTTAATATGAATTCAAAAATTTGATACATAATCATGTAGATGCATTTAGGACATATAACAATATTAGAATTCATATCCATGGTTTCACATTATTTTTATTACTACCACTTATTGAAGTGTATGTATCCCTTTGACTAAAACATAAAGAACTAGTAAAAGAGTGTATAAAATATACTACTTGCTTACATCACATTCACTACATTAGATTTCTTGTTGGACTACATGAGTGTTGATTTTCAAATGTTATAAGAACATGGTTTTTATGAACGTATGCCCATCATAACTATACCCATTGTTTATGCTATTTCAAGGTTTATTGGAGTAGATTAGGGCTTATATAAATGAAAATAAATTTTGGAAGATCTTTAGCTTAATTCGATAATCCAAGATAGTTCTATAATAATAAAACATTGTAGATGATATTTTAATATTATATATCACCTCAGTATTGTACACTTTGCAAAATTAGACCTTGGTTATTCCTCCCAGTTTTATACTTTTGTCACTTCTACAAGGCTCACATCTACTCTATCTTGTTCTCGTTATCCTATATCTCTTAGTATGACTAGTCTTATGTTGATGACTCAAGTCTTTGATCTTGTTCATAATGGTTAAAATGTACTTATCTTACATCTTTACAAGTTCAGAATTTGTATCTACTTTCTTGCTCCCTAGACATTAATGTCTAGGATAGATAATAATATTGATGTTATTGTCCTATCTTGACACAAGTGTATAGTGCCCTAAAGTCATCCAATTTTCAAATTAAACATATCCTAATGGTCATCCTAAGTTATTTAATTCAAATTATTAATTGAAAGATATTTATATAAATACAAGATCAACCCTCATTCATTCCTCACCTAGCATTCAAAGAGCATTCAATTTAGCAAAGCTTACCTATTTATTCTTATTTTCATAATAGTGCTTTCATTTATTTTATAGGTATGTGAAGGCTTGAATGGATTTTTGAAGCATTAATATTAAATTTTTCACTACATGTTGGTGTGAGAAATAATAATGGCTAATTATTGTGAGTTACTTGTGAATTCAATACAAGTCTTATTTTTTTGATACGATATGATTTCCCTATACCTTTAGTGCCCTCCACTATTATTTTAATTATAAGAATTATGTCATTTTTATTGTAGTGTTTCATAATAATATCAGTAATAATATTTTGTTTTATAGATATCATACCTAAAGTGGATGGACAAACAAAATAGGATTCATAAATTTGGTAGGTTGTTTGATTTAGTAAGGGGTATGGCCATAGGTGTTTATTTTGTTTGAATTCACTAATGTGAAATCTCTACATTTAACCCTCTATAAATTTGAAAATTTTTAAAGTTTAATTTAATTATTTATTATTTTTTTATGGCATTTTGAATAGCTTATATATAGTCAATATTATTAAGTGGGTATATTGTATATTTAACTAGTTTGAATGTGTAAAAATGGAAATGGGACTATTTATTTTATTCACTTGAAAGATATATAAATATATATTATTATATAAAAAGGTGTGTATATACACCCTATAATACCTCGATGGCCTAGGGTATATATACATGTAGACACTTAAATCTAGCCATTGATAACCTCTAACCAAGCTTTTGACCAATTTCCACATAAAGTGCACAATTTGGCCTAAAAACACTAAAGCACATTAAAATATTTGAAACTAACATATTCAAATGCCAATTTTGGCCAAGATATCCCTAAATGGGGCAATGCAATTAATGGGCCAACTAACTTTGATCAAATAATTTTGAGTCAAAATGCCAATTTTGAGTCAAAATGATATTTTTGCACCTGGGTGCTCTGAATTGCTCTTTTCTATCAAATCTCTTACAAAATATGCATAACTTTTTTATTTTATATTGGTAACATTCTAAATGGGATAATGGATCCAATGCATCTAACATTTCCTTCCAATTCCATTCCAGTCAAATTTCAGACCAATAACAAGGTATTCTAATCAATTTGAGTAATTTGTGCACAAAGTGCTTAAACATGATTAAGAGATAATTAAACCAAATTAGAACCTAATCAATAATTCCTTGGAAACTTGTTGAATAATTTTTTTTGGAAATGAATATTGAATATCTGCATCATCAAGTGACCTCATTTCTTGGGAAGACATCCCTAGGCCATAAATATCAGGATTCATGCCTCCCATACCTCATCAAAGCCCTACATACCTCTTAATTGCTCCTCTATCCCAAATATTGATGAGCCTATGTATCAATTCTAATTTCATAATTAGATTAATCCTTATCCACACATCTCAATCTTGAGATGGATGGTTCAGGTTAATTCTAATCAATCTCAAAAATCTATAAATAGGAGGCCTTACCACATCATTTCTAATCTATTTTGGTGTAAAGTGATAATGAAAAAATATCTTAAAGAAGACATTTAAATTAGTGTTATCATTCCAAATTGATTCAAAGCTAAGTTAAATCCACAAGGTGCCAAGGAGAAGAGGAGATAGCCAAGCCTCCTTTGATGAAGACTTCATGAGCACAAATTAAGCAAGCCACTACAACAAGCATTTGGAGCATCCAAGGAAGGTGAAGGTATTATTGTGTTTTTTTATTAATTTTTAGTTGTGTTTGTAATTTTTTTTTAACTAAGCTCACCCTAGTAACTAGGCATGAAGTTTTTAGCTTAGTGTGTTTTTTGTCAATTTATTTTGTGTATTTTGTCACTAACACAATACTAATCTCCTCTTCTTAGTCAAATCCCTCATTCACATAATGGCATGCCTTGTGGGACCAAACACAACCCACACATGAAGAAGGTCATTATGTAACTTTAAAATCTTCATTTGGATCATTAAAACTCTTGTAATTTTATTTTTTAACTTTGTTTTGCCATTTTTCTTTATCACGGGTTTACACAGTAACCATCATCAGTTAGTAAAATTGTCATTAGTTGGCATAGCCATCATCGATCATTATTGGTATAACCATTTTTAGCTAGTATAAATGTCATTATTTAGTAATTTTAACCATCATTTTTTAGTATAATCAATGTTGATCACTATGAATTTATTAAAAACACAAAACCCAAGAGTTAATAGGCCATTTTAAAATGCTTGGTTTGGGGTCATACAAACTCTATTTTGGATGAATTTTTTTGTAAAACCACATGTTTTCTCCTAAATTTTTAGAATAATATATTATTTTATCTTCAATTTTCATATATTTTTCACAAAATTTTTAAAATCTATTTACAATGTTTCCAATCTAACATATTTGCTTTTAGGGTAATGCCTTAAGGGTAGACAGGTAACCAACAAACTTAGAACTTGTTAAAACATGCTATTAACACATATTTTGAATGATTCTAAAATGAATTAGGAACCTTGTTTTGGGTTATTAATTAAAAATTTAGATGCTTAAATGAATGTTTTCAAAGTTCACAATCTTAAGACCAAGGGATCAAATGAACACCACCAAATCTTTCATTTGGGCTTAAAATTGAATTCATTTATCATTTTTGTCTTCAATAGTTATTTGATTTGATTTTTTTTAGTAAAGAGAGGGGTGTTGTGTGTATGTTCTTCCATTTTTTCCATTTAGGTAACCTTTGGAATCAAAAGTGTCATTCCTATTGTAAAAATCCTAGTCCAAGGCTTAGAAAGAATGTCGTCTAAAGCACTCCCTAAAAACTTGTCAATGTTTGGGTGACCTTGAAAATGACCCTAAAGTCTTTCTATTAGTCTTTTATTTTCATGAAAACTTGGATTATGAGGGGGACATCATTACCTCCTATGAGTTCTTTAGGAAAGCTTTGACCCAGGGTTTCATCTCCTAGTATTGACTTTGCTTACTCCTTCTGAGTTGCACATAGAATGTATCTACATTTGGACATCACACTACACTAAGTGAATATTAGGATGTAGTGGTTGTAAAAAGGACTAGACCTTTTAATAACCATCCAATTCTATTTTCACCCAATTTATATGCTTATATTTTTCATCATTTGACATGAAATTCATTATGAAATTGATTCCCCTAGAAATGTTTGAAAGCTTGGTAGTTTAATCAACCCCACATTTCCATACCCTTTCTAGGATTTGGACAATTATACTTAGTAAATTTTGGTCATTTTTGTTTGGTATGTTTTGAGACTAAAACTTATTTTTTTCCTTAAGCCATGTCAAAACCAATTTATCTATAAATCACTCTTTTATCTAAAGAAGCATTATGCTGGCCATTTTACACCACACTTGTGCCTTGAAATTTTATCTAAAATTATTTGTGTGTGTGTCATTTGAGTTGCAAAGGGTAGTGTTACACTACCAAAATCATATCAAACCAATTTAATTTTATGTCTTTGAAACATAACATTGATCACATCATTTTATCATGCTTATACCTTTAGTTTTCTCAATTTGTTTCAAAACTTGTTTACCATTGTATCAAAAATTGTTTGTTTCAAACCATATCATGTATGCCATTTGGACCTTGTTTATGTGTCATCATGTTATCCAATCTTGTCTAGCTTATTTCATCAAATCCTAGTTTTTGACATTGAGTTTTCAATTAGTATTATCAAATTTAGATTCAAACATTGATTGATTTATATTTAAGCCTTAATTCATGGGGCTAATACATAGATATTTCTCTTTTGGGTTACATAACTTCAATTAATTGATTACCTAAATTTGAAAACTATTGATGGTTTATTTGTTCAGTACCTATCATTATCATTATTTGTGCCTTTATTTGGGAAAACATATTATTTCTTTAAAGAGCCTTTTTTCTTATGCCTTATATCAACTAATTATGTTTATGTTTGATTCCATGTGTCAAGTCTATGTCAAAGTTGTTTCCAAACTTGTTAGATTAAATCAAATTACATCAGCATTTATTTCAAATATAGCTTTTGACACCATTTGGCCAAAAGTCCTATTATATGCCTATTTATTTGAGCCTAAATTTTGATTCCATGTTTGGACAAAATACCTAGTAACTCAACTTTTCCCTTTCCTAGTTTAGACCTTGTTTGGAACATTGTGACCTAGACTTTCAACATGTTGGTTTTTATTCAAACACTAGACCTTTTATGCATATGACATTTGACATTAGACATTTTATGTTAGACTATTTTACACCAAGTCTTGTAAGAAACCATTTCAGAGATATAGCTCCACTTTCAGACCACATTGGAAATACAACTCCACCTTTTGACCAAGTTAGACTAAGCTTGAACCACTTGTCCTTTGGACATAGTTTTTTGGATTTTGTAAAACTCTAAGCCTTTTTGTTTTAGATATTTCATAATTTATGTTGATATATCTAGCTAAACCTATGATAGAGTCATGTACAATCCAACTTATGATAGAATGGCTGCACAAAATCCCACTAGGAACCCTTATAAAGGAAGATTTTTTATGGAGTTTTATTATTCTCCCTACAATACTCCATATGGGGAACATAGTCAAAATCCAAATTGAAACCTTAATTGGTATGAAGAGGCCTTTTAAGATAAATTTGAAGACCCAACTATAGATAATGTTGTTTGGGATATGAATTCATACCCTCTTTACAATAATTATTAAATGGAACACAGTCAATAATTAGCTTATGAGCTAGCTCACAACTGGGATGATATGGTTTATGGGGAAGACTTGGATGCTTTGGCTTATGTGAGTAATCAAGCTCCACCACATCATACCATTTCTATTCCAAGACCATAATGTTGCACCATTCCCATACAAGGACCTCATCCTTTAGTTTGTGTGAGCAATCAAGTTCCACAATTCCAAACCATTTCTATATCAGGACCTCATCATTTGGCTTGTGTAAGAAATTAAGCTCCATAATGCCCCTTAATCATTCTAGGACCTATTCCTTTGGCTTGTTCAATCAATAAAACCCCACAATGCCCTATTGTTACAATTTTAGGAATTCATCCTTTGGCTCATGTGATAAATCACGCTCACCAAGGCTCTACCATTATCCAATCACAAGTCATTCCTCATTTAGAACCAATCCCATCCAAACCTCAACCAATCCAATCCTTCAAAGACCAAGATGTATTTAAAATTGGTATTTTCCAACTCATTGGAAACCAAAGCCAAGACAACTAACCAATCCAAGATGTTTTTGTTGAACCAACCACTTATGATAAGTCAACCTATGATGAATCACTTATTGATCCTATATTAGTTGTCAAAGAGTCTCACATTAATGAGCCAATCTTTCTCAAGTCACTTCTTCATAATTATAACTACATTTGGGTAAATCATTACCTTGACCATGTGCCTATTTTTCAAGATCCTCTTATTAACAAAACAGTCTCTAAGGAGTTATCTCTTGACCTATTTCCCATCCTAGAGGAGTCTCACTTTGATAAACTAGTTTTTGTGGAGCCCATTATGCCATCATAGGCTATTTCTTGTCCAATACCAAATATTCAACAAGACATCATTGTAACAGAGTACCCATAAAATGAAGAATTAGAGTTAGAATCAGGTTTTATTCTTGAACCAACATCAGATTTAGCATCATAATCACAATCAACATCAGTCTCAACATCAGATTTAGAGTCCCTTAAGTTAAAATCAAATTCAAAAGAAGAATATGTTTGTGGCTATTACAACATTGGTTATGCATGCCTTATAGATCAATTTTAATACATTTGTGATCCTTTTATAGTTTTTAAGGATGAGTACTTAACTTTGACATAAGTTATCCTAGTATATTCAATAAGGATTATGATGCCAACACCCATTCTATTACCATTCCATAGGCCATTACCATCAACCAAAATATCCATATCACTGACATTCCATCTCCCACAAGTGTCGATTGGTATTGATAGAATCACACTTTATTGAACTACATCCATGGTGACATAGTAGTTGAGTAAGAGTAAGGAGGCCAAGACCACATTCATATAGCAGAAGAACACTCTTCTAGTGAAACTTTTGTAGAGGTGTTAGGGTAAAATCAAAGTCAAAACTCAACATCTTATAGTGAAAATTTTTCAAAAGTGATAGAATAAAATCAAATTCAAAATCTAATATTGCTTAGTGAAACCTTCTCGGAGGCATGATGGCACAATCAAGATAACTTCATTGGTGAAAACCTTATTGAGGCACCAATAGTTGAGCACAAAATTTATTCACTACTTGATGAAGAAAAAATCAAATATCAAATCAAAATAGCTTCCTATTTATATCCTAATAATATGGTAGCTACTCTCAAGATCAAACAATATAAAAATATGGTCTTATTGAGAGAATAAATCTTCATCCCCACCACAACCAAAGTTATGTTGAATCTAGCATCAGCAACATTATGTATGACTGAAAGTCTTGATCTTCATTTATTTACCAACCATTCCACATTCCATTATCATCTACCATTCCATTTCATAATCAAGCCTACCATCCATGGTTGAACTTTATTTTGTATAGTCTACAAAGATACCTTGTCTCAATACTTGAAGGAATCATAATCAATGACCAATGAAGATCACAAAAGCATTTTTGAAAACTAAATCTGTAGATAGTTCTTAATCACGTAGTTATTTATGTGAGGTGTGGGATAGAAATTAACATGATCAAGTATTCTGTTTGTATCATTTTTTGATTAGGACATGCATCTCCCCATCAATAGGAACCATAGAATCAAAAACCACACCCAGACCAAAAACTTGTACCATACCATTTCACATTGCCATACCATTGCCACTATTACATATCCTTTTTCCATTATCATGTATCCTTCCATTTACCCCATCACTTGGGGTCAACCCTCTTACCATTTTATCCAATCTATCAAAAACCATCATTATCCTTAGCAAGACCATACCATCCTGTCATTCCATTCCTATCTAGACCAAAGCCTATTGTTAGTCATCCTACCCAATCTTATTTTGATCTTAGTTCCTTTGGTTCTTCCTGCACCTTTTATGAGATGATTTTGATCAAGTTTCAATAATCAATCCAATCTATGTTTCAATGATAGTCTATGAAAATAGTGTGACAATGATCTAGCAAGATATCTTTCATCCTATTAGGTTTGTTTATGTGAGCTTGATTATAACCACATATGGGAAAATTAGTGTCTCACCAATCTTGTTACTAATTATAACTACTTATGGGTAAATTAGTATCATTATATCTTAGTTATAACCACCTATGGGAAAACTAGGTGTAACACTTGTTTATCATGCATTGCCACATCACCTTGCCATTACTCTTTTCATTTGACTGGCCATTTGTCAATTTTGAGAATTTGTTAGGGCCTAGTTGGTTTTTCCTCACCTTTTTTGTGGATGGAATTACTATGGCTTGAAGTCATTTTAAGACTATGTAGGTCATGCTCAATTTATGTTGAGGTCACCTCAGTCCCCCTTTCCATATGCTCTCACCATTTTATGAGTAACCTAAGCCAAATGCTCTCACTATTTTATGAGTAGGTATCTTGTCATTCTCTAATGAGTTAAGATACCTCAAAATTCCAAAAACATTCAAATATTTCAAAAATCCAAAAATAGCTATCTTGTGTAAGCCTAGTCAGTTATCCTCAATCCACCTTATTGGGGCATTGTCATTGTTAGGATGTTTTCTTTTGCTTTTGTTTTTAGGATTTATGTTTGTTTGCTTATTTCAAATTGTTTGTTTGTTTATTTTTCTATTTGTTTGTTTATTTATTCACTTGCTTGTTTATTTATTTTCAGCATTGTTGCCTTGACTCAGTCTATGTGCATTCATTAGATGATTCCTTGTGTGTACCTATACTTAAATCCATCCATATTCATCTATTAACATTATCATCATGGTTTTTATCATTGGTGCATTATTTTTTAGTGTTTATTAGATTGAGATTTAGTCCTTATGCATATTTTGGCCAAAGTCTTCATGGTGTTCTATCATGAAGTGTACCATCACATGTTATAGTAAAAATCAGCTTCAAAAAGGTCTACAATCAATGGAGCTATAGAAGTTTCTCCTTGGTACCTTGGCAAACTGTTCCATCGCACCTTGATCAAATTAACCCATTGGCCAATCTAGTTGTATCATTACTAATAAGGATGAGCATCTCCTCATTCATAGGTACAACTGAATCATTTATAATGATCAATCTTATTCCTCTATCCATATCTTTCATCACTTTTCACCCACTCATCTTTAATATGTATTATAGGTTATATCCTTGAGTTATGCTTGATAATCATCCCTAATTAGGGCACCATCAATTTTAGCCAATCCAGGTCCACTTAATGATTATAATTGCCTATGGACAAATCATTATTTTAACTTTTATTCTTGATTATAACTACCTTTGAGAAAATTAGCATTCTTTTTACATCAATGCATGCAAACATTTTCTTCTTTGGATTAATCTCAACCATGGGTTAATTCCACCTTTTTTCTTGTTTCTTTTCGAGGGACCATCTATCAACAAATGTGATGGCCACTCCCTCAAGGTGGCATCATCATAGGCTTCCCAAAATCATTTGGAGCTTTTTTCTTCAATCATCATCTTCTTTTTGGCATACAGGCCATCTCTCATTATTTGAGAATACATTACTTTACCTATGGTTTTTAAGATCTTCCCAAATAGGGGCAAATTGTAGACACCTAAATCTAGCCACCAATAACCTCCAACCAAGATTTTGACCAATTTGCACCTAAAATGCACAATTTGGCCTAAAAACACTAAAGCACATTAAAAGATTTGAAACTGACATATTCAAATTCCAATTTTGGCTAGGGTATCCCTAAATGGGGCAATGCAATTTATAGGCCAGCTAACTTTGATCAAATCATTTCAAGTCAAAATGCTAATTTTAGACCTAGATGCTTTGGGTTGCTCTTTTCTATCAAATCTCTTACACAAGATGCATGCCTTTGTTATTTTCTATTGTAAACTTTCTAAATGGGATAATGGATCCAATGCATCTAACATTACCTTCCAATTCTAATCTAATCAAATTTTGGACCAATAATAAGGCATTTTAATCAATTTGAGTAATTTTTGCATAAAGTGCTTAAACATACTTAAGAGCTAATTAAACCAGATTAGAGCCTAATCAAGAATTCCATGGAAACTTGTTGAATAATTTGTTTTGGAAATGAATGTTGAATATCTACATCATCAGGTGACCTCATTTCTTGGGAAGACATCCCTAGGCCATAAATGCCACAAATATCAGGATTCATGCCTCTCATTCCTCATCAAATCCTTCCATGCCTCTTAATTGCTCTTCTATCCCAAATATTGATGAGCCTATTTATCAATTTAAATTTCATAATTAGATTAATCTTTAGCCACACATCTCAATCCTGAGATGTATGGTTTAGGTTGATTTTGATCAATCTCAAAAATATATAAAAAGGAGGCCCTACCACATCATTTCTAAGCTATTTTGGTGAAAAGTTATAATGTACAAATATCTTCAAGAATCCATTGAAATTAGTGTTACCATGCCAAATTGATTCCAAATTAATCCAAATCCATAAGGTGCCAAGGAGAAGAGGAGATAACCAAGCCTCCTTTGATGAATACTTCATGGGCACAAGGTGAGCAAGCCACTACAATAATCATTTGGAGCATCCAAGGAAGGTGAAGGAATTCTTGTGCTTTTTCCTTACTTTTTAGTTATGTTTGTCTTTTTTTTTGTTACTAAGCTCACCCTAGTAACTAGGCATGAAGGTGTTAGCTTAGTGTGTTCTTTGTCAATTTGTTTTGTGCATTTTGTCACTAACACAATACTAATCTCCTATTCTTTGTCAAATTCCTAGTTTAAAATACACATTGGTGTGTGTGTGTGTGTGTGTGTGTGTGTGTGTGTGTGTGTGTGATAGCATATATATCTATGATTATCATCAACATAACTATGAGCCAATTTAGGGATGTTTTGATATGATAACAACTACTTATTATAAGTAATTGTTGTATGTAGTTAATATAATAAATGGAATTAAGAGTTTAAATTGTGTGCATATATATGCAGTGACTGTATTCATAGGGTTTATGATTATAGTGACTTGTAACTTGTAAAATCAATATTTTGGGTTATTCCTTTAGTAATTTAGACTTGTAGATGTGCAGTCTAACACATAGGGGATAATTATGTGAGTCTGAGGTCCTATTCTAGATTATTGGTTATGTATGCAGTGCCCTCTAACAATGAGTCTTTAGAATTAGCTTGGTATTGTTTTCCCACTAACCCATTTTTCTCAAATGTCACTATGAAGATGGAAAACTAAGGTTTTTCCATTTCACAAGGAGGGATAGTCTATGATCTAGATCTGAATACACTAGAGCAAAGGCAAAACAAAATCCAAAAGCATCCAATTTGTCACATCTTGTTTTATAGGTATTTTTTATAGAAAACTATAGTCAAATCTAGATAGTAGCATTAATACAACTGCCCCTAGATGCAGTTACTATCTAAATCACTAGAAGTGTCAGAGTCATAATTTAATGATTGGTCCATAATCTTCCTTTAGTTTTCATTCTACCTATTCCATATCTATAAATTCATTAGCATTATAACAATCTAAGTACATCACTTCCTTGTCATTTTTATATCTAGTATAGTTTTAGTTTTCATATTTATAATATCTCAGCAAAATAAATTCAATGTATGCTTATATCTAATTGTAGCATCTAATTGACTTGCTATATATCTGATTGTCACCCTCATGTTATTTCATTTATATATACCCCTTTGATTCAAATATAGGGCTAACAATAAGATCACCTTAAATCAATATTTTAGGGTTAAACATTTGGTGAACTCAATTCATTTGAATGCAAAAAAAATTGATTCCTAGGGTTTTAAACTAGTTAGGGTTTTAGATTGTTGTAATTTTTAATTTCTTACTTTTACTATTTTTCTTGTAACCTAGGTGTATCCATAGATTAGGATGTGTGTTTATTTAACATATTGATTTTCCCCTTCAACCATATAAGATGTCTCAAACCAATGAGATATCTCATACCTTAGATCATGATGATACCCATGTTAAAAATGTAAAAATATTGATACGGTTATCATATAAGAAGATTATGATATTGAAAACCATGAAACAAATGAAAATGATAAAAAAAATACCATGATCAAGTGCATGCAATTACATTGTTTCAAGGGTATATTCAACCAAACCTTAAAGATATTGATGAGATATAAATAATATACTCGAATCAAAAAGTTATAAAACTATATTAGAAACATCCCTCCCCTTGAACACATTACAATAAAATACATCTAGTGCGGGAATGGATTATGTGTTTAAACCTTTGTTTCATAAAACTACTATTGATGCATCTATTATAGAATTATGAGTTATTTCAACACAAATAATGTTTTCAATGCCTATTACTACTCAAAACATGTTTTCATCCCCTTTGGTGACTACTCAAATTGTTAATCTAAATCCCGTTGGGCCTATAACTCAATCACTCCTTTAATTTTTAAAGACCTTGAACAAAATATTTTAAAATCCCCTTATGTTATATATTCATAAGAATTATTGCATATCCCTCTTGTACTTGATATCTCTTTGCACCCTTTGCCAACTAGATTTTTTCCAATTAAGTTCACATTTTTTATGGCAAGGGTGATCCTGAACAACATCTTCAAATCTTTTATTTGGCGTGCCTTGGATACGCTTTGAATGATAAACTTTTGGCCAAATTATTTCTAAGAAGCCTCAAGGACTATGCTTTGAGGTGGTTTTTTGATTTACCTATATAATCTATAAAATCATTCAAAACTCTTGTAAACCAATTTTTAGCACTTTTTCATTAATATTTACAAAAAGGTTTCCTATTCCCAAATTTCCAAAATCAAACAAGTAATCAATGAACCTATCAATGAATATATCTTGAGATATAAGATATTGCTAGCCAAAATGACCAATCTTATGGTAGACAAAGAGTTACAAGATATATTCAAGCAAATTTTTCATGCTCCCTTAAATGAGTCCATTTTTTTTAATAATTTCAACTCTCCTTGTAAGTTCTAATCATTTAATTTCTAATTATTTCAAAATTTATATATACTTTATTGTTATATTTTTGTATTTAGTTTAGATCTTTTTGTATAACCCACTTTGATGATATTTTAGCTTCTCTTAATCATATGTCCCTCTTTATAAAAACACTCACCTATCACTTATTAATTATCCTTCATGACTCATTTTATATATCTTTGTCATAACATCATTTTCAATTCTTCTCTGAAGCATATATGTTTATCCCCCTTTTTTGGTCACTTTTTATTTTTTTTATCATTATATTTAATCACATAAATTATTCCCTTTAGACTTCACTACTACCTATATCATTATCATTCCCATTTTCCTTTTGAGGAAAAATTATCTCAAATTTAATAGTGTGTTCTTTAATAAGGGGAAAGTATAATAGTATTTAACCATCCAAGTCATAGGCTCCCTTTTCATTGGTCAGGTGTGAGTTTTCAAAATATTTATTGAGTACAATACATTTTTAAAAAACATCAAATTAATAGTATAAAAATCCATAATTTTTAATTCAAATGAAACATATTTTATAACATCACTACTTATCCCAAGTCCAAACTAAAATGTATCTTAAATCTAGAGGTCTAAAATTCTTAGTCTTGAGAAAATTATTAGGGTGTACTGCTTCTATTAAAACATCACCTCTTAGGTGCCTCACTTGATCATTCCCATTTTCCTCTTTCCCATTATTAGAAAATTAAATTAATTCACCACCTCCTAGTCATCCCTTTATCCATTTCTCATGCTTCATAATTCACTTACATTTTTATAGCAATTAGAAACTTTGTGTAAGAATGTAAGATCCAGGGGAATAAAACTTGAATTTTTAATTAATCATTCACCATAATTTATATCATCTTAAACATTTTCACATTATATATGTATTTTATTTCACATTTTAACATTTATTCTCCACATCAAATTATTTTTCATTAGATTATAAGGTTTTGGCTATGTATTGAGGTTATTCTAGCATAATTTAGGTTTTCATTGTTTACTTCTCCTTAGTTTCCTAGTTAAATTTTTGTATGTGTTCAAAATAAATATATTTAATATAATTTTTAAATTAAAAATATTCCACATTTATTTTAAACATCACATGAAATAAAATAAGACACTTGATTGCTCTCTATATCTAACCTGCCTATTCCATAATACCAGACCCTACCTTGTCCACTACATCTCAACATTATCTAAAAAAAATAAGGCCTCAAATATAAATACATATATAAATACCAAAAACACTCTCAAGACCTCTATCTATCTATAAATTACCACTACCCCAAACCTAACCTAGCACCATTTCCCTAGATTCAAAATAACACCATTGCACTAAACCTAACCTAGTATCACTGTATTAGGCCCAACCTACCACCATAATTATGAATTAGGGTTTGCTTATACCATTATTATTAATATACATCTATAAGGTAAGTAAAATTAAGTGTTGATTTTAACTTTACTAATCTCATTTATTGAATTTCATTTATTTTTGGAATATTCTTTCATGAAGAACCATCCTCTATTACACTACATGGCATGTGATGAGCCTCATGAGTGTATATTTATGTACCATAAAAGTCATTTACTAAAAAAAATTATTTTTAAAGATTTGTATGTGGATTAACCTCCCAATATTCATGAGCTAACTTGAGTAATTTTTTCATGAGAAAGTTGTCTAAGTCCTTACATTTTATCCTCACCCATACCCTTTCATGCCTCCATGACATATTAAAATAGTTTTTATACTCTAAATTCACCTATATAATTTTGAAAATTATTACCCCATAATAAAATAATATAGATGGTTATCCTAGTATTTTTAACCCAATAAAATCCTTAGATCAAGATGGTTCACCTATCTTAGTGGTATCTATAATTTCATGGGATGAAAAAGTGGGTAGAAATAATATACCAGATGAAAAAAAAGTGTAATTCACCAAAATAGTGTTATCTTATGCACTTCAAAATGAATTAAAACACAAAATTTTAGTCAAATCAATCTAATATTATCCATCATACATAACCTTATGAAATATGTAAGAGCTTCAACAATGTAAATAGATTAAATCATCCACACATGGGTTCAGACAAAGGGTAGATAAAACATAGTTATTAAGTAATTTAAATGTAAAAAGTTGCATATAATTTATGTGATAAACTAACATTAAATAACTAAAATTTATGGCTAATAATTCACAATAAAAACTCTTATATAGAGTTGTAAAAATCCAAAGGAAAAAGACCCATATCACAAATCCTAAAGCTCAATATATGTGATCAAAATGGGATGTCAATGGGATCACCATGTTCCATATACATGGATTTCCACCCTACAACTATTTATGTTGGATATATGTTGTCTTATTATTGAAGATAATCTCTTCGTGTCAGATGACCTATATAAGCTCAAACACAAAAGTCATATTTTTTTGTGTGGGGATCATACCAATAATCATGCCAAGATTCCTTCTTATCTTTTTTTAATAGGGTTTTAATATAATTTTATACCTAGTATATGATAAAAATATAATCATTATTAAATGTCATCTTTAGACCATTGGTGAGGCACTAGCTTCCTTCTTCATCCACTCATGATCTTTTCTTCATGTATTGATGAGGGAACTACTCTTCATTGGATCAGATCCAATGGGTAGGAATCAATGACAAGGGTAACATAAGCCACTAAAAAGCTTAGACAATCTCTTAAATATTTGATAATCATCCATGTGGATGACTAAAATCTCCTTTCCCTTCTCTTAATAGGTTTGGTCCTACTAGATATTCACATGAATTTTGTCACCTTAGAACATCATAGTATATATTCCCACTCCTTTAATGTTATTGATTTATTTAGATCGACAAGAGAAACATTTATTGATTTTTAGACTCTTGTTAGTCTCTAATGTTTCAATTTTAATCTAAATTTCCATAGTGGAATATAATACAATGACTTATAAGGAACTGAGATGTGATATTTTTTTTGAATTACTTCAAAAAAATTGGCCCCACCTAAAATATAATAAAGGATATATCCTTATTGAATCTTGAAAAATCCATGAACGATCATAATTTGAGATAATAATATATGATCAAGGCACATTAATGGCAAGGGGACCATCTATAGGCTACTAAATTATTGTCATTCATGATCATTTTAATCTTTACATTTAAACTTATATTTAGATCTAAAAATAGGGAAGGTGTTTATATTAAATACATGTCACTTCACCACTTTGGGACCTGTTAAACCTATACTCTTTGCATTTATTAGCAATGGTTCCTAGATTTCACCAGATTATGTTAATTACAGGGATAGCCCTATGATCTAAGGGAAAACTTAAAGGAACTTATAGGTAGATAGGGTTTTTCCACATCTAGCTTGAAATTATGGATATTTAACTTCTAAAAATACACTTATGTAGTAAATATATCTAGTCAAACACTAGCAAAGCTTCTAATGAATTAATTAAACATAACATGAATTCTTGTACATAGAAGTCCATAACTTATAGAATAACACACAAGGAAATCATATTATATATTTGATTAAGTCTGATTTATACTTATTAATAATAATGAAAACATTGATCATACATATAGATGCATATAATCTATATGAAAATATCTATTACAATCTTTATCAATGTGATCAAAATACTCTATAATAGATTATTAATTATGTATAAATCAAACCCATTCTATTATAATCTAAATAACCCATCCTACTATAAACTAAAGGAATATATATCATGCAACTTGTTATCATTCCTAACCTCTAAATCCATATTTAGCACACATACATACTAACCCATATTTGGTTTCCTCGTAATGCTAACAATACCAAAATATATTAACCATGAAACAAGATAGAATAACTATGCAATAAAAAGAAACTATAATTTTATCCACATGGCATCTATAGTTAATGAAGTATTTTGGGTCTCACATTCACCCACTAATAGTTTCCCATACTTGAACTATTATTTTATACCAGAACAACATTTTAGAGGTATGGATGCACAAAAGATAGGTTGGACTCATAAAATTTTCAAATTTATTAAGGTATTAGGGACCAATTTTCACCTTGGTGCACACTCCTTAGCCTCCCTCATGGGTTTTTAACTAAGTCTATCACCCTTTTAGGTTTTCAATAGACAAGCTAAACTAAGAAGGCCATCCTTTTGGGTTTTTAAATAGCTTAGTGTTGTGATATAATATGAACCAACCTATACCAAAACTAAAGAGCAAAATTTCAAAATTATCCCACCTACATTGAACTAGTTCGATGGTGGATGCATCTGTGGTGCTATAGAGATGGAAGTTAGTTGCAAGGTCAATGGGGTGTGTTGTGAGGAACTTAAGGTGATATCCTTATAATATTTAAACTTATACTATAATTTACTAGGGGGAATGAATGGAGGAACATCTACCAAGGGCTCTGAAGAATTATCTAAATTAGCCAAGTCAATATTTTAATACTGCCAAGTGAGTAAAAAATCTTATGTATTATATATTAATTATCACATAAGAGTTTTATAGTACATCCATTGGTTAACATCACTATATACCATAGTAGGTAAAGTGGATTGAGTAGTAACCAAATTTTTAGTGATGTTTTCATGTAGATGCATAAGTTTATCAGCATGGCATTGGGATTGCACCCATATAAAAGTGTTGTTCAACATTTCATTTTGTCACATTTATAGATACCAAAAAATAGAGTCTCAAGCCTAAATAGAAGCCTACAACACTATGTCTAGACCTACATAAGTGGAATATTGATTCTATAAATTAGCCCATGAAGTATAAGTAGTAGTAAAATTAGGGTGAGAACCACTCTAGACTGTATCTAGTTATTATTTTTAATCAAGCATCCTATGAGCCAACTACATGACTTGGCCTAGCACCACTATAATATCCAGCTGATATATCTCAAAGAGTTCACACAAGACTCTTGTTTCTACTTTAATATGTTGGCCTTGCAATACAAGGTTGGCCAAATGTTGAACATTCTTCTAATCTTGGGTAAAATGCACAATCAACAACAATATTTTTTTAGAAGGAGAAAGAATTATATCACTAATAACTTGCTTTTATAAATATGGTCATGCATCTTTAATGTTGGCATTGACATTTTTGACTTGATAGTGAAACTTAGTATTGGCATTATGTAATTGTACAACAACCCTCTTCTCTAATGAGACTTTAATCTATGTAATGGCCTCTTGAAATTTTAATTCCCCTTCCATCTTCTTGGATAAATAAATTTTAAAAATATATAAAGGTGATTTAATGATTGGTGTAACCATGGATAAATAATTATTTGATGTACTAGATTGAAGACACTGAAGTGGAGAAAGGGGAAATGAGATAATTGTCCTCTAGGTTGATAATACAGGGACATCCAAAGTTGTAATACTTTGAAGTCTTATTGGTGGACCCTACATTTGGGTATCCATAGCCTCCCCTTGGTCCTATGAAGTCTCCATAACCTTTACATCTTATGAGGATACTATGGTGGGTTGATTTAGTATAGCCACTAGCTTATCAATGGGGATCGACATATCTTACGAAGATGGCTATGAGGTATCGAGTTTGTGTGCTTACACTATGGTTTAGGCTTTAGCTTACATCACTACATCCTCATCTTATTTCTATGTTTGGTCATCATGGTGAGATACTTCCTCATGTTTCCTCTTTTCATGTACTTCCTTCTCTATGACTATGGGATTTATCATGGTCTCCTAGGTATGCTTAGCCTCCTCCTTTCTTTGGTGGGTAGTTTCTTCTTGTGTTTTATGATATTTAGGAATATTTATAGATTCTGATTAGTCTCATGCATATTTTAAGCAATGATATTCTTTGGATTTTAACTTAGCCTCATCCTTAGCATGATGTTTTTCCTCCAACTAAACTCATCTCTGAGCCGCTTGTGCTACTTTTTCACACACAACTTATTACTCATCTGGTGTCTACTCATCCAAATCCACATGTTTTATATATATAATGGGATAATCAAATAGTGAATTTGATGAATAAATGAAATATACATATATAATGGTCTTCTTCACATGATATTTCTATTACCTAGATTGAAGAATGACCTATTTATACCTTTGTGATGGTGTGGTGGGAGGTGGAATAAAAACCACCAAAATTGATATAGGTATTCCTACCT
This sequence comes from Torreya grandis, assembly GCA_037957365.1. Lineage (NCBI taxonomy): Eukaryota > Viridiplantae > Streptophyta > Pinopsida > Cupressales > Taxaceae > Torreya > Torreya grandis. Next base: position 561,430 of record JARHVA010007790.1, read on the forward strand.
CATGTATATACATGGTAAGAAGTGTTGGTTCTTCTTCTTCTTCAAATATTTTTTAGAAATGCCATAGTGTTTATTTATTTCTTGTGAGTGCTCCTAATAAAATTTTAGGCAAAGGACTGAATAGTTGTGGTTGGGAATAGCTTCCAAAACTTCCTATAGTGGATATCACCTCCTAGATTTTCTATAATTTTCCTCTTCACCAATGGCGTTGACAATGATAGAAGGGATACAAGGTGTAGTTTAACCCATAAATTTTACATCCCTTGATTCTATATTTGAATATTTTAGACTACTTTCTATAAGAACTCATCTTTTTGTTTGTATATGTCTTTAACCATATCAGTCATCATTGTGTGGTAGACCTCCTACTCCTCTGTATGGATATTAGACTAGTGACATTGTGATACTATTCATGGGATTGTAAGATCATCCAACCAAGTCTTCTAGCTCCAATTCTTACATCAAGGTTGAGACAATAACCTATGATCTATGGGAGCCTTGCATTTCTCATGGTCTTGTGGTATGGCTATGGGGACTTCAGTGGTAGTAGAAATTGGAACCTTGGAGATATTGTTTGCAAGGGATTTTCTCTACATGTATATAGCTTCTTCTAATTCTCAACCTCCCATTACATAATATATATTTAAATTAAAAATGGGAGGGGCACACTTAAGGCCTTATTTAATTCATAAATGTAGATGATTATTCCATATAAAATTTTGGTCACCACCACATGTTACCACAAATACTTCATGACATTGGGAGGGATGCATGGGTTCCTAACAACAAGTTCAATGATCTCATCCCATTAGGAATTAAACAATCATTGATGATTAAAATAAGTGATCTCTCACTTATAAATGAGATTATAAAATGTGACATCTAACCAATAATTGACATCTATGTGGACAATGCCCTCTAGAGACTTCCACTGTGTGAAGACCATCAACAAAATTAAGAACTGGTACTGAAATGTTTATTTCATGGATGACAAAAATTTATAAATTTTATTGATGACCTTAGACACTAATAAATATGGATAATTAATTTATTCATTAAGGTTGACCATGTGATGGGTGACATCAATGATGCCTTTGTTTGCTTCTTTGGTTGCTTTAGTCATTTGTTAGAACATATTTGTTATGCATTCTAAAAGAATGCACACTATATCATATTTAATATCCTACATCAATATCCCTCAATGGCCTTATACATAAGCATCATGGATGTTAGGAAGAATAGGTGGGCTTTTATATTTTTAGGGATCCAAAGGCCTTCCTCAAGATGATAGTCTGATTTCCCATGCCATGGAAGCTTCATTAACATATATGGTGATGTTTAAGGAAATATAAATATTCCCTTGATTATATTGGTTGAGTAGCAACTCACAAAATATCCCAATTTCCTAAGTTATGCATCAAATTAGCTATTTGACATCTATGGTATAGAATCGATAGACTAGTGTGACTAATAATTGTTATGCTCCTTGAACTATTGTTGAGGCAAATATTCATTATTCAACAAGCTTAATATAAGGATATGCATATAGGTCCATAAATTTCATTGTTTGTATATTATTTCTAATCTTGATGTCTTCTTATTGGGTGATAGTGAGCTCTCACTATAACTAATAAGGATCATAGGTAGCCATCTTGTAAGCTCTATAAATCACAAAGAACTATGCTCAAAAGCTTATGGCTGATAGATATTAATTCACAAGGTAATTCTTCACAGGTACTAATGCAAAAGGGAAATTTTTCATAGGTTCAATGCACTATGTTTAAGGGTATACAAAGTGTAAATTGATGATATGAGGAGCCAAACACCCCATTTATATATCTTCATATGCACTTTCAAATCCTAATGTTTTAAATGTTCCATGACATCCTTGATGTTGGTCTTAATGTCATTTAATTAAAAATATCTCCTTATATTAGGCTGGCATGCTTTTTTTTGAGTTGGCATCCCTTGTATAACTTAATAATTAAATGATGTGACTATTCACTTGGCCATTAACCCATCATACATGATTATTCTTTTCCTAATCCATCCAAATAACTATTATCCATTATCCAATTAAGATCTCACTACTCATGTTTTTCCTAGACTTAAATGCTGACACACTTAATCCCATTAACCATGAATTCCACCTTGTCACCACCACTCATGTTATTAATGGTGATCATATACTATGGTCTAAAATTATAATTTATACAACTACCATACACACTTCTGATCTATCCACATATCCATAAATAAACAATCCTACTCCACACAAAATAATTGAAACAAATCCTAATATAGGATGGTGCAAGTTATCACTTCATTATACTTGGGCATATAACTTATTGGTGGTAGGTTTTTAGCCTAATGACATTCACCTTTATATGTAGGATAGTTCCCTTTAAATCCCTTACAACTCATGAATGATAAAGGGACTTTCCATCTAATATGGAGCTTACCTAGGAAGGCTTTAAACTGACTGTCATAGAGTAATACTAGTTAATTGACATGAAACTCCTTCATTTATAAATTCTTATCATGCGAAGATTTTTGACTATGATTACTCACCTCCTATGTCCATTATGCACTATGTTTATCTTCATCCATGAAATTTAGCTCCAGTATCCAACTTTTCAAAGATTTTGGATCTCCCATATGCACAATGACTATGATTTGCATACTAGGTGCAACATATTCCATGGACATAATGACTTATAAACCATAGACCAACTAAAATGGGGTAAGCCTTATTTCATTTTTTTCATGTGTTAAATATTCCCAAAGCACTACATGAAGTGCATCCTCCCAATCATCTCTTTAAACATCATAGATATTGTTGAACATATTACCAAGTACCTTATTCATAGCCTCAGCTTGGCCATTTTCCTGGGGATGATAAGCGATAGTTTTATGGTGCACTAAAGAATTCATCTATGAGAGTCTTGATTATTTTATTCAATAAATGTGTATCTCAGTCACTTACCAATATAATTATGTAACAAAATTAGGTGATGATTTTCTCATATATGAACTTCATTATATTTTTTACACCATAGTCGTTCATTGTAATAACTTATACTCATTTATTAAATTAGTCTATCACAATAATTATATACCTTGCATGGCTGAATTTATTATATGGGTTGATAGGCCCCATAAAATCAATTCCACATTATTCAAAAGGTTATTGTACAAGCATTAGTTGCAAAGGAATTTCATCTCTTTAGTTTGGTTTATTCATCTATTAGCATACATCTCACAATTGTGTGACTTTGTGAGCATCTTGAAATAAGTAGGGACACCATAACCCACTTTGTAAAAAATTTATAACAGTAGCATCCCCTATGAAGTGAGCTCCAACTATCCCCTGATGTGCCTCTTCCATTATTTGAGGTTGTTCATGTTCTAGTGAAACTCTACGTAGCACATTGTCCTTTCCTAAATGGTAAATAAATCCATCAACAATATTGTATGCAAGGACCTTGGTGATTAGTTATTTCTTGTCATTTTCTATGTAATACTTGGTAAATGTCCCATGTTCTGGTACATTTTTACTCTAGAATTGTAGACACATGAAATAAGTGTGCATTAGAGACTCATATTGAACTTATTCTAGTTCTTCCCCATTATAGAGGTAGTTCAAATGGTTTGGTTCCACATTCTCTCATCCTAGTTTGATGTTGATGATAAACTAGAACTCTTAGAAGAGCATCAGTCAATGTGATATGTGTCCTCCCAGTAAAGGTTTGTTGACTAGGTATCGTAGTGCCTGGTGATTGGTAAATATTTTAAAGGGTGTGGCCAATCTATAATGAAAAAAAAATTGTAATACGTACACTATTTCCAATGCCTTTCACTTAATTTTAGTACAATTATTTTAATAGAAAATAATTTTCTACTTGTAAAATGGATTGGATGATCCAAATTGCCTTCACCTAGTTTTACTAATACAACTTTAGCTATGATTCCAGATGCATCCACATACACATGGAATGGCATACTCCAATCTATAAGGATCAAAATTGGTGCAATCACAAAAAAAAAAAATTATTCAATGAATGCTACTTAGCATCCATTTATCCAAAGGAATTATATTCATGTCCATAATAACTTATCTAAAATGGTATATATAGATGCATACCCCTTGATGAACTTCTTATAGTATCTTTTATGGCCACAAAAATATCTCACATCTATTAAACTTGTGGGTGGTGGCATTCCCAAAATTAGTATGGTCTTATCTTGATCTATTAGTATACCCTTACTAAAAACTACATGACCTAAAAAAACACCAAAAGGTGTAAAAAAAATTTCTTTAAATTAAGTGATATGTGAAATGCTCTACATATCTCCAACATCAATCATAGATTAGATAAATTATTTATAAATAATTAAAATACTACCCAGTCATCTATAAAGACCTCTAAAAAAACATGGATAAAATTTTTAAATGTAGTGACTACTACTTTAGATAAAAACATAGGTGCATTATTCAAACCAAATGGCATTAACTTATATGCCAAAGAACCACACTTTTTTGTAAAAGTAGTATTGTATCTATCTTCTTCTATGATAGATATTTGATGATATCCACTAAAGTCATCTGTAAAGTACTATACTTCATGGCCTGTGACTACTTCTAAAACTTAATCAATGAATGGGATAGGAAATAAATTGTTCACACATGCCTCATTTAAAATGTGATATTCACTATAGATTTAAATTTTTATATCCTTCTTTGGTTATATTACCATGGGGCTAACCCAATCAACTTTCTACATAAGAAATATAATACTATATTCTTGCATGTGGTCTAGCTTTGCCTTCAATTTCATCTTCATATTTAGAATTCATAGATAGAGTATTTTCTTAATAGGCCTAATACACTCCTTTAGATCAATGTGCATTTACCCTAAGGAAGGATCCACCCATTAACCTTTGATAATGTGTTAGGGAACACATCTTGGTGGTCTCCTAAGAGCTACATCACTTCTAAGATATCTTGTTAGGACCAATAGTCTCAAATATGTGCCAACTTAGGAATAACCTCCATTCCTATATTCCACACATATTCCTTAGTGATTCATGATAAGTATTATGCTATTTTATGGGGACTGAGTCACACAATATCTATTGAGCTTATCTTTTTTAGTATATTTAGGTGTCATGACTTTTCCTCTTTTGATTAATCTTTGATAGGAGTTGGGATAGGTTCCACTTCACATGTTAGATCAAATAAATCATATAATGCCATATCATTAATATTATCATCATCTACATCAGACGTCTAGTCATCTTGATCTTGTATCCTATGACATAGTTGAATAAGGACTTATTCTTTCCCCTTTTTTGCTTTGTATATCTATAAGCCATTATTCAGATCATAGGTTACACTTTCCTATGAATATGATTCAACTCTAAATTTTAAGACTTCAACCTACCTATGCATATTAAAAAAATTATTTTTTGTAATGCCTTGTGTTTCAAAGGGTTCTCATCCTTAAAGAGTAATGTCTAATTAAAATCACTTTGAACTTGCACCTGATGCTTTGTTTCCCCCTGTGATCCTGATGTATGTTCCAAGATGTTGTGAGAACATCCAAGGTATATCTAAATACATTTACCCAATACTTTGGGGGCATAGCTTTCATAATCCATATTTCCATACATCGATAAAGTTTAGGACAATTTTACTCATGGAATAGTGTTCATTCTTTTCTAATTGTTTCTGGTTACTATAACCTAGATATAATCATTTCACATACTTAATCCCAACACAACTATTCATTCCTATGGATGGAGGACTAGTTCACAAAAACTACCTTAAGTTCATAATTTAGATCACCAACTCTCTAATCAATATATATTACATGTTGTTGTAATCATAAGATAAACTAGCCAACATTCTTAGTGGCAAAGTATTGGGGTAGTTTGTGCTCCATTAAAAAATCCATCTATAGAAGACGTACCCCATTAGCTCCCTTTAAGCAGTTGAGAATGTTCATATATGAGTCTCCATTAAACAATGAATCTATATCCCATGATATAACACCTTCTATCATGGGTTCTATGCAATCTTTGTCTATATGACCCATTTGATACATGAAGTCTATGCTTGACTAAGTTGGGGATCTTAAAGACATAGATCGCACATATTCCACTTTGATCTATGGAAAATCTAGATAATGTATAATGGGTTTTCATGATAAATATTTTATGAGTATGGATAATATTTATGAATATATGACATTATAAATAAAATTATGATCTTTGGCTCATAAGGCTCATTGATTATCTTCTACATTTTATTTCATCTAGCAACTATGTACACTATTATATGGTGAATCTAGCTCATTAAGAATGTAATAAGGTTTATACCCATCTTTGTTTAATGAAATTACTATAATATTATCTCCCTGGTGAGCTTCAAGTTGGTTTATGATTGTGTTTATGGTCATCTAACCATCATATACCCACTTTTTTCCTATCAGTGTAGGATAATGAGTCGCATCTATTTTCATATCAATGACTTTAAATTAACCTTGTAAGCTTGGCTCTATGACCCTGATTTCCAAATCCTCTAGGTGATCAATGTTGATGCCTCTAAATATATCATAGGTTCCTTAGTGTTTAAATAACACTTCTCATTTTAGAATTCTAGGAATTCAGAGTATGAGTGGCAGTGTTTGGCAACTTACATTACCTATGGTGAAATAAAGGTAGAGAAATGTTTAACTACTCCAAAAAAATTATATCAATTGATGGTTGGGAACCATCATAGAGCAAATTTTTTCAAAGTGTAAGTATCTATGCTAATACTAGTGAATTATGATCAAATCTTAAACTATAGACTAATTTGAATGGATATTTACAATGAAGTCTAAACTAAAGTGATTTGGTTTAAAAAGAAGAAAAAGAGAAGGTTAAGGTAGAAAGAGAATAAGTGATCACTGATCTTAGCCTCAAAAATTATGACAAAGTTCCAATTTCAATTAAGTATGCATTTAACAAGCATATAGTGCAAAATATCATAGGTTCAAATCTCACTACACACCAATCAAACCTTGAAGGATGATATAAAGAATTATAAGTAATAACTAAACTTACTTTAAATATTTGTTACCACACTCAAATATCATTATCACATCTGAATATATAACAAATGAAATAAATAAAATTCAAGATCCTTTAACTAATCTACCTTAAGCACAAATTAGCAACCCTATAATAAAATATGTAACTCGGAATTCATAGAAACTATTCAAATTTAATACTTAAGACTATAAATTGAGAAAAAATAATGTAACAATTCACATGAACAAACTTGGATAATCCTTTCAGAATTCCTTGATTATATTAACTGATCAAAGTGTACAAATTTTTCTCAAAATTCTCTCTCTTTATAAGATGGTAGTACTAGATTTTATAGGAGGACAAGCATGAATATTGGTCAATTACAAGATACATATGTACAAAATATAAGGACAACTATCTTTTTTTATAAATTTCTATAATACATTTACTTTTCTAGAAAAAATGACCTAGAGGCAACATGCTAACAAACTAGCATGTACCTTTACAAAAGAATATTATATTTCAAAATATTACAAAGTAGAATATTATTAAATTACTTATTTGGTGGGCCCACTGCTAAAGGCTTCCCCTATTGCTCTTGTAGAAGCTCCATATCCCTTTGATGTTGTTCTTTGACAAGCTCCAAATCTATAGTTGGATTTAGGAGTTAGATATCTTCTTGATCAACTAAGTCATCAAAGTCTCTTTCATACCTTGCCATAGCTTCCTTGATGCTTCTGACTTCTACAATCTTTTCTTTAGCACTGAAGATCATGCCCATAATTTTACTATTACCACTAACAAATTGACATTGGCTCTTGTTTTTCACTTCCTTCACCAAAGTGACTCTATGCTTATATTCCTCATCATCAATAATGCCTAGGGTTGTATACTTTATAGTATTAGCCAACATAGTGCCAAGGAGTTTATTAATCTAGGTAATCATCTCTTCATCATCCCTTAGGAGTCTATCCAAGCCTACTAACCAAGCACTGAAACTCTAGATCTTATCCACCACTAACCATAATATAGTATTTAGGTGGGCTAGGCTAATGGTTTTGAATTTAGTAATTCTATTCCTAATTAGTATATTGATGAGATCCCTTACTTTAGCCTTTACATCCTACCACTCTATCATCAATCTTTTGTCTACCTCAATTTATTAGCTCAATGCATCATGTCTTGGCTTCATTGATTTTAAGGATTCAAACATGTCAAAAAAGGATGCTTCAAACATATTTATTATGGCCTCAGGAACTAATAAGATAGATTGGGTCTCTAAATTCTCAATTTCCCTTTCCAAGTTATGTATCCTTTGTTTCATCCCCCTGATGCTAGCTCTAACTTGAGTTGAATGAGCCTCAACTAGGGTTTTGACATCTTCCTCATGGATGGGTAGTTCACTAAGATATTTTCCCCCAATTGGAGTTAAGCTTGTAAATGGCTCAACCCTTTGGAATATGAATTCTTCAATCCCCACCATGTCTTTTTTGGTTATCACTCTCTCTAATACAATTGTCTCTAGATAGAATTATATAGTTTTAGTTGTTTTAATATATTTTAGAGTTTTAGGGGCCTCCATTTAGGTACTTTTTGATTCTCTTGGAGCATCTATCTACTTGGTGTCTAACCCTATATTGGTCACTATTCTTCTTTCTTCTTCCTCCTTCATCAAATCCCTTATTCATGGCTTGATATCATCATGTACATCAATGTTAATAGTTTTGGTCAAGGCCTAATAGTGAGAAAAAGTGGAAATCTTCTAAATTTTTCCATAAATAAACCAATCAAGGATGATTTGTCCATGAATATGGTATTCCTCACTAAATAATTTTATTTCACTTGTAGGATGAGTGAAAGTCAACTTTGTCCTCTTTGATCCAATGGTACCAAGGCTAATTATGTTTGTCTTTTCTATGGGGGTGTTACTGGAACTAAATTCAAAGTAACTTATTTTCCTTTGCCTTTTTTGGCCTCTTTAATTTGAGCCTAGGGTTATTGAGCTTGCTCCTCCTCTCCTTCAAATCCGTATGCTTTAGCTAGGACCTTGAGGACATCCTCCACTATTTCATCAAGCTCTAGGGTAATCATGTCTAGGTACTCAACTAGAGATTTTGATATTTCAGGGAGGGATAAGGATGAAGGTCCCTCACTAGGCCTCTCTTCCAACTTCTTGCTATGACCTTGTGTAATTTGTTTTTGGGGCTGAATTTATATCTATAGTTGTCATTGAGGTGCCGTAGAAGGTCAAAGAAAAAAATGATATTGAAGATGTCCCATTTGCCATATGTCCCTTGGTGGTTTTTCATTAACAATCAATCTATGTTCAATACTAACATTGTGATTCTTGAACCTAGCCAGTACTTCTTCAAAATTGTTGGCCTTAATGTATATAGGATCATAAGGACCAAGTTGATGCATGTAAACTAGCTTGGGAAACTATTTTCTCTTCAAATGCTTTCCTACCCTATCATAAGGATCCTAATGCCTCAGATCATCTAGCTAAAATCCAACAGAATCTATGTACCTGGTAATAGTGTCCACATGTTTCCAATCTTGTAAAATAGTCCTAATTATTAAAAGAAAAGGATGGAAGAGGCCTTTCCTTTTATCTTTGCATACTCCATCGACATTAGGAAGAAGTTGAGATGCAATTTTTTGCTTTGCTAATTTACTAGGAACATAGACAAGCAACTTGTAAGGTTGAGTTAGAATCCCTTCAATTCTAGTCATAGTATAATCTAGATACATCCATATGTCTCCAATTAGTTCCACATACTTCTTGATTAGAGGGTTTACCCTAGGCATTGAGATCCTTGTGATGGATTCTACTAAAGCAAGATAGACAAAATCATAAATGAACTATATGTGGTGTCTATATTTGAAGATATGTAGCTTTGAATAATGGTGGGATATTATGAATCTACCCTTAGGTGACTAATTTTTTATGTGAGGGATCCTAGTGGAGGCTAGTAGGGTGTCCAATAGATAAGATATCATAAAGAATTAGTTGATAGTCTTCTTCTTGATGGCTGTAAATTATCTTCCTTGGTGGATGTTGATCATATCTCCAATTGGGGGAGTGAAACCTTTTTTTACCATGAAGTAGACATAGGATACCCAACTCCTATTAACAAATGTGGTTGAAGGGGACCCATATATTCTATTCAATAGGGCCATAATTACCCTAATTCCCTCTATAAATTGGGAAATTGGGATGTTGTTAACAAGGTCTCAAATCATAATGTTTCCTTGGAGAAATCATTGCCTAAGGATGGTGTCAAGATCACTCTTGCCAGTCCATTCCTTAATAGTGTGTAGGTCCACATGGGTTTTTGAAAGTTTGTATCCTCTCTCAAAATCTATTGGGGAAATATATTTAACTCTTCTAGAGCTCCCCTTATAAATGATCCAATCATTTTTAATTTTATAATCTATAAAAATGGGAGCACAAATGTTGATGTAATGGAGTAGCTCTAGTTTGGTGGTAGCATGATGGAGATTGGCCATTTTAACTGTAACCAGGTCATAATACCTCCTACTAACTATAGTAATCATTTGTTGTTCCTTGGTGATGTCTTGCATCTCCTCAATGATCTATAAGACCTCAGACCAATTCTTGTTGCTATTGTTCAAGGCCATAGTGTCTAGGTCAATATCTTTAAAAACCCCTCCCTCAGTATCTATAGATAGATACAATTTTATCTCATCCCTCGATTGTTGCTTCTAAGCTACCATAGCTTCCACACTTATAAATTGCTCTCAATCAGATTGCAAATGGTCTTTCAATTAGTTCCTTTTGTGTTCAAATCATAATTGAACTTCTCTTATATTTACTATAATCAATCTAATTTCACTTATGGCCTTTTTATATGAGCTTTAGGGCTTGAATATTTTAATGGTAGTAGTTTATTTATACCTAGTCTTATACATGCCTTAGATTTTATTTTAACCTTTGCATTTCCAATACACAAGATCTTCTATTTTGTCTCTTTGTGCTTGCATGGTGCTTATTTGGCATCTATCTGGCACTTTTCATGGATTTTTTCATTAATTCCTCTAAGCACTAGCCATTATTTTTTGAAAACTTCCCTTTGGTTTCATGTTGTTGGATCAAGATCCATGGATCATCATGGGACATTAATTATGATCCAGGCCCTCACTTGTCATTGGTTCCTTTTAGTACCAAGCCTCATGGTTATGCCACTTGGAATCACTATAGGATTTATATGCTCTAACACCCTTATCAATCACATATTGAATGCACATTTTCCATGTGTCAATACCATGGTCTCTCAAAGCTTCATTGAAAATTTAGCAATGGTTTCACAACATTAGATCATTTGCCATGATGAAGCATAGACCATTATATCTTGTAAGATGCATGAGCTTTAGTCAATTCATATCTATACAAAAGACTTAGGTTAAAATGTTTTTCTTAAGTCTATTTCATAGTAATAAACATAAAAAGACTTAGTAAAAATCATTTTATGCTAAGTTTTAAATTTGATGGCCTCATGGATGTCAATGGTAGCCTTGTGGGCATTCAAATGATGTTTTTGAGGATGTCAAATTTAAGCTCGTAAAGTTCCTACTTTTGGTGGTCTCAAATTTGATGGTTGCATAGATGTTAAACATGGCCTCATAGACATCAAATGATGGTTGCAAAAACATCAAATTTAAGCTCATCAAATTCCTCTATTTGAATGTGAGAGTGTCACATCATGACTCACAAGGCTTCCTAGGAACTTGGATTAAATTCACTACATCTGATTAAAATCCACTATGAAGTGAGAGCCATTTGATCATGATCTAAGTAGTCACACACCATTAGTTCCCTGTAATATATGGAACCCTTTACTTTCAAACTTTGAATGCGGGAGTGCCAAATGGTGACTCTGTGGAGCTTCTTGAACCTTTGACTTTTCAATGTTGTCTTTCCTCCATTTGATCTTTGGTTGTGATGAAGCATGATTTATTGATCATGATCTAAATCCTTGAACATGATTAGTTGGAAGAACTAAGTGCTTAGTTCTATTGGGTTTTATTCATGTCATTCAATTCCAAAATGAAGTGTGAACTATTGTATCCTATAAGAAATAAGGTATTTAAGTTAGGGATCAAGGTGAAAATAAAAACTTAGGCTAAATAATTAAGTCTAAAGTCTCATTCATGTTAATAAACATGAACAGGGCCTTAGAATTAAAACTTTAAGCTAAATAGATAACAATAAAGGTGACCATGATATGAAAATAAAAGGACCCTGATAGCATACAATAGACTAGATTAGAAATATAGGAAACAAAGGGGAAAAAAATAAAAGGGACCAAGGCATAACTTTTAGGCTAAGGTTTGGTCATGTTAAAAAAACATGACCAAACCTTAACATAAAAATTAGGTTTAAATCTAAAATAAATTTAAAATATTCCCACCAAATGCTCTTGCCAAATGCAAATTTAAACTAAGGGTTTTAAGCCAGGGTTTTCTAAAGCATGATCCATTCCATAAGGCCTTATGAAACATGTATCTTTAATACATGAAGACCAATTATTAGAAACATTAGGCAATCTCAAATTAAAACCATAAACCAGTAAGCCAACCTTATCAAAGTGGATGATATTCAAATTCTAACAATGATAAAAACATGCCATGTTTTTAGGGTTAAGCTTATAAATATCTCAAGGGTCCTAGGTTTCAAAAAATGGGGTATGTTGACCTCAACAACTAATAGATTTATCTCATCCATAATCCACAAGGCTTAGTGTGATAGGGCTATAACTCAGCATAGGTTACCCAATAATAACCCACATAGATCTAGGAATCATATTGACGGTGTTTCTAAAATCAAATATTGCATTGGGTATCTCATACCCTACAACCTTAATATCCATTATAGAATCAACATCTCAAGGTTTTTTAGTTTTAACATACCATATCATTCAATTAGTTCTTTGACCTTTCTATGTACATTTTAGAAGAATATGTAGTAGGTTAGTGATATTATTTGAAATGACTTCATTATATAGGGTACTAAGAAACTTCATGAGATCTATCAAAGTAGTGAAAATACCATCTTATCTTAAAATTCAAACTATCTATCCATATATATGTGCATCAATAAATGCAACACCAAATTTTATAGTCTCCTATTATTGAATTATTTTCAAAATCTATGTAGCTTTTTGCATTAATCCTTTCTTAATTATGGGTTTGGGGTACTTATATGGTTTATCTTTCCTTATCCCTTGATCCTTCAGCATCTCTAATGATGGTAATCCTTGTTATGCATGTTTTAGATTAAGGTAAAAGCAGGTTTTGAAGGGGCCCCAAAACCCTTTACATCAAAAGAGAGATAAACCTTTAAGCACAACCAAGTTTCTAAAAAGAAACCTGAAACTAGTAAAAGTAAAACCAGGTTAAATAGGAACCTGAAAATAGAAAAAAAGACCAGTTGAAACAGCTGACAAAACATGGAACGGAATGCCAACAGACAGGATCAGCATCCTACAAAACCTCCCATACAAATGAGATTTTTATTTTTTTTTACATGATCAAAGATTCATATCTAAAGGGGGGACCAAAGGCTTAGACTTCTTCCTCTTAACTGTTGTCCATCCATCCTCTACCTTAGCTACCTCAAAAATCCATGCCTCAGAAGACAATGATCCATGAAGCCCAGGGGACACAGAAGCCTCAACAAAATCCTTTTGAAAACTAGCCCCAAAGTCTGGCTCCTAGGAAGTTCCTCCAAAATAGGGGAAGAGACCAAAGCCTCCTCAACAACTAGCTCAAAAATATCCCTAATCCCGGTCTCCACAGGACCTTCAATAGAATATTTCACCAGTGAATCCTCCTCAACCATCGGCTCAGAATGGATACTACCTTCATTCTCAAGATCAGCCAGAGCTTTCACGAGTTGTTTATGTATGTAATGTTTAGAGGAAACCTTAGACCACCAAGAAGGTGGTCGTCTGGATTTAGATTTCCCAGCCATACAATGAGCAGCAATATGACCCGTTAGGTGGCACTTTCTGCACCAAAAAGGTAAACCCTCAAAATCCAACATTTGTGTCTAATTACCCCTTGGGGAATCTAGAAAAATCTCCTCAAGAAGGCCCTTAGAAACATCCACCTCAACCATTAAGCGTGCACAAGTCGAATGGTAATAATCCAAAGTATTTTCATCCATAGATAAAAAATCTCCTATAGCATTTTCGATGGTTTTAAAAACTGATTCATTCCAAAGATGTATTTGTAGATTAGGGAGTCAAACCCAGATAGGGATCTTGTTGAAGGTTTTCGTAAGAGGATTAAAATCCATATGCCACCATTTGGCCATGAGAGGATATTTGCCCTGCCATAAAAAGTTATTATTGCACAAGATTATCCTTCTGTCCTCAGAGCTTTGGATGAAAGCTATAAAGAAACCTTTAACGCATGGGAAGATTTCGACATTTTCTTCAATAAGTGGCAACCAAGTCTTGGAGATCCAGCCATGTAGATAGGTGAAACATGAGAAACATGGATATCCTTGTTATGCATGTTATTATCATGTAACAACTTGAAATAAAGTATCTTCTCTGGTTTGAGTGTTAACCATATTCACATTCCATACAACCTTCTTTGTGTGTTTTTTCTCTAAAACTAGACAATCATCTATGTCATGTTTGAAATCCTTCAATAAGCATAAAAGTATTGCCATTAAGGATTCATGGGATGATTTATTTGTATGTGGTTAAATTACCTACATAAGAAACACTATATTTTACCCCTCTAATAATTAGTTCCCCTTCCTCCCTATGCACCACCTCAATATCCTCATCTATCTATTTTTAATCCAACTTGATTTTTTTAGAGTCCCCATCCACTTGATTGTTGAGGCCTAGATTTTATAGAATCTTGTGTGGAGTTGCACCCTTGTGGTTGACGTAGGCCATCATACCCACCATATTGGTATTAAATAAGTTATGGGGGGAAACTTACCTATTATGTCTAGAGAATCATAGTATTCCAAGAGGTATAATATTGATATTATGTGACTAGAGGTGTCTACATATAATAAGGTGTTGTGCAATTTACCATAGCTTATAATTGATATTGTGGTGCTTTTGGTATCCAAGGTGAAGATATCTATGTTTTTCTATCGTGATAATTTTTGGTCAATGAAATATTAAGGTCATAGTAGTTATCTTCTATGAAGTGATTTCAAAAACATTCTTTGTATTATCTTCTTTGAGCTCCTAGAGAAATATACAACTTTTCACATTGTGATTGTGAGATTTTTAGAAGTTACAATATAAATACTATGGATATTGGACATATTTTTGGAGTAGATGACAATGAGAGGTTTCATGTCCTACCACTCTACAATGAGAGGTTTCATGATATCCTTCTTGGATGCACTATATACACCATAGGCCAGACTTATGATTGTCTCCTTCTCCTTTATATTGATCCATCTTTCTCAATAGCATTTGTAAAGTATTCTCTATTAGGGAAGTTGAATTCTTAGCATCACCATAGTTTTTTATTTGTTTGACCCTTATCACAGTTGCTCGTGCATATTCTTGAGTACCAACCTAGGTCTACATAATGTTAAACCATATTCTTACCCTCAATCCTTATACAAACCATGTAGTTTTATCCTTATCTTATAATACAAACCCTATTTTATTCATAACATCAAAAAATATATGATCATAGTCATTAAAAAACTTTTTTTCTCCCTATCGAATTTATTTCAAATCTTGAATAATTTGGATAAAACATTTCTTCATATTAAACTCTATAACTAACATAATTTTAACCTCTTGGATAATTTTTGTGTTGGTATCCTTATAGAATATAAATTTTAGTGCACAACTACTTAAATCTCTAATAAAATCACACTTCATTACAACTTCATCAATAATTCCTTTAGCCTGCCACTTCATGGCATAGGTGAGTAGGTATTATTCTAGATCCACAAAACCATCATACTGATCTATATGAATCAAAGCCCCCAACTAGTCTACCATATTGATTTTTCTCGCTGGTATTTTAGATGGTTGCTATGTAACTAGTGTCTATAATTTTTTTGGTCTTGGTGGTGATTTCTATGGTAGTACAACCTATCATGTTTCTACTAGTGTTTTTGATGACAAAGTATTTTCAAATGTGTCTTTGTCATCCCCATCTCCTTCTTATAATATTTTAATTTGGTTGATAAAGTCTTTAGCCTACACAATAATTAGGGGATTTGTCTCTTTTAATAACAATGCTTTTATATTCTTTTTTTTCTTAAAAAATCTATGAATAACTTCATGATGGGATTCCTCCTATATTTTACTACTTCTCCTATGAGTTTATTTTATGATGGGACCTTGCCAATATTTGGCTTCTAAGGTGATATAATAACTTCTACTTTTTTGAAAAAAATAGGCTTAGGGGATGTGTGCTCCCATGGTGAATGATTGGTACCTCCAAAGATGAATTTATCAAAACTTGAACCTATATTATGCCTGTGACTATATGACAATATTTCCTAACTTTTAGGGAATGTTCTTCTATAAGCCTATGAGCTTCTACCTACCTGATCTACTTCTATACTACTTTCTCCCTCTTATTCTCTCACTCATCTTCATCACTTTCTCTTTCTCTCTCTTCACTCTACCCTAGCTCCTTACTTATTATCTCATCTCCTATCTCTTCTCCTTTTCCTATGCTCCCACTTTGATCTTTTATGTTAATATTATTCCTACTCTCAACTTCTTGGATCTCCCTCTATTTAATTCATCTTCTCTATTATCATAGCTATCTTTCTAATTATAGAGTCTTATTTTGATTCTTCTCCTCTGGTTCTCCATTTTGATTTCAAGTTCAAGCTCTATCTTCCCATCTATTCACCATTCACCCATCAGTCACACACATCCCCATAAAACTCGAAGTGACTACTCCATAGTAAAAGGAATATGAACTATGGCATTTTCTACAGCCATCATCTTATTCAAAAAATGAAGTCACTATAAAAATTTACCTTCTAATCCCTATAACAAACTTATATTTTGTCATCTTGAAAGCTATATACCCCTATTTATAAAATCTATAGAGTATCCATTAATGATAGAAGTTACCCAGTGATAAATTGCATGCATCCAACTAATATCTAGATTATGTAACCACTCTATCTTCTCTTCAGTCTATACAATGACATTAGTATCTCTAAGCTGAAAATAATGGAATTCCAATCTAGCCAACCATATGTCTAATATCCTATGGAATTCACACCAAAATAATCTCATAAATATCACCATAAATACGATATTATATGATTTGATTTGTAGTGCACCCTATCCTTTTTGCTTCTTCTAAAAAATTATGAATATATTACTCCAAACATATTTGTTCCCCTCTTTGACTAGTTATCCATCATAGCATCCCCTTTGTTGATGATTTTCATGCTCACCAATCCATTATTAGTAATGGTTCCTAGATTTCACCAAAACATGCTAATTATAGGAATATCCCTGTGATCGAAGGGAGAACTTACAATAACTTATAGGTAGATAGGTTTTTCTTTTAGATTGAAATAATAGATATTTAACTTCTAAAAAATACACTTATGCAACAAATATATCTAATCAAATACTAATTAAGGTTATAATTAATAAATTAAGCATAACATGCATTATTGTACATAGAGTTTCATAACTCATAAAATAACACACATGGAAATCATATTCATTATTTAATTATGTTTCATACTTATTCATAACAATGAAAAAAATGATCATATATATAGATGCATATTATTTGAGCAAAAATATATATTTCAATCTTTCTCAATGTGATAAAAAATACTTCATAATAGACTATTAATATGCAAAAATCAAACTTGTTATATTACAATCTGACAAACATGTTCTAAAAGATTGTTATCATTCCTAACCTCTAAAGCCATCTTTAGCACACATACGTTCCAACCCATATTCAATTTCCTCATAATTATAATAATACTAAAATAGATTAACCATGAAATAATTAAGAACCACTATGTAATAAAAATAAATTATAATTTTTTCCACATGGTAGATACATTTGATGAGGTAGTTTGGTTTTGCATTCACTTGCTAATATCATCAATTAAACCAATGGCCTATAGGTGCCAAAAAAAATTTGATCATACATTAAAGCTAAGCATACCATTATAATATTTTAAGGCTTCATTCAAATTTTCAAGGCTTAACCTTTAAAAAAAATTAAAAATTAAAGCCAAACTTTACAAGTGAATTCTTTTATGCACTCATTTCTAGCAACTCTTAAGGGATTCTTTCTCAATTAAATATTCAAGTGCATTATCCATTATGCAATGGAATCAAAAACATGAGGTTACTTCACCACCTCCAATTAATCTCTCTATCCATTTCTCATGCTTCAAATTTGCCTCACTTTTTTATGATTATTGTACCCTTGGGCATAAGATTGTAAGATCTATGAAATAGAACTATGATTTTCACTTGAACATCCACCCTTATTTACAGCATATTATCCAATTTCATAGTTCATTTTTTAGTTATTTCACATTATATAATTTATTATCCATGTCATATTACACACTACATTACAATGTTTTTAGTATCTATTGAGGTTATTATAACACATTTTAGGATTCTATTGCCTATTTCTCCTTAGTTTCCTAGTTACATATTTATACGCATTCAAAATAAAGATTTATAGCAACATTTTTCAATGAAAAACATAGCACATTTATAGTTCACATTATCACATGAAATAAAATAATACACATGATATTATTCTATACTTGACCTACCACATTTTTTATTCCAAACCCAATCTTATTTGCTACATCTTGGTATTATCTAATCAACTAAGGATTCTAGTATAGTTACAACTACCAACATCCTCATTCCCTCTCTTTGTCTCTAAATTACCACTACCCAAGACTTAGCCTAGCACTATTTTCATGGACCTAACCTAGCACCACTACATGAGACCTAACTTAACATTATTTCATTGATTCTAAACTATCACTATCATTTAGAACTAGGCCAAGTAAGTATTGATTTTATCTTTACTTATCTCATTTATTGTATTTCATTGATTTCATTTATTTCTAGACTATTCTTTCATGAATCATCATCCCTTGTTATACTAGGTTATAGTTTATAAACCTCTTTGTGGCATATTTATACACTATAAAAATTATTTACTAACACTTTTTAATTTTTAGAGACTTGTTGGTGCATAAATCTCTCAATATTGATGAGCCAACCAGCCTAATTTCTTTATGAGAAATGTGCTTAAGTCCTTACAATTTATACTCATTCATATAATCTTATGCCACTATGATGTCTTAGCACATTTTTGGTGCTTTGAATTGACCTATATAATTTTAAAACTTATACACCTATAACCAAAGCATGAAAATAGGGGTTTAATAGTTTTAACCCATGCCATCCTCTTACTCAAGGTGATTTTCCATCCCTATATTTTTTCCTCCCAATTTTCATCCAATGTGTATGTACTTGAGATGAAAATGGGGATGAAAAAATACATTATATCAAAAATTAAAGGGTGATGTGCTAAAATTTTGTTATCTTCTTCTCTTTAAAAGGTATGAAAACATGTAAAATTTACTCAAATTAATCTAATATTGGCCATAATACAAAACTAGATGAAAGAGGTAAGAGATTCAACATTGTAAATATATCAAATCCTCCACACATAAGTCTAGACCAAGGGCATAGAACTAGCCATAAAATATTTTTTAAGTTTTTCAAATTTATACAGTTAAACATTATTTGAGGAAATAAACATTAAATGAAGTAAGTAAAAGGTAAGACTAAGAATTGATAATGAAAACTCTCAAAAAAGTTATAAATTTCCAAAGGAAAAATACCCATATTACAGAACCTAAATTTTAATATAAAAAATTAGAATGGAATGTTATTAGAATCAACATATGCCACCTACATAAATTTCTACCCTAAAACTCTTTGCACTATATAGGTGTTTCCCTATGAGAGAAGATAATATCCTCATTTTAGAAGATATTTGTAACCTTAAATCAACAATTTGTATTTTCCCTAATAGATCATTTCAATATTCATTCTCATATTCCTTATGATCTTGTTTTTATAGGGTCCTAACATAATTTAATAGTTGGTAGCTACTCAAAATGGATTTGTCCTAAATAATTTTTATTAGACCACTAGTAAGGCATCATGTACCTTCTTAATCCACTTATGAGCTTTGATTATGTGGATATATGAGGGAAGATACCATTATTATATCAATTATAATGTATAGGGATAAATGATAAAGGAAAATCCAAGTCACTTACACACCTTGACTATCTCTTGAAGATTTTAACATCATCCAAGTCCATAGATGAAATCTATCTTATTTTCTCATAAGAGGTCAAGACCCACCAAATATTCACATTAATTTTGTCACCTTAGATTATCATAATATATCTCTACACTCATTCTGTATTTTTAATTTATTTAAATTAACAACAAGGGGAACATTTGGGGACTGTTAGACTCCTATTAATCCCTAATGTTTGATTTTTTTCTAACTTTCCATGGTTGATATAATTGAGTGCTATGGAATGAATTGATATATAATATATTTTTTGAAAAAAGGTAAAAAAATGGGATTTTGATAGGGCCCCATCCCTAGTACATATCAAAATAGTTGAAAAGAGAGATAGCCAATAATTCTAAATGTAAAATAAGCCACAAAGTCTAAAAAAAATTGAAAAACTAGACATAATACAAACTAGTAACACTGAATAAAAAGTAATTGAATCACAACCAATTGGCAGATAGGGTGATAACCATTATGAAGCAAAATAATAGCAAACATGTTGTAATATTTAAGTGAGTCTCATTAGATCAAGTTTGAGGAAGATATTTGTTGTTCATGTCTAAATTTTCCCTTCACCTATATTTCATTAGTTTTAGGTGGTCAACCAGTGCATCCACCTCATGGTTCCTCCATTCAAATCTTGGTTTTTTATTTCTTGTGTCTTTACTATAACCTTCTTATTTAGCTCTCATCAACTCAGCATTCCCCTTAAACAAAGATTCCTCAAAACAATCCAAGTCTTTCAAAAAAAATCCATTTTATACATACATTCTTAACATTTATAATTTTGGTTTTGATTTTAACAAGCTTATTTTCCAACCTATCAACTTTTCCTTTGGATTTATCCATCTCCTCCCTCAATTCATCAACTTTTTTCTTCAAATCCATAAATTATTCACAAGGAGGGGTTACCATAGCAGATGATTTAAGTTAAGATTTTTAATTAATTGGTTGAGTGAAAATCAATTTATTTTCTCTCCAAAATGTAAGCTATGTATTAACAAAACTATCCTCGAATTACTAGCTATCAAACTTGTTATGTGGTGTGTGAAATTATTGATCCAAAAGTGTACTAAATATCTTCAAACTTGAAAAGATATCATGTTTTTATAAATTACTATATACCTAAAATAAAATTAGATATAAAACATAAAATAAATATTCTCAATTTTAATTAATGTACCACACTTATAGTGTATGTAATTTTATTAAATAAATAAGGCTTAAAACAAGCCTTTTACAAGATAACTTACACAATAAGTTATTTCAAGAAAAGCATAAAGTAAAAAATAAATAAATAATTTTAAGTGAAAAATAATTAATATATAATTATAAATTTATACTCTAATACAATTTTAAGTAACTAAATATAAACTCAAGAGATAACTAAGAGTACCACTAACACTAACCAATAGCTTTTTGGTCATCATGCAAGAAACCACTATCAATCGAATACCACAAGCTATAATTAGATTAAATCAACATCCTATTTTCTATTAAAAAATAATAATTAACTTAAATACACTTTAATTTCACTTAAATAACACTAAAATTACACCCCACCACTTGGGATCTCATTTGAGCACGTAGACAGTGAACATATTTAATTGGAAGTGTTAGCTATTTTTTAAGAAATCATTGGAAAGTGTCCAAAAGTGACCAAATAAATAATTAAAGTATAAATAAATTAAATAACCTTATAAAACACCTAAAACCCCAAAAATATACTAATTCTAAATATATAACTTAAGTTCCCATATTGGCATCATATTCAACACTCAGTTGGTTTGGGTCTCTACCACTTGTATCCTTCTTTAAAAGTTCTAAATATTGAATAAACTAGTTGATCATACATTTTTGGATTGTAATATATTATTTAGGACTCTACATTAAGGACTAAGTAGGCTTAAATTTAAGGTTTCAAGGGGGAAATAGATGGGGATATTTTTGCAACAAACTCTTCAGGGACCTCGACAGGAACCTCAATAGGGGCCTCATGGACCAGTTGTTAGACCACATTTTCTAACATCATGCTCTCCCTTATAACCTTGATCCTTATTCAGTTTGATTGATGGTCCAACTAGATCTTTGTTAATAATCTCAACATCATAATAGACCACATCCCCTTGTCTTTTTATAATGCCTTTTACCATGATATAATATATATATATTAGTGTTTTCATATCATTTAGCTCTGCCAAAAGTATACTAAGCCATTCACCTTATTAGAATGTGAAAAATTCATGGAGGATCCCACTTAAATAAAAATTATATTATCTAGTCACATTAATGGAAAGGGGAAAATCTAAAATCTATTATACTATTAATAGTCACTGATCCTTTTATATTTATATGTTTAGATATGAACTCAAATCTAATGATAAAGAAGGCACTAAAAGGAATTACATGCCAATTTAACTCTTTGGGACTTGTCAACATTAATATCTTCACATAAAAAAAATGTCTTTTGAGATCCAAACCTTATATGATTATACATTAATCCTAAGGATACCATTATATGCATGCAATATAAGCTTTATTCATAGATATATATAAGATTAATTCAGAGATATTGATAGGCTTAGATGATTTTAGATGCTAACAGGGTTGGAGATGATTCTTGTAGACAAGTTCTCTCTCTCTCTCTCTCTCTCTCTCTCTCTCTCTCTCTCTCTCTCTCTCTCTCTCTCTCTCTCTCTCTCTCTCTCTCTCTCTCTCTCTCTCTCTCTCTCTCTCTCTCTCTCTCTCTCTCTCATGAAAAAAATTATCTCTCTCTCTCTCTCTCTAATCTCTCTCACCTCTCTCTCTCTCGATGAAGCTATAATATGACTCATTTTAGCATTGTTTTTCCTTCCAAAATTTAGCTATAAATTGGAATTAAATTTAATCTATAGAACTTATAGTTTATTAAACATGAGATAGAGGATATTTATTTTGTCTATTCTTTGGAAATATTTTTTATTTTCATTGTTAATTACTTTGTATAAAATATGCATAGAACATTTATATGCAAGACATAATAGCTTGTAAATGTAGACATAAAGTTTTGTGCACCCAAAGTGCCAACTTGGGAACAATCTTAGAGAAGTTTGGAAGTCTTACAGAGCTTCAAAGACCCATATAAAGAATCTCTAGAGTTCCTTAGTAGCTCATGAGTTAGATCTTGAGTTCCTCGATAGCTCATGAGGTAGCTCATGCGTTCCTTAATAGATCCTAATATCTATAAACAAACTCTTGATTTGGATCCTAAGGTACCCATACTATCTTCAAAGATGCATAAAATAAGCATCATAAAAATGAAATCAAAGAGCTCCAAATATGATTACCATTTATTCTTGGAAAAAAAATTCCAGTGAAATCTATTTACAATATTTATAAAAATAGATATTTTTAAATTAATAAAATATTTATAGATAAGAATATATTAGTCTTTTGTTGTTTGAGATATTAGTGAAAAAGAGGAAAATAAAATATGTTAATATTAAATTAATTTTCTATAGCAAAATATTTTTTAAAAATAAAACCAAAGTTGATCATGCTAAATTCTCTCTAAAAAAACTAAAAGATAGTGGATTTGTGAATCTATCACTTCCCACTATTTTCTCCTTTAATAAATGGGATTAGTATTATTCTCCAAATAATGTATGAACATAATTCTTAATATTGTTAGCCTAAAATAAGAATCATATTAAAACTAATTAGTTAGGTTGTTAGTCCTAATTAGAAAGTTGTTGAAGAAGTTATATTATAAATACAACATTCTCTCTATTCATTGGAATAATTTAATGACTAGAAGACTATAATAATTATTTAATATTGTAATAATTATATTGAATAAATAATTTTAGTATTTATAAAGTTTATTATTTTTATTCTATTCCAAAGATAGAGCAAGGGCTCACTCAACTAAGGAATAAGGAGATACTTATATGGTATTTTTAAATTAGATTTATTTATGTTTTATTTTTATTTTTGAATATTTATTTGAGTCTTATAATATCATATAATATTCAAGATAAATGGATTCGTATACCAACAACTATTTAGGTTCATTTTATGAAATAAGTGTTTATTTCCTATAATTTTAATTATGTAAGTGTGTTTTCCTTTCTACAAAGTGTGTTTGATTATGAAATTTAAATTTCTAAAGTGTGTTTCAATTCATGAAAGTGTGTTATTATAAATAAATATTACTTAAAATTATTATGCTCCCTAATGCATATAGTCTTCAAATACCAACCCTAGATTAGTATGAATTAACTTAATAAAGTTAATTAAATGAAGAGAATTGACAACACTCATCATTTTTTGGTATCATTATCGGGGACACACAAGAGTTAATAGGGAATTTTTAAAATTTCTCTTTGTTAAGATTATTTTGAATTTTCCAAAGTGTTTGAGTTCCTTGCTTAATAAAAGATAAAATTCATTTGGGGTGAGAATGGATGGCCTTTTTTTCTAGTTTAAGTAAGAGAAAATGTTAATAAGAACTCTGATAATAGACATCAATCTTTATTTAAGAATATATTTAGTAAATAATTATTTTATGATTCTCCCTCTTCCTCTTACTCTTCCTCTTTCTCTTCCTCTTCCTCTTAATCTTCCTTTCCCTCTTCATATTTTGTGTTAAAATATATAACAAAGTTTCCAAAGGATTCCTTTCTGCATAACTTGAAGTTAGTGAAACAAGATTGAAGTTAGTGAAACATGATAGAGATTCTTTCATAAAATATTTCTTCTACAAAATAGAATTAGATTCTAAATGAGGAACCCCCCAAAACCATTTCCAAAAAAATTAAAATGATACTAACCTTGTGTAAGTAAAATTAATGGCTTAAAAACATTTTGAGGGAGACCTAGCCATAAATGTTAATACAGGGTGGACAAAGAATGCAGATTTTATTATTATATAGTAGGAGATAGTATCCCTTATAGCTATGATCCAATAACTATAATAAGAAAAAATAATCCCATAGTAATTACTCATACATATATGAAAGAAGGAAAAGATAACATAGTGATTACTTATATTGGATAAATAAATAAGGATGTAGGACTTATTGATAAGGGACTCCTTACACTTACATTTTCTATTAGTGTTAAAACGTAACCTACATAAATTATTTATACACCTATTATTGAACCTCAACTTGTGGCTATTGTTTCTCTATCCATTAGTATAGATGATCAATTTTTAACTATTGTTTTGCCTAAATAATTCAAACCTTCAATTATTGGTCTTTCACCTTATGGTGAGATGATCCCACCTATAGCAACTTCACCAATCATAAATCTTCAATCTATTTTTAATCAAAAATCTATAATAGTCATTGTGATAGTTAATGAATAATGGGAATATATAGCCATGCCTACATATTTTAATGGATTTCATTAAAAATATATATCCTATTAATGGTAAGAGTTAAAATACCCCTATATTGGGTCTTACATTCATTGGTAAAAGAAGATCTATAGTAACCATTCCTACATTTGTTATTAATGTCAATTTTTAGCAACCTCTTATACACATATTTTTAAATAAATTTATCTTAAATAGTTGGCATTTCACACAAGGGAAATTTGTGGCTTGTATTATTGAAGATAATAAAACTATGGCATACCTTGAAAAATTAACAAAAATACAATGTTTTGAAGATGGATAAAATTGGTTCAACAATGAAGAATTCAAAGATTTTGTTAAAAGGAAAATGTGCATAAATTTTAGGGCTCCACCCCCAAAACCCCCAATGGGAAATTCCCCTTAACTCCATTAGGTCCTACCACCCCAAGACCCTAGTTTTTGAATTCTCAGGCCAAAGAAAAAATTATGGAAGGAAATACACTGAAAAATAGTGTTGTTTTTTATGAATTTTTATTCTAATGAATTTAGCTCACATATTATGATTTTAGAAATAGAGCAAGAGAATATAATTTTAGAATTATTAGAAAGAGAGGATTTTTCATGAGTAATTGGAAAAGGAATATGTGACCTTTTTTTTTTAAATAATGTTGAGTGTGACAACACATAAAAAGATTCATATAGAAGTATGAAAGTTTTCATTGTAACTCAAAGAGACCAAGGGATACCAAAATAAAATCTAGGTATGAATTTTTTATGTTTATTATATCAATATATTCATGTTTCCATGTCTCATTATTAGATTTACATACCTCAACATTATTCAAAAAAATTCCAACAACCACTTTTTCAATTGTTAAAATATCAAAGTCATTTTTGGCATCCATCACCCCATTATTAACAAAATAGAAGTTGGTTTTAACCAAAAACCACATCCCATGGTTGTGGCTTCTTAAAAAAACAATCCCAACCTTCTCATGTAGTTTCTATTAGTTAAAGCTCTTCCTACACATAACTTTAGTAATATACTATTTTAACTAGTGTACAATAATGAAATGATAAATTTTTTCCACCTAATGAAATAAAATTCATCCATATTCGAGGAATGTATAAGACCACACCCACAATCATTTCTAATAATATAACCCATTTGAGGAAATTATTTAAGTCCATAATAAATATTCCATTTGTCATAAATAAACTAATCCCTAAAACATATTCATTCATAAGAAGGTTGTATCATTATTTCTCAATTTTTCCTTTTCATGCATGATTGAATAAAACAACATTATTATATATGATATTTATGAATTATATAGCACCTCAGTCTTATACACTTGGTAAACTCATATCTTGGTTGTTCCTATCATTTATAAACCTTTATCGCTTCCACAAGTCTCACATCTACTCTCTCTTGTGCCTTTGGCCTATTTCTTAGTGTGACTAGTCTTATGTTGATGAATTAGGCCTTATATATTAGCTATAATGTTTAAAACCTACTTATTTTATTCCTATTAAAGTTCTAAGTTTGTACCTATTTTACTACTCCTTGGACACTTGCATCTCAGACAGACACCTACATCGATGCAAGTATCTTGTTATGATGAAAGTGTCAAGTGATCTAACATCATATAATTTATAAATCAAACATATCCTATTGATCATCATAAGTGTTATTATGTGATATATTCTCCTAATAGGAGTGGTATATATTCATGATCACTTTTCATTCTAAACAGGCCTAACACAAACCTAGAATTCATACCAAAAAGAATTTAATCAAGCACTCAAGTGAGTAGTGCTTCCTTATTTCTCTTATTTCCATATCATTCATAGGGAATTCACATCTATAGGTCTAAATTAATGGATTATCCCAAGAGATATATTTTCCTAGTTACAAACTAGGTCAATGTTTTACTTTCTTATCACACATTACATGATTCACACACAATCCAATACATATGGGAGAACTACATAAGTTTGAAGACCTCTTCAATGTATTGGCTATGTAGGTAGTTCTCATTGATAGAGGGTTCTTTTGGGTATCTTAGTACCATGATCCCACTAACCTATTTTTACCAAGGGCATTTTGAAGATGAATAACTAGATTTTCATCATTTGACACGGAGAAAAAATCCATAAACTAGATCTAAATGCACTAGATCAAAAGTGAAAATAAATCCATAATCATCTAAGGGGTTTCATCTA
Source organism: Torreya grandis (assembly GCA_037957365.1). NCBI lineage: Eukaryota > Viridiplantae > Streptophyta > Pinopsida > Cupressales > Taxaceae > Torreya > Torreya grandis. Next base: position 589,445 of record JARHVA010007790.1, read on the forward strand.
GTTTTATCAAATATTTCATACTAAACATTTGTATTTGATCCCAATAGTAGCATCAATGTAACCATCCCAAGATGATGTAAGTGTCCATGAATATAAAGGCACTTAATCCAAAATATGGTGACTAATACAGAATATTCTTCCAATATCTTCCTACTTGTTCTAGATCTAGATTTATATTAGCATCATAACTAGATAAGTATCTTATTTCTTTGTCATTTGAACATCTAGCATAGTTATACTTTCCTTTTTTAGCATATCTCAATATATTACATTTAATATATGTTTTATCTAAGTTTTATAATTAATTGGCCTAATATACATCTATTTATCACCCTTGTGCTTATTCATTTTTATATACTTAACCCTATCCACATATTATTAGGATCCACTTCTGATTTAGGGTTAAATTTTTTGTGAACCTAATATTTGAGATCCAAATCCTATGTCAATTAGCATTTTCTTATCTTTTATATTTTTGATCTCTAGTTTATATAAAATATGTGCAATATATATGCATCTATCACCCATTTTGGGTTCTAATTTTTAATAGTTTTTATAGTTTATTATATCACATGCCTTGTCAAATATAGTAATCAAATTCATAAATATCATGAGAGAGTTTTAAAATAAAGACAACACTTGATCTCTCTTCATAATTCTTTCTGTAATACTATAAAGTCAGTATCTATATGCCAACATTCATACTCTCAACCATTTTTCTACCTAAATCATATTTAAATGATAGCTACCATCATGTACTTATTATTTGCCCATAGTTTATATTAGATTCCATGGTCCATGTTGTTACTACTCGAAGAGGTAAGGTTTCTCAACCTAATATTCCACTTTTTAATATACAAAAGGTGCTTCCTAAGCCTAATCTTATGATAAAATATAAGTTATATGACCTTGTTGACTAATTGATAAATACACATGCTAATATTTCAATCCTTGAGCTCTTAAAGTAATATATTTATTTACAAGGATATCCTATATAAGGCATTATGTGAGACCCAAGTTCTGAGTGATATTGAACCCACTTATTTTTCATCATGAAATATTTCAAGAACAATACAAAGCTCATTACCTTTGATCCAATAGTTTACCATCTAAAGATATTATTAACCATGATTTGCCTTTATTCATACAATTGAAAATACAAAATAAGGGCATCAATAAGGAACTCATTGATAAGGGATCAGGCCTAAACATTTTTAGCATAAACTTCCTAACCACCATGGGTATTAACACCAATATTATTCAAAAATTAGTTATGGATGTAATAGATTTGATAATACACATATCCCTCTAGTTGATAAATTCACATTGAATGTGATATTGGGACCAAAAATAGTTTCAACTACTTTTTAGGTAATGTCTCAATCATTACATTATAATTTACTTATGGGTAGACCTTAGATACATTCAATGGAATTTGTTCCATCTACACTTGATCGATGTCTAAAATTCATACATGATGGGACCTTATTGACCATGTTTGTTGATGATGAACCTTTCAAGTTTTTCAAAATGTTAAATTCTAAAACTAAAGGCATTCCTACAGTGGTACCACCTAAATAATGCATTCTTATTGAGCATATACACATATGAAATAGGTGATTCAAGTACAATGGTTCCTTTATATCTAGATACAAATAAGGCACTCAATATTAAGTATAAATATGGTCATGTTTAATATTACTATGATAGTGATGATGATATCACTTATGATATGATAGATGAGAAAATGAAAAAAATAAAATTTGATCCACTTGATCACATTTCACATAAGCAAAATATTGATAGAAGATAGCCCCGAGGGCTCAGATTGCCAGAAGGAGTCAAGAGAGGAAAAGACAAAACCAGGAAAAGATAAAGGTGGGAAAAGACAAAAGTTAAGAATGAACTCAATGACCTGCTGATGAAAGAGCCCAAGGAGCCAACAAAGGACAATAAGATAGCCTTGAGAGCTCAAATTCTAGGAAAAGATAAAGCCAAGAAGAGATGAAATTATGAATATGGATAAAATAGCTTAGGTGGCAAAAGAGAGGTGAGTTATTCCTGTAGTTGAAATAGTCTCTGCCAAGTGGTCATCAAGGAGCGCAAATAGTGAATGATGCGACCTATTTTTCTCCACTTTGCATTGATAAGTAGACAAACTGTGTGAATGTCTTAAAGGAGCGGTCTTGTTTATAGACAAACAGTGCAGCCCATGATTTCACATATGCATTTAATATATTTTAAATGCCTAAAGTCAAAACTGGAGTTGACACAGCATTATCTATCAAGTAGTTTCCTCTTCCCAATGCTCTCAATGCACATGGGCCACTTGTAAAAGGGCACCAAAGTCTTTTCCAAAAAGAGGCACCTTTTAATTTCTCTTTCTCTATATATATATTGTAATCTCTCATTTTAAGAAGGATCTCTCAGCTTATAAGGCGAAGCCCTACCAAAATTTACCTTGAATCAAAAAGAAGCATTTTTTTCCTCCATTTGAGCTTGCACTTTTGCATATGTCTATGGTTTTGTCTTGTGTTAAGTCATTTTCCCTTATGCTTTCACAGAATGATTCCACTTGATCACATTTCACATAACCTATTCAAACCTACAAGTCCTATACATATAAGTTAAATCCACTTTTAGAAGATATCAAACTAAATCCATAGAAGGGAAAAACAAAAATATTAGATGAGCATGTAAATGCTTGTTACTCCATACATCCCTCTTGGTTAAAAATATTGAGTCAACCTTATAAGGCTTGAATGTAATTACATAATGTAAATAATGTAGAGTCTTCTCAAAAGGCTTCACAATAGAATTTATAGATCACAACACAATGAGACACTAAAAATACCATATTATATATGATACTTGAACATAAAATGATTTATTTACCTTCTAATAGACATAGATTAGGAAGTAGACTTCTAATTATAGGAGTACCATATTATAATTATTATCAAATCATTGTCTAAAATATCAATCAATGTGAGGCATTAATTAACCTAATTTAAAAATATAAGAGTAGATGACACATATAAAATGTGTTTGAAATGTGTAAAAGGAAAAATCCTTCCTATCTTTCAAAATAGAACCATCTTTCAAAGCAACCAAAGCAAGAGGATTTGACTATTACTGCTAATATTGATGGGGTATATTATTTCCATCTCTAATTTGATAATAATAAGTGGGATATAACTTGTGGCACCACATTTCTCAAATAATTAGGATATACTACATATAAACTAATATTCTCTCCATTGATTCTAGAATCTTAAGGATACATTTGATTACCTATCACTTATGGTCCACATGTTAAATTTGACCATATGGATATTAGACCATGAGCCACATTTGGAATTAAAACTTGGATAACCTTAGCTAGTTGATTGGAATTCCAAGTTGGATACTATAAATATTTATATTAATTTTCTTGATATGGATATAAATATGTGCATACAGCATGGTGGGTATGGCTATTTACCCATGCCCTTGGATTTAGGGAAACCATTAAATAGAAACATTGAAGAGGTAGAAGTGTGTCTCTATAAAAATGGCTTGAAAAAAAATCTAGGTGGTCCTACACCTTTTCATGATGAGTATTTCCTTCATTATAACTCTTCCAATATTCCAAAAATACAAAAAAATCAAAAATCAAAAAGTATTTTTTGGCATCTACATGTTTTATGGCTCCTTGGCATATATGTTTTTATTTCTATGTTGATGGATAGCATATCAGTTACTACTACATACACATGTATTGCATGCTTCTATTTGACTGTGATATAAGCATACATAAATATATGATTTATGCACTTATGGATATTGGGCATTCCCTCTTCTCACATCACCAGAACTATTGGGGGCATCCACCTTCTTTGATCATGATACATCCAAGTTATATCCTTATATGGTCACTTTACATTATCATGTTTGATTTTGTGTACTTACACATGTATTTATACATCTTTATATCTTCTAAAATGTACTTGATATGTTATGTACTTGACATTTCTTACTAGCACATTGGATCCATGAGCTACTATGACATGTTTATATTGGTTGAATATTCTTTAATTTATTCAATTCCTTGAGCATATTTTGATGTTATTATCTTAATTGTTGAGCATTTGAATATGATTCATTATTTACAACCCTCATGCCTTTGGTTGCCTCTTTGACATTTAAATATGTCATTACTTGTTATATGTTGACATTTGAATAAGTCATTTCTTGATTTTTGTACATTTGACTAAGTCATGTCTATATATAATGAAAAATGCAATTGATCTACAAATCAATCCTAACTCAGAGAAGATAAGTCATGCTTACACTTCTACTTGTTGGTACATTAGACAATCAGGGTCATGACCAAGAAAGATTTGCTAAACCTAATCAAGGGATCTCTTACCACAATAACATCACTAAAAAGGGTTACAAACCCTCTAGTCAAGAAACACCATGAAATAACCCTAGTTAGATCCTATGTTTTATAATATTCACAAAGGTAAATGTAAATTAAAGTAAAATATAACCTAGTGCTCACCAAAACTTGTGGTACAAAATGGGGGTAATAAATATAAAAGTAAATATGCATATAAGATATATACTTAAGATAATGTATAATAAATCCTAATGCATGGGAGAGAAGTATATAATCTAACAAATGAACATCTATCTACTTTAATGAAGGAGGAACAAAGTTAGGAATATTTACCTTTAAAGACAAACCCATCAAGCCTCAATATTTCCATTATCCAAGATGCTTTGCAAGAGGTTATTTTGGTATGTAATGATAACAAGGATAAGTTAGCTCTATGATACACAACTTCTCTATGCATCTAAAATACTTTTCTAAAACACAAGATTTGTATCTTCAAGTGTAGTATTGGAACCCTAAGAAATGATCCTCAAGTAGAATGATGGATAAGTAGATGCACAATAGATGGTGTTCTTCATCTTTTATTCCTAATAAATGGTGGAAATTGATGTGTATATATAACTAAATCTAAACCTCAACCTTTCTAAAATTTTAACTGATAGTGTTGGCCCAATTTGACCTTGTATCATTAATTGATAAAATAAAGATAGGTACCAATCTAGGTCATTCAATGCTGACCTTGACTTGTAACATGGTAATATTAATTTGAATACAGGGTCACCTCAAGCTGACATTATTTAGTACATGTCAAAAAGGGTTTATGGATTAGGTAGGGGCTAAATAAAATGGTGAGTTTCTTGGAAGAGTGTATAAGGGAGGAGGTAAAACTTAGGGAAGTGTATAAGAGAAGGTTTGCATTGTTTAAAAGTGGTGGTATAGGGGAAAACAATCTTGAAAAGCACCAATTGTTTACCCATCCCTTTCCCAGTGTACCCATTAAGGCATGCACTCAAAGAGATTGAGACTCGATGGGTTCTTGCAAGATAGAAAGCATCAGTAATTGATAAAGTTTGAAAATATTGTGTATAAATATTCCCCACTTGAATACAATCATGTGTCATGTAGGTGAAACATGGGATGGTACTTCGAGAAAAGAACATAGCAACACACAATGCTAAAGATAAATAAATTAAAGTAAGAAGTGAATAAGATAAATGAAAGGATATAATTAAAAAATAAATACTTTTACTTACCTTAGTGTTGTAGAAAAGGAATGAAGTGAAATAAATGTGAAGGTGTCTAATATAGGGAATATTAGGCAAATCTATAAAAATTAGCAAAAAATCAAAAAAAATTAAAAATATACATGTAGTATGTGAAAAGATTCTATATAAAATTAGGATTCTAGAACATCTTGCAGTTCAAAAAAAGAGCTAGTAGAAACAAAGTTATGGTCAAAAAATAGAATCTAATTGTAAATATGTGATAGTTAATAATTTTGAATAGTAAATATAAATAGGATGAAAATAAATTCATTTGTTATTTTACTATTCTAAGAAAATATTACTCTGATAGACCCAGTATGAGCCTACAGAGTGGCCATGATGAGGAGATGACAACTACTATGTGGAGGATGCATAATAGCCACAGCAGGTGCAGCATAGTTAAGGGAAGCATTAATTTTAATTTTTTTAGAAATTTTAATTAAAAATAAGCTAAATATATAAAATTGGATGGTAAGTAAAATCTCAACACCAAAACTAACCCTAGTAAATTTTTAGGTAGACTAGGGGTAAAATAGGGTACTAGGTAGGAAAGGATAATACCAATAAATTCCTAAGGCATTTAAGGTTAATGTCAAAAAGTCACCAAAACTAAGAATAGAGTCAGCCCTGTCAACTCAGTTTTCTCGATGAGAAAAATCTAGGGGCCAACTACATAGTAGTGGGTTGATATAGTATCACTGAATATTGATGATTGCATAATAGTGAGCTAATCTAGTTGGAAATAGGGAGATGGCTGACATATTACCCTCAAACTGATGTAGTTTGAACTATTTGGGTGATATAGTTTGTTAAATGAGGCCAAATGCATACCAAAGGGCTGATATAGTATATTAAAGTTAGAAAAGGGTTAATTTATTACCACATAGGCTAATTGTGTCTAGATGAATGGTCTAACTATGTACTAGAAGGATGATGCAATATGGCAAGAATATGATAGGACCAATTTAGTATTAAATAGGTTGATTGTGTAGGGAAAAGGGAAAATAAGAAAATTAAATCAGACAAGCTGATGAAGTAATTAATTTGTAATTTTTTGAGAATATTTAAGAATGAATTTTGTGACTATGACATTGAGATATAATACATTCTATATTATTTGATATTTTTGAGAGACATTAGAGATTTTTTCACCTAATGGATGCATCCTAGCTCCTAGATTTATTGGAGTGGTTGTCAAATGTGGATAAAGCTCAACTAATTACCTTAGGCTCTAGAGGCATTATAGAGATGAGATATATCTTGTTGAGTGTTGATCTTATTGTCATGTTCTAAGGAGCATGGGAATAACTGACCAACACTTTTTAATGGGAGGTGGAGGGGGATACGATAGAGGTGGTGATCACCTTAGAGTATGTCTATGCATTGCTTTGACTTTTTATATACAGAACACTAGTTATTTATAATACACTAGAGTCATAGGATGAGATATGAGCCAAATCCCAATGGGTGATAGGCTCAAATAGGATTTATCTTGGGTTACATGTTAGTTTATTTTAGGTTTATCTTACATCCATTTTATATATTTAGAAGTCCATGATATGGCTTGTGATAGTATGAGTGTTGTGTCACAAGTCAAATGGTAAGGTATTGTTATATATGATAGCCTTGTGCCAATTTATTTTAGATTAGGGAGCCTCATATGATCTTAGTTTTATCATTTGGGTCTATCTCATGTATGACATGTATGGTATGTTGACCTGGGGTAGAATATTATGGGCCTTATCATTCTACTGAGTGCATGGATCTGTGAGATATTCCCTATGTATTGTCTAGCTAGGTTATCCCATGTGGTTGATGATAGGTTACCTTAGTTATTAGGTAGAGGTAGGACCATGTATCATAGGCCATTCCCCATTTTCTAGTTTTAAATATTATCATATAAGGTTATATTTTTTGGTATTCGTACACTCACATGGCTGCTATATGGTTGATTTGCGATATTTTTACTATAAGTTTGACACATGTGTCAATCACAAGCCACTACACTTCATGGGTGGATCTTTGTATAGTGGATCATGTACCCAAATAGTTGGGACTTTCACTTATAGTGTCCCCTCTAGTAGTTCCTTATTATTGAACATGGCATGCTAGAAAGTTGAGAGGGAGAAGAGGTGTAGGGGTACCTATCGATATATCACTTGATTAGGCCTCGATGAGATAAACAATGGGCTAGTCAAGAATGATAGTAGGAGCAACAAGGCCTAGATAGGATGAATCCATGGACATGGATGCAAGATATGTGGGAGCATAGAATGGACCACATCATAGGTGATAGAAGCCATCATGAACTCATGAGAGATGGAAACACCATCGACACAAAGAGACATAGGTGTTGACTATCACATAGGGGATCTTATAGTAATGATAAGACATAGTTTATCTATAGAGAGTTCATTGAGGAGGGGACCATGATGATATTAGGTGGTGACTCCTAGTTTTGCATTGGTACAAAGTTAACTAATGGAGGAAGTGCTCAGTGGGTGAGTAGATGGTGAGGCTATGGTTGGTGATACTAGCACTGATGAGAAATGTTTTGATTTAGTTTTAAGTTTTTTATATAGAACACTAGTTACATCATTATTTATGATAAATATATGATTTAAGATATATATACATATAATATAATGTATATTTAGTTTCTTTTTTCATAGATATTACTATATAAGAGATCAGATGGAGAGCCCTGATTATGGCTACACATCATGATATTTTAGATGGGGTGTTGTCGATGTATGACCTTACCACTTTGGATGATCTTGTATTTCCATCTACCCCAGATCATGTGGTCTAGTTTATACTAGTGGGAGAAGTTGTGTGATAGCTACAATTGTAAGGTTATGGTTTATATCTATTATATGGGTAGGATTTAGAGAGGCTCAGGCCTGGTAGGCCTTAACATAGGAGTAAGTCATGTTAATGTTGACTATGATTTAGTTTGAATAGGTATAGGTCCAAGTGTCTAGCTTATAGGGATAAGTTATTGGCTTGAGATCTCAGACTACCTCTTTACAACTCACCATTCATAGGGGTCAATCACAAGCATCAATGGGTAGTGTGGCTAGGCCACAAGATAGATAGGATGGAGTACATCCTTAAATCAGTAGCTATTGTATTTTGTACTTATATTATATATAAAACATTATATATATTAACAGTTCATTGATCTTATGAGTTATACTTGGATTTTATGTGAATTGCATGGATATATTTACATTCATATATATATATATATATATATATATATATATATATACATATATATATATACATATATATATATACATATATATATATACATATATATATATACATATATATATATATACATATATACATATATATATATATACATATATATATATACATATATATATATATACATATATATATATATACATATATATATATATATATATAGTTCATTGATCTTATGAGTTATACTTGGATTTTCTGTGAATTTCATGGATATATTTACTTTCATATATATATATATATATATATATATATATATATATATATATATAAACAATTCATTGATCTTATAAGTTATACTTAGATTTTATGTGAATTTCATGGATATATTTACTTTCTAGAAAATGTATTTTGTTTTTGTTGTATATGATATGGAAAATATGTGATGTATATTTTATTTTCTAGAATTATGTGATACACATGCATTGTTAAAAAGAAAAAAGAAATAATTATTTTGAAAATTATAATCAATCAAAATAAATGTAATACACACTATATCATGATGGGAAATGTGTAAAAACAAATTATGAATAAGTATAATAAACTAAAGTGGTAAAAAGGGTAATAAATGTTTTCAAACAATGTAAATATGTGCACTAAGTTAAAACAAAATAAAATTCATATTATATCACATTGAGAAGAATGAAAATTCGTAATAAAATGGAAGACACATGAAAACCAATATGTAAACATAAAAAAACAATAAAGTTAATCAATCATACTAAATTAAGTTGGGAAGTATGAAAAAAAATGTAACTATAAATCAAATTAATCATACTAAATCAAGATGGGAAGTAGGAAAATTTTAATAAAATGGTTGTAAACATACATGTAATCAGAAAATAAAAAGATAAAAGTGAAGTGCTTATGAAGTAAGCATAAAACATATTGAATAAATCATAATCTAACACATATTATTTTAAATTTGATGCATGTAATTTTATTATGACTTGGTTATAGTATAAATTTGGTATTGGAATATTTTGTGAGGAGGGTCTGGTCCTATCCATGGTCTTACACTATAACTCACAAAGGGAACACTATTGAGATGGAAATAATTATGGGAATGATTTTAAAAGATGTTTTTAATATGATAATTTGTGAGGAGGGCTTGGTCTTATCCATGGTCTTACACTACAACTCACAAGGTGTAACACCCAAATAAAACCCAAAAAAATACTACTATTTTTTCTTCTCTTATGCAACACTAACTCTGTACACGTAACAATTCAGTCATTAACACAACCATACTAATGTGAAAATTAAATATACATGTATTATAATCCATCATCTATAATAAAAAGGCAACCTTAAAGTTATACAAACACTTTCAAGGTATGTTATATACAACATAGACACTCACCTTTTATTTTGAAAAATAAAAAGCATAAAGGTGTTCGACAAGCTAGATGTGACTAAGTTATGTTGAATACACTAGAATCGGTGTGAAAGACTACACTCAAATTCTATACTCAAAGGATATCAATTATATCTTTTACTAATGAAACCAAAATCAAAGCTTGTTCTAAATGTTATGGAAGATAATCTGTCAATGGTTTGTTGACACCTTGTTTTTTACAACTACAACTATAAGCATGATAAAATTATGTAAGAAACCAAAATCTTAATTATCTCAACCTTAAATAAAATAATTTTACTACCCATTAGTACACTATTCAATGTTATCCATTTATGTTTAAGTGTAATTATTCAACCACAGTGCATTTAGACTTGACTAGCTCACCTCACAATCAAGTTATAATTTCGTTAAATCACCTATCAAATGGCAATAGATAAAATACCTCCATGTGAAAAGTATTTTTGGAAGTTAATCAATATTTTATTAGATAAAATATACCTCTAGGAACCTAAAAAAATAAACTCCAACAATTTAAACATTAAAATAACTTGGTGTTCTAGATAGATTTTAACACAAAAAACTATTCTGCTAATTAATTCTCTAAATAAACTAGGTTTGGAATTGATTCACTAACAATAGTAAAAATATACAAAAATATTAAAATATATTTCCTATATAAATTTAAGGTTAAATGAAGCATTATCAACCTTTGGTTTTACTTAAATAATCTTTTAACTATTTTTGGCAAATTAATTTTGAAACAACTTTACACACTGAAAAAGGAAATTAGGTGCAGATAATTACTAAAGGCCTCTTAAAATAGATCCACCAAAAATCATCACAATATGGTATAAAAATTATGATTGAATATCCTAATTCCTATTATATAATTCTATAACCTAAAACTTTTAGTTTTATAAATAATTTAGTCCTATTTATTTGAGCCCATTTCTAAAGCAACTTCGCAGACTAAAATCAGAACAACAAAAAAAATTGAATAAATTTAATTTGAAAAGAGTTACTAAAAATAGTAAACAATAATATTTTGATTATTTTAATTTACCTATGTTAATTTAAACATAATATAAATCACTATCGACCCCCATATCTAAGATACTATCACTCTAGCTTCTTTTGGTAGGGTGTTTCTAAAGGGATTCTAAAACTAAAATAAAACAGTAAGTGATTACTTTCAACAATTGTTATTATAAATTGTTTCATCGAAGAACAAATAGATGAGATATATTGATACAAGTCAATAAATCATATTCTATTAGAATATAGCTAGAGGTTTTTAGTTTTTTTATGTCAAATATCCTATTCCTTCAACTTGTAAGGAGGTTCCTTCTAACTTCCAAAAACAATTTTATGACCCAACTCTAAACAATATATCAACTTAATATCATGTGGTATCATGAATTTCACCATTTTTATATTTGTGAATTTCCATAATAAATTAATCATACAATATTATTTTTCTTGAGATAATCAAATATAGGACTTATTTGATTATAAGATAGTATTAGTTTCTATATTGTTTCAGAAAAATTTTCTAAACTTATTTAGATCTTGTTTCAAGATTAACATTATCACACTCCTTATTTATTTATCCCAAATTGATTTCAATGATTAATGGTGAGTGTCCCATCTTGATTAAATTAGTAGTTAGATTATAGTTCATTATTTTCAACCTTGCATCTTGAAATTTATCTTTCTAGGTTGTAAGACACCAAATAGTGTATCAAAATTTTCAAGGACACTAAGACTAATCCAAATCAAATTAGGGTTACAATAATAACAAAACTCACTTTTTTATAACATGAGAAGCTTTATTTCTATAATATCAATATGAAATTACTAAAATATTATACTAATGTTCCATCCAATTATGCCAACATGATCATAATCTAGAATAAGAGTAAATTTTATTACAATTATTCCAAACCTACATCATCATTAGCTCTGGGTTATGACAATTTTCTCACAATCACTAGATAAACTAATGTCAAATAACAACTCTATTTACAACACAAATAATCATAACAATATATAATATCTTTATGAATAAGTAAACTAGATCTCCTTTTTCCTTCATTATGACAAAGACATCAAGGGGTCACCTAAAAATTTAAGCAAGTGGCTCCTCCTCCTTAAATACTATTATTTTTGCAAAATTAATAAATAAATTAAATAATGAATCGGTCAATTAAATAAAACTTTCTTATGACAAATCTATAAGTAACCCAATAATAAGGATATAACATTACACTTAACATCAACAACACAAGACTTATTGGTAACCATACCCAACCCTAATCATCAAATAATAATGATTTTATTATGCTAACAATAACAACTTATTATTAAAGCTACTAAATATTCCCACTACATCAAATCAAATAGACTAATGACTCATACATCATATAATATAGTTGTTTTCTTTAACTCCCATAAAGTGTGATATCAATATTAAAATTAGAGGGTAATCTTGTCGGTTTCCACTTACAAATCCCTCCATTTACAAATTAAAGGATTAATTGATGAAATAATTTTTAAGGCAAGAATCAATTCTCTTATTATTTTAAAATCCCACACCTACATTAAAGAGAGTTAAAACTTCAACTTTACATATTTAGACATAAATAATTTATATACCCTAAAATATATCTCTAATTCTGACTATTATCAAATGATGAGTATCTATATTTAATTAAGATTAGATAGAATTGATTTAATATTTATACCCAATTCTAGTCATATTAGCATTAATCTTGAAAAAAATTACTTTTGTACTGTCAACCATGTGTTTACAAATCTTTGTATATCTATGTTTTCAATAAAGGCCAATTGTCTCCAAAATATTCATCCTCTTTCGCTATCTAAAGATGTGTGTGTATTCATAATGCCTTTGGAGAAAATATGTTTTCATATACCCTCTTTCATAAATAATTATATATCCTTAAGTATATTCTCATTTATTTCAATAACCAAAATTATCTTTATATATTATGTGCTACACTTTACTATATAATTCCATATATACATTTAAGATTTAATAAATCAATAAAATACTTTTTATACATTAACAATTTTTAGTATATCCAATAAAATTGATTCATATATATATATATATATATATATATATATATATATATATATATATTCATATTGTTTTATTAAAAACAAAAAAAATATTTATAAATATTGAAAAAATAGGCCTATTCAGCCAATGGTTAGTGGCTGACGGCTGGGCCATGAGGCCTAGCCATGGTGGCCAGTGACCCAAGGGAATAGGGAAGAGTCGGTTGGATGACCCATCCTCCCTCCTTTCCATAGGATGGATAGGGGTCGGCTCATGCACCTCATCTTCCTATATTTTTTTAATTTTTATTTTAATTTTTAAAAATATAAAAAAATAAAATAAAAAAATAAACTCTAATATATATATATATATATATAATAAAAATAAAAAACAAATATATATTGTATAAACCCCTTTTTTTTTTAAATAATAAAGAATGTATATAATGTTTATATATATATATATATATATATCTGTGTATTCTCCAAAAATAAATTTATGTAGAGGTATAATATGTACACACACACACACACACACATATTCTCCAAAAATAAATTTGTGTAGAGGTACAATATTTAAATATACATGTATTTATATTTATATTTTTAAAGAGAAAAAATAACTAAAAGGCTATCAAAATCCTTAGCTAAACCCTCAGCCATTTTGATGAAAAACTAGACAACATAACTAGAAAATTCAACTTGATTTAAATGGAGATGAATCTATTCTTCATTGTTTAGCTTGTCTATTAACCTGGAAAAAAAGAAGCTAATTTATGAAGGAAAAATCACTTGCTTGGTTAAACCTAGATCTTCATCATCATCATCATCATATTCATCATCATCATCTTCTTCTTCTTCTTCTTCTTCTTCTTCTTCTTCTTCTTCTTCTTCTTCTTCTTCTTCTTCTTCTTCTTCTTGGTTGGATCTCCTATCACTAGCATCATCAATGGAGGCAATAACTTGGCAAGAAAGATGAAGCTCCAAACAAATACAACAATGGAGGCAACTACTTAGCAAGATAAATGAAACTACAAAACTTTAATTTATTTTGGCCAAGTTGCATAAAGATTTGCTTACGATATTTTATTATTTTATTTTATTTTTATTTATATGTTTATTATTTTATTTTCCATCCTCCCAAAACCCCAAAATAATGAATAAGGTTTATCCCAAAAAATGAAGAGTCAAACTTCACTTTTCAAGGGTATTCATCAACCCACTAAAATAATAGAGTACCCTCTCTTACATAACCATGTGACTCCTTACAATAAATAAATTTTAAATTACCTTTCTTGAAATATACTCTACTAAGTAGGTCAATACCTACTAGCTAAGATAGGACCTAAGAGAGTAGGTTTTCTAGAAAACCTATGGGATAGAGCTTATAAACTCTCTAGGAAGCCTATAACTATTCTTAAAATATTAAGGGACATTTTAATAATTTAAAAACTTCATATGATAATTATGAGGAGTTTAATTTAATTAATTCTTTTTAAATTAGCAAGAACCATAAAAGCTAAATACTTGGAAGGAGTGAAAGAGTATGACTTCCTATGGGAAGAAGGCCCTACTGATGGATCCACCTTCTGGAAAGCCATAACCAGTTGCAAGGACCTCTTGAAGAAAGGCATATTATGGAAAATTAGCAATGGTGAGAAAATTTATTCTAAGAAGATGCTTAGTTATTTCCCACCCCTCTCTCCACTTAGGGAATTTGGGCTAGGTGGTATAGATAGTTCAAGCAAATATGGGGATTCAAGATCAAAGATTACTAATAAATTAAGGATGGAACAAAGTGATGGAAAGTCCTCCCCAGTGATGACCTACCACTATAAGAATCTTAGGCTATTTAGAACCTCAACTTGTCATTAAGATAGGTACATATCCTTGATCATTTAATTTGGTAGGTGGAAGATAAAAAATCCTACTCGGTGGCCTCAAGTCATGCCACCAACCTCAATTTAGAAAGTGAATGGAATTTTTGGAAAAAAAATTAGGCAAAACATCTGACTCTCAAAGTTAATTTCTTTTTTTAACTTGTGGTACAAAATAAAATTTTGACAATGGGCAACCTAGACAAAAGGGGGATAAATGTCCCCAACAGGTGCCTAATTTTTTGAAGTGTGGAATATTATGTTCACCATCTTTTCCATGAATGCCCCTTCAGCTTAACTCTATTTAACTGGTTACTAAATTGTCTTAACCTAGCCTGGGTCAAACTAAATAATGTCATGGACCTCATTATGCAATAGAATTCCCCCTAGAATCTCCTTTCCCTCATATTCCTTTGACATATTTCCCTCCCCCATTGGTTTTGGTGTGTATGTAAAATTCACAATGATGGTCTCTTCCTTAATAAAAGATACCAGTCAAAAGGCATCTTCCTCCACCTCTGCCAAATCATATCAAAAAAATAAAAACCTTTCCCCTCAAAAATAAAGACCCCTCTCCTCCCTTAGCCTTGATTATCCTCAAAAAATAGGACATTACATAGGTATTATGTTCTCCTTCAAAGGTTTCAATCTACAATCACTCTAAATATAAGGCTCTTTCGAAAGGTTGGGTGAAACTGAACTTTGATGGTGCCTCCAAGGGCAACCTAGGTCCTATAAGGGTAGGAATAATTATAAATAATTATAAAGGGGAGATGTTAACTATGTGTGTGGGTCCTATGGGAACCCAAACAAACAACCTAGTAGAGGTAAAGGCAACCTTCTAGGGTATATAGTTGGTATCAAGCATTAACCATAGTAGGATCATTATAGAGCGAGAATTGTTGAATATTATAAACTCCTTAGAGGGGAAAACAATACCCTCCCACACCATCAAGGACATCATTGATGATTCCAAGCATCTCTTAAAAGGCATGCCTCATTTCCAACTAATACACATGTATAGGGAATGAAATGGGGTGACTGACCTCCTTGCAAGCATTGGAGTTGAACTTCACCTTTTAGCTAACTATTATGATACAAGCAACATCCCTACCAACATCCTTAATGCCATATGAGCTAAAGGTACTGATGCAAGTTAAAAACATCATTCCTCCACACCTGTATGACCTCATCTCAAAGGGATGGATCTTAATTAGGATGATCCATAATTATTCTAAAAAGAGGGGACTTAATCTTTTAATGAGTCTTTGGTAGGATTCCCAAACTATTCTTGAATTTTTTGAATCCATCCCATCTAAAAACTTCATTCTACTTGCTTCAACTCTATGCACACATTCTCCATGGGTGGTGATAGGGATAGGTTGGAACCCATTTCCTACAAGGATGTCCATGAATACAAAAAAGTATAGAAGAAGCTAAAAAAGGGGGACTCATTAAATTTATGAAATGATTCAAAATGAGTCATAGAGCACAATGATGAGATTGCCCATGGTTTTTTTTGGCTTGGAATAAGTAAAAAGTAACCATCCATGGCATCACAATCAACCTTTTGGGGGAGTTCATTGGTGAAGCAACTGGTATGTCATGAGTAGGCACCAAAGCATTTAAAGATCAGTCAAAAAACAAGAGCCATTGTAATTTTTTTAGGATGAATGATTTTGTGTAGATGGATAAAAAAGGCTTTCCATAGGCTAATCTCCCATGTTACTAGCCTAACATTTATCTCCAAATCATGTGTTACATGATGCTCAAAGGTAAATATACTCTTATATTTTCCCACACTTCATACTTCTTAATCATTTTATTGGCTAAAAAATTAGTCTACCTTAATTTTTACTAAATTTCTTTAAGAGAACTCTCTTACTGCATCAATTAAATGACACTAATCCCATCCTCCACTAAGGTTTGATTCTCCTTTTGGCCAAGCATGGCCAAGCCCCAATTAAGAGGTTCCCTCTGGGGGTTCTTCCTTCAAGGAAGTCTCCCAAGAGGACTCCTCAGTTGAGGATCCCACCATCCCTCTGATCACACCCCCAAGATAGTTTTTCAAAGCCCCCCCTAATGACCTCTCCCTTAAGTTGATTATCCCCAAACCAAAACCTATCTCACTCAAAGTGGGTACCCTAGTGGTGACAACCCAGAATGGGAAAGCCATTATGACTGATGAGATGGAAAGGAACAAATTAAATCTAAAAATTTTTAATTCTAAGGTTCAATAAGCAGGGATGGATCTTACTAAACTCATTCAAGACTGGAACTCTTTACACAAATAGGATGGAGCCATAGTTTAGGCTTTTACTCATTATACCCATCTCACTTAGTCCCTTACCATTTAATCACCCAAGGTTTTAAGATCCACCCTAAGTAGTCCCCCATGCAGGTTAAATGGAAAAAGCATCTATATATGATATTCCTCAATGAAGCTATTGAAGGCCCCAAGAACTACACTTAGGCAAAAGTCTCTAAAGAAAAATAGATCATTCTAGTGAAGGACCCTGAAGATGTTGAAGACCCTCAGGAGGGACTTTCCTCTGAAATATTTTCTAGTTTCCTATTTTTTGCTCTTGTTTTAGTAATCTAGCTTATCATTTTTTTCTTCTTAGCCCTTTTTATGGCCTAATTATAATTTTGTATTTCACTCTAGTGGTTTTAAGTCTTTATAAAACCTAGATTTTACCTTATCAAATAAAAAATTATCAATCCATTAATGTAGGAAGAGGAAATTATAATTTAATTTCTTAAAAAAAATTATAATTGCATCATTGAATATCTCAATTTATAAGGGAAGAAGGTCCTTCATGTGGGGTATTACATGCTCCCCCTCTTCGAAAAGCATCATCTTTGATGTGAAACCATAATTGAGAATAGTATGTTAATTACTCATTCTCAAAAATATTTTTAATACCACTACAAGCCATTAATACTTGAAGTTTCACTGATAAAATAAATAAATCTAAATGATCAATAATATGAATATACTAATACAAGTGTCATTCCATGTCCAAACCATACTGAGCAATGCTAAGTAATATTAACCAATACTGGTAACCACTATGTCATAACTCAAATGATATCACAAAATAATTCTATCAAACTCTAAAGTTGCATATGCTCAAAGCATCAATTTTTTGTATGGCCATTCTAATCACTCAGTGAAATTCCTTGGTGAACATACTAAATAATAAATAAGTGTCAAACCATGGCAACATACTATACTACCAAGAATTCTAAACACTAACAAGCCAAATTATTATACTGAGTCATACTATCCAAATGAGTCACAGTGTCCCCTTGTACCAACTGAATCAAGAATATGCTATGCCCATAGGAATACAAATAAGCCTTGGAATGGGAAA